>BPTQ01000005.1:230090336-230476091 GCA_019973895.1 Chrysanthemum seticuspe
CAATTAAGCTCCGTTTCTTCATTTGTCAACCCAAGAAATAGTTACCCTTTCCTTTCGGCATCCAATCATCATCATTAGTGGGATCCGGATCGGGAACATTCTTATATCCATGATATCTGCATACGTTAGTGAACACACATACAGATATATGGTGGTCGACATCACCCATAACAGCAATCGACTAATTAAAGTCAATTCAACATAACAATCAGATCATATATAGCATGGGAATAATGTGTTCATCAAACTTTAATCATCTAAACCTAACAATCATATCCTAGAAACCTAGTCCTTCAACATAGGCAATTATATTTTTTCAGATAAACACGTAGGATAATTAAGAAAGTCCGTTAGATGATATAAATTTGAAAAATATTCTTCCCCTCAATCAATGACTCTTTTTCTTGAAAAGTTTTAAAAGTGCTGAAGTCATCGATTGAGTTTTTGCGAATTAATACGAAAAACTCTGATCCTGATTGATTTTTTCAAGCAACTCATTTTACCACCATTTTTTGAAATACAACAAATATTTTTCTGAAGAATTATAGACGGAAAAACATTTGTGTAGGAACAGCAGTCCTTTGACATACTTTCCTTAAATTGTTTTAGGATAAGTGTACGAAATATTTGAAAATTGATTTAGCGCAGCACTTTCCTTTCTTTAAAGAACGGGTTGCTATCTGAAATAATAGCAAACCATGGTTTAAGCGCGGGTCACAGTCTGAAGTAACTGCAAGCCATTTTTTGAAGCGCGGGTTACAGTCTGAAATAACTGTAAGCCATATTTTGAGACATGTTTAGAAAAGAATATTTACACCTCCTGCTCGAACTTCATCTATGGTCCCGTGCCATTATTGAATGACATTTCTAAGACCGTAGATGTTATCGATACCAGAAGACATGTCTAGGGAAAACATATTTTTGGAATTTTTCAAATTTTATGATTTTTTATGGGTTTTTGTTGGTTTTATATTTTTCTATTTTCTTTTTCTTGGTTTTATATTTTTCTATTTTGTTTTTTTGAATAAATATATACAAGGATAGAATAGATGATATAGTTAAGAGGATGATGATACGAGTACCATGATAAGAATATCGAGCAGCCTCGTTGTAGAAGATAGAAGTCATCATCTCTTAAACATTCACCACCAAAGCTTTCGAGGCTCCTGAATTGAGAGAAATTGAACCATCTGAAAGTGAGACTCTGGCAGCTTCCCCCCAAACCGAAAATCCTTTGGATGAGCAGATTCGAAGCTCTATTTCAAGCTTTCCTTAGCCAGGTGCACAGAGAAGCACACCATTATCATAAATCCCGCTGCTCCTTTTAAGACCGATAATCGAGAATCTCCGTTCGGGGTTATATCATCCATAAGAACATCAACGTATCATCCCACACATAAATAATCTTCTCAAATTTCATAACCACTGAAGTCTGAAGCGATCCATTCCAAAAGGTGTCAAGAGAGCAATTCCCCCAAGTAGTTGAATTGTTGCAGTCAGCCTCTTTGTATAATGCTCTAGAACTCTCCCAAATACACTTCATGAGGGGAATGAAGAACACCTTCCCATGTTCACATTTTTCTTCCCTGATGAACGTGTATGAAGCTCAAGAACCCGAAGTACACCAATATCCAAGAACTCTCCCGAATACACATCAAGAGGGTAATGTAGAACACCTCCCCTATGTTCACATCTTTCGTCCCTGATGAATGTGTATGAAGCTCAAGTATCCGAAGTATACCAATACACAAGGAATGAATAACTGATAACATTGAAGAAGCAGACCAAGTCACTGATTATCTCTGCGGGTGACAATCTCTGCGGATGTCAACACCTGAATAAGTGATTATATCTCTGAATTACTGATTACGCACTCAAGTGAAACAGCTGAGCATCCCCAATGTACACATTCACTCTCCCCTGATCATTGCGATACCATCGAAATCACCACATACTAGTGTACCTCTTTTATCTTCAGAAACTTTCTCTAACATCACCTCCCCCACGTAGATGAAATACTAACACAAAAAGCCTTGATGAGTAAAACCTTGAGTTTCTCTGCGGTCATGACAATTGTTTTCCCGGGATATCTTCAATCACTTAGAAGTATTAAGCTCATCAAGTTTACTCGCCATGAGTCAAACCTTGAGTTTCTCTGCGGTACTAACATTTGTCTTCCCGGGATGTCTTCGGTTACTTAGAAGAATTAAGTTCATCAAGTTTACTCGCTTTGTGTTTATATGTGAGTCTCCTTTCTCCTTGCTGGTATTGACACTTCAGAATCAACAACTCTTTGTAAGTCCGTATACTAGAAATATTTTGAGAAGAACATCATTAGCTCAGATGTATCTGTGAGAATCAACTTGCTGAAGAATAACGTGAGCAAGTCTAATTAGGGATTAAATTTGGCATTTCAATCTCCCCCAATTAGTGCTCTCCTCTAAACTGACAATCTGTTTGATAAATGCCCAGATTAAGAAGAAGTCTTTAGATCGTTAAATGCAACTCGTCTTTAGTCTTCTAACATGTAGCAGAAAATGTAGAACATACTGTAGACTCGACCTTCTTCAAGATTGTTCAGATGAGGAATAGATAGTTAACATCTTCAACTCACACCAAAAAGCATCCCACCAAAAAGCATCCCAATTAACTTACAGCTTGGAAATCCCCTTAACTAAAATCCCTCCCAATCAAACAAGAACAGAAAGATGTTCATCAAGGAAATCAGCAATCAGGTCACAACGAACACACAAGATGGTAACACCAAACTACCAATCACATCAAACAAGAACAGAGAGATTGTTCGGAATCATCATGTTGATGTATACGTGAAGCATTAACCGGAAGCACTTTGTCGATAAACTCATCAATCCGAGTGAAGATGTCAACCAACGGCTCTTAGAAGAGAAAAACTCCATGTGAAGATGACCCGATACGAAGAAGCTCGGTTCTTACATGAGTTTGGAGCCGTATGACCATTTGAATTCTCTAATATCAATCAACCATGCAAAAAATTCACACTTCTTCTCCCCCTCAAGAATTGCATACGGAGTTGCAATTCTTGATTAAATAAGTGAAATCATCCAAAAGTATTCTATTCACACTTCTCCCTAGCAAAATTAGCACATGATGTCGCCATCTTCATTATAATCGAGCAAGTGGAATGAGAAAAACAATCAGTGGTAGCCCGGTTCACTTGATAACTGAAGCGCATGGAAAAAGTATGAAGCATGTTGATGAGAATGGTCATAATAAGAAGATTTCTCTTCTTCAGAAGATAAAGCGCACTGACACGTACACTTTTCTTTTCTTTAGAGTACGAGGCTTGAACTGAAGTATTCAAACGTCATAAGAAGATTTCTCTTCTTTCAAAGATAAAGCGCACTGAAACGTACACTTTTCTTTTCTTTAGAGTACGAGGCCTGAACTGAAGTGAACAGACGTCATAATCTCTCTCTTTTCAACATCTCTTTTGGCAAAACATGTACTCAACCATTATCATTCAGTAGGCTCTTTGAAGTGACAGCTGATGGAGATAACCCAATATGATGAATTTGACCCTGAAGTAAACTAACCCGAACTCGTGACTTAAACTTGTACAAATGTAACAAAGAGCGGTGACGAGACTTCATGCCCATTTGAATCTCTAAGTACTCTATACTCTTCAACCAACCAACCATCAAGTAATAGACGTACATCACCTCTTGAAAATCCACAATTGAATGTGACACTGAGCACTACAACGTAACTCCTTAAAGTGATAGTTATTTTGTAGTGGTATGAGCCCAATTCCCCCAAGTGGTAAAAGAAGAGGTAAAAGACACCCAACAATAACTAGATTTCTAAGTCTTCGTTTTTGATAATAAGCATCGAACAAGGATCATGAAGAATCTTCATCCAACCATCCCCGATACCTTCAGATACTAAGTACACTCGCCCGTGATATTTCACTTCAACCTCAAATAAATAATACTGAATTAACGCCGTTGTCACATCTTCTGAACTGCTCAAATCTAGCCTCCTTTAACGTTAAAAGTGAACTTTGATAATGGTTTCATCCCGACCATGGTTTAATAAGCATAACCCCGTAAAACTTTGAAGTGACCAAACCGCCATGACGAATATCCAAACACACATCTAATTCATGAAGTACACCCTTTTATCCCTTCTTCGAAGCAGAAACCGTAGCACCAGCATCAAATGAGATCCCGAAATACACTTTCCTTTCTCCAGGACGGTTCCATCATTACGGGATTTTACAACTTTATGGTTTAAACCGAGAAATAGTTTCTTTCGCGGGATTTTACAAAACCAAGAATAAACCGTAAGATAGATCCGGAAATGCAATTTACTAATACCAGGATGTTTTCATTGTCACGGGATTTTACAAGTCTATGATTTAAACCGAGAAATAGGTTCTTTCGCGGGATTTTACAAAATCAAGACAAAACCGTAAACAATATCATCTTGAATATGTTATGACAATTTGGGTTTCGGTGAATATCGGTTTTAGGGGAACATGCAGTGGTTCATCAACGATTCTTACCCCAACATCAACAATATCATCAATCATCCAATAACCACGTTGGCAAACACATCATTCACGAATTCTGTCGGCTAATGTAGTGACCTTCTGGTGAAGCAAATCCGATATGCCAAACTTGATCATGAAGTAAAATTCCCCAGATTTGTTACTTAAACTTGTACTAATCCACTTGAAAAAGAAACGGTGTACCCAATGTACAAAAACCTCTTGACATATTCTCAACTGTGTGAGACACCGAAGTGAAAGTTACGTTGTGGGTTAGTCGAGAACGAATCACAACCGTACCAAAATAGCCAAGTCTTTATCACACTCTATAAATGCCCAAACAAGTTATCATAAGTAAACTCGTCCGAAAAACCTCACTTCAAACCCAAGTAAGAAATACCGAACAACAACTCCGTAGTCAACCTTGATCAAATATCAATTCAAGTCGTGACAATATTCTCCGTGAACATGTATAAACCAAAGTATCAATCCGCATAACACATCAAATCACATAGCAAAACAAATCACATCCTCAAAACACGTATTCAAACCTCATAACCCAACAAATCTCAACCTCAAATCTCATCAACACCAAATCATTTTCAACTAATCTCATTATGTCCAAATCTCTTAATATCAAAGCTCATATTTGAGAAGCCCATCTGACCGTCATTCAAATCCAAGCGTCATGGCCCAATGATCAAACTAACTTGTATATCAATCACTTATACTCCCGTTATGATAAATTTCTTTTCAAAAAAAATTAAGCCCAAGCCGTGAATTTGTATCCTCCATGAAATATAATTACCATACCAAAATACCATTCATAGTCCAAAAATTTATTCAAACACCAAGATTTAAGTAAAGTTCGGATTATACTTAGAAACACCAACCCAGTCCAAATAGTTCAATCCATGAATTAAAGAATGTAACCCAGTCCAAGTAGGAGCCCAACCTGATACAAATAGATGCAGCCCATACACACATTCTATCTTACAGCCCACGAATGATCCAAGTCAGAAACATAGGACCGTATATAAGGGTTATACCTAATATGCATTAGGTCATAAAGTGTAACCCTAAATCAGACTAAGAAAAGAAACGCCTCCCTCTTTTACCATATTTCCACAAAAACTCACCAAACCCTAATCATACACAAACAAAAACACGCCCCCATCATTTTCACACAGTTTTCCCATATTTTTTTCACAAAAAAAAACCACGCCTCCATTTAATCCGAACACAAAGGTTAATCTTTACAAGTCATGAGTTGGCTTAGATAAATCCAGGCCACAGGGATGGCTATGGTTGATGGTTCGGACACCATTGAATCGCCACAGGGTTGGCTGATTGAGTCTCACGATTCACCCAAGGTTTCAGGTAGGTATTCAATGATTTGTTGTGCTTTTATCCTTTTGGTCAATGAACGATTTAAAGAAACGATTATAACAAGATTATAAATCGTTCTTTTGTAGTCGGAAATAAAAGAAGCTAAGCTTCAACAAAATCAATGATGATTATAGTTCAAAAGATCTATGAAAGATTATAATGAAAGTTGAACGAATCTGAGATTAATTAGATGTAACTGTTTATGTGTTAAGTCTGATGTGGTCGGAGTTGTTTGATAACCACTTAAACGAACCAAAGAAAGAATGAAATGGAATCAGTTTGGTTCTTTCTTAAAGAGTTCGAATAAAGATTGAAGCATTACTTCACACAAACTCTTAGATCGATGATGGTTTTCTGTTTTCGTGCCTTAGACCTTTGGTCTTGATGTACCCTTTGAGTTCCACGAAAATATAGACTGAGATCAAGAATCAATTCGCAATATTTTATTTGATTCAGTTTCGAGTCATTGAATGGTTTTGAGATGATGTTTTGATATGAAAAATAATGAGGTGATGTTTTGATATGGTCTTTTCTTGTTAGAAAAATGATGTTGGACTGATGTAGTAAAGAATCTGAGGTCAAGTCGATTTTGGTATAAGGTTTTGAGGTCTTGATTTAGGGTTGTTGATATGTTGGTGATGACATTGGTCAAACGTAATACTCTTCTTCATCCTTTCTGTTACAAAATCATTTTACACAAGTCGCCACGACTAACTCGCCAAGGCCAAGTCGCCACGGCTAACTCGCCAAGGCCAAGTCGCCACGGCTAACTCGCCATTGACTTTCAAGAAAGTCAACGTATAACCAAGTCGTTACCAATTTTTAACGTTAACAAGTCGCTAGCTTTATCAGTTTGACTCAAAAGTCAAACCGTTACCAAGTCGCTATATTCAACCAACTCGCTACAACAATACAATGAATCAGGACAGTTTTGTGTCTAAGTCGCTAGCAAGCTTTTTATGTTTTCCGATGAGTTTTCCGACTAATATTTCCGACCATCATAATATTAACCCAGAAAAAACATACAGATGCATGCATTTTGACCCATGTTTGACTGCAAATATGATCATTTGACCATAATACATTGATAAGCAAAGCAAAACTGAGTAACTGACTATGACCACAAATAAATTAACCATTTGACCACAAAATATGTTGAATAACCTGGACTAGAGATAGAGACATAACAGTGTATAAACATGAGGACCAAATGACTTTTGACCAAAGTATACACATTTGTTAAAACTGATATCACAAAATAGTTGGAAAACAAAATTTTTGACACACAAAAATACACATCAGTTTAACAACGAGTATCAAAAATCAACAAACAAGGTAACCATGGAGCTAAACCACACAAATCAACACAACACCATAACCTTGGCTCTGGTACCAATTGTAGGATCGTGTATATTATTGTGTTGATGATTCGGGTG
The DNA here is from genome assembly GCA_019973895.1 of Chrysanthemum seticuspe. Classification (NCBI taxonomy): domain Eukaryota; kingdom Viridiplantae; phylum Streptophyta; class Magnoliopsida; order Asterales; family Asteraceae; genus Chrysanthemum; species Chrysanthemum seticuspe. Next base: position 230,097,693 of record BPTQ01000005.1, read on the forward strand.
GTCTTGGGAGATCAAAATACATGTTTTCCATTTTAGAGAGAGAAAGTAGAGAGAGAGGGTGTTCTTGCTAGAGGTTTACACAAATTGTAGAGTATTAGATTATGAAGCACCACCCCTTCCATGGATGGAAGGGGTATTTATAGTTACAAGAAATACGACCTCCTATCGGCCTGTGGATCAGGGATACAGTGGGTAAAGACCCGTCCTTCCTCCACGGTGAAACACTACGCTAAACTAATAACTAACTAATAAACTGATAAATAACGTAAACAACGACAAATAACGACACGTCTACGAGCTAACTTATGCTAGATCATAATTGGGGTGACCGACACTTTAACATGTAATTTTCTAATTCCTAACAGGGTCCATCATACGAAGCACCACTTTTGGTTGTGATCGCCTTTGCATCGCCCCTCGGATTAGCGATCGTGTTGCTAGGTAAAGTACCTGAGCCCGAGGGTCGATCATTTAAAGACTTCTTAATGTCAGAAATCTGGCTAACCAACAACCTATTCATTTCCTCTTGGGATTTCATGAATTGCTTCAACAACTCATCAGATGATGGTCCAGTTGGAACAATGGCTTGATTTTGTGTAGGAAAATTCTGGCCTCTATTGTTTGGATTAGGGCCTTGATTTTGAAAATTTCCTTGATTATTGCCATGAAAATACCCTGGGTTGAAATTTCCCTGACCTTGGTTTCTATTAAAATTTCCTTGGTTTTGGAAGTTTTGACTTTGATTTTGAAAACCGTTATTTTGACTAAAATTACCTTGGTTTTGAAAACCTTGGTTCGTTCTATTCTGATTTTGATTACGGTTTTGGTTTTGGTTGAAACCGGGTGGTCCAGGGTAGTGGTTAGGACGGTGGTTCGGGTCTATAGGAGCACGGTATTGGTTGACTCCTGAATTAGAAATCCCGCCCACAGCGTTTGCTTCAAAAGGGTTACCATCGGTGGCCATACAGTTGTAGTAGGCATGGGGGCCACCGCAAGTAACACAGACTTCCACTTTCTTAACTTCAGCAGGAGGTGAAGTTTGTGGAAAAGAAACTTTCTTTTGGTTGGAGAGAACCAAAGCTTGAATTGCTTCCGTGAGTTTGTCAATCTTAGCATCGGTGCTAGATTGACTCACGGGCGATGAAGTAGAAGGACCAACACTGACTTGGGAAACAACCGGTTTGCTTCGTGCAGTGCGGACTTTAGACTTGTTTTCAATGATCGTTAAAGCTTCTTTTACAGTTTTGCTCAAGAAATTTCCTCCAGCGGAGGAATTGAGAGAATCTTGATCAGATTGACTCACTCCATTATAGAAAGTATCGAGTTGCATTAACTCGGAGAAACCATGGTGAGGACATTTGCGGAGCAACTCCTTAAAACGATCCCACGATTCACTGAAAGGTTCATCAAACTTTTGTGTGAACTTGATGATTTCGTTTTTAAGACTCGTGGTTTTGGAAGGTGGATAGAACTCGTTCACAAATTTTTTCACCAAATCTTCCCATGTTTCAATTGATTGAGGGGGTTGTTTTTCAAGCCAAATCCGGGCTTGTCCCTCGAGGGAAAATGGGAAGAGAAGAAGTTTGACAGCATCGGACGGGACATTCTTGTATTTGATGGTAGATGCAATCTTGTTAAACCATCGAATATGAGCATGAGGATCATCCCTCTCAAATCCATAGAATTGACTTGAGGTTACAAGATTCAGTAACCCAGTTTTGAGTTCAAAATTTTCAGCCACAATGGCTGGGATAACAATAGCATCTCCATACCCGTCGATGGGTGCCTGGAGAAGCTCACACATAGGACGTTCTTCCGCCATGATAACAGAAGTAGTGTGAGCAGTCCGGATCTCAGATCCGACTGATGGGGCAGAACGTCTACGGATACGCCTTCTTGGAATCCTGACAAGCTCACGAAATGGGCTTACAGACCTGGAAGAGCGAGTGCGCATACACTAGAGTTAACTCTAAGAGATCTCAGAGTTAAGGTTATGAAAGGAATTATGAAAATGGGGTAAGAAGAATCTTTTTGGGTTTTATGGTTTTGAAAAGTAGATATAACAACAAATCCAATTAAAACAATATCGAGGCAAAACGACAGTGAACTTAAACCAATAATCACAAGATGAATGGCTTCTTTGAAAAAGGTACACCACTCACAAGGACACAAAGGCAAGTTTTAATCTTTGGTTCGGGAACTTATTATGATCGTACCCCCAGTTAGGTAGTACACTGCCTTGGTTTGCGGTGGTAATTTTTTATGTTGTTATTATTAAACAAAGAAAACGACAAATCTTTTTGTATTTTTATCTTTTATATATATAGAAACAAAAGGAAAATATTTTTGTGTTTTATACGTTTTGAGATGTTTTTGGGTTTTTGAATTTTTTATAAGAAAATATATATATAGATGGTATGAACAAGGAGTGAATATTCAAATCACTAATCTGCTAAGCGTAAGATAATTAGCACAGCTCCCCGGCAGCGGCGCCAAAATTTGATCGATGCCAAACCGTCAAGTTTTATCACACAAGCTAACCACTTGTAAATGGTCAACCGTAATAAACTTCAAACAGCTCAGACACCAATGCAATGAAGATCTAGAGGAGTATAGTGTTTCCCCAGGTCGTTAAGTCCCAACGAGCTGTGCGACTGAATCACCAAACGTATAGTGATCGGGTGAATTTGAACGGGAAAAGGGTTATGATTGATACTAAATGACAAAGGAAAAATGAAAGAAAATTAAAAAGCTAAATTATATTAAATAAACGCTATCACTATTTTTAAAATGATGTTTTTGATTTTTCTTTTATAAATTTGAATTAAAAACTACGTAACGTACAAAAGAAAATGTGAAACTGAAACAATATTAATCCTAAAAATATAAAAATGAAATTTTTACAAACCTAATGATAAGAGAAAATTTTTAGAAAAAGAAAATTATTTTTATTACTATTTATTTAATTATTATTAATTAAAAACTATTTTTACCTATTTAATAATACCCTAAAATATAAGAAAATATGAAATAAAGCTAGAAAAATGAAATTATGACTTAGAAAAATCTAAAATAACTAAAGAGAATTTTCAAAACTAATTTTGTATTTTTCTGATTATTTTTCTATTTTCTATGAATTAAAAACTATTTAAAACTAATTAAATGGCTAAGAATTACAAATTTAACTAGGAAAAATCTGGAAAAATTATTTTTTTGCTTTTTATATTTATCTTAACCTAGGAAAAATGAAAACTTATTTTTTTGAAGTTTTTCTGATTTAAATGTATTAAAAGCTAATTAAAAATACCTAAAAACTGTTTTAAATGAGGAAAAATATCAAACAGTGCTGGAAAAATATGAAAAATTCAGGAAAAGTCTAAATTAATATTCTAAATCTATGAAAAATATAAAAACAATAGCTTATGTTTGAGAATATGAAGCTGCAGTGAATAGTGCTTATAAATAAGCACTCAAAATAAGCTAGAGGTACCAAATGAGCACCAAATGATTACAGAAGCTATAATAAGCTAAAACTACTAGAAATGAGCTAAATTCAACTAATCTATACTACTGAAATGCAAACTACAAAGATTTGGTGAGCAATGAACTCAAGTGCTAAAACAGATTTTAGCTACTACTTTATAGCTTGAAAATAAGCTACTCAAATAAGCTGGAACTCAAAAACAGATGTTGGAGCCTAAAGTAGACCTGGCTAGGAACTTAAAAACCAATAATGAGCCTGAGAGAAGCTCAAATGAGCCCTTGACAAGCTCTGCACAAACCTGTGCAGACTCAGTTAAAACTGAGTCAGTGCACAGGGCATTTTTGACCAAATTGACAAGCTCATTTGGAGCTTATAAAGACTTGCAAAAAATTTCCAAAAATCACTTTCCAACTCTTGACCAGTTTAACTAGAATATCCCAAAGTTTTAATGAATTTGAACCAGAAATGAATACATGAAAATTCAACAAAGGTTGGGTCAAAACTGGTTTTTCACTTTTGACTTTATAAGCAGAAATGATATTTTGACTTTTGTGAGTTTTGCAACCAATTTAATGAACTGAATTTGATGTTTTATGGTAAAATGAAACTGATGCAAGCTACTCTAATGATATTTGAACACAAATCAAGCTTATGATCTCACAAATTTCTAACAGACATGAACTTAGGACAGATTCATGGTGATTTTGACTTTGAGCTTATGCAGAGGGTAAATATGAACTAGAATGAGTTTCAAATGACTAAATAAGTGTAAAACAACTGATCTTAACTACTGAACAGCCCTCTAACTCAGATTTGCTATGAAATCCAAACAACTTTTTATATGTCTGATTCATTGTTTTGCAAAGCTAAACTCAAACCCAAGCTAGACTAATCATTACTCTAGATTCAGATGACCAAATTAGACCTAGATCAAGATAGATAATCAATACTTAAACACCAAAACTCAACTGCTCTATTATGACAGATATGCAGACATGACTTAAAACATGCACATAAATGAAAACATCAATTACACTAGAGATATTAAGCTAAATTATACTAATGTTAACAGAATTAAAGCTTACTAACAAGAAAACATGGATTTAAACAGACCCAAGAATATGATACTCACATGAGGTCCTAGCCACAATGGCTTGAGATCAATCAAACAAAGAACCACTATCCTATTTATATCAACCCAAATAACTCTGAATCAACCCAAATCCAGCACTGCATCAACCCAAACCATTTCCATGACTACTTGAACCAAATTTCAACACAGTTTGACTTTCGTTGACCATTTGACAAAGTTGCTTGAACTTGAGTAAATAGCTTACCAGAAGCTATCAATAGCTTAAACGAGCTTATTTGAATTTAAAAATAAGCTATTAGAAGCTTGAATGTAAGAGCTTGAAACTGAATTTTTTAACAGTGAACATGAAAACATGAAATGTTAATATAACCTTGAATTGATACTTGAAAATAGTTTTAATACACTGGAACAACTTAGTTTGATACAATTACACTTGAAATTACAACTGAGAACCTATTTAAGACATAGAAAGTTTAAAATGACATACATATGAAATTAAAAACTAAGTACTACTCCTTCTCTCTTTCTTCGTCCTCTATTTATATGCAAAATGTCTTCCCACTTGCTTCTGAGCACATCCCACTTGCATTTGTAGCCATTGGATCAGTTGAGTGATTTTTGGCCATTGATGAGGTTTTTGGCGGGAAAGAGATATTTGTCAGTTGGAAGGATTGAGTGCAAGGGGGGGGGGGGGAAAGCATTTAATGTTTCTTGGCTTGGGGTGTTTGGAGGGTAGGAAAAGGGCGTGATGATGATGGAGTGTGGGTTGGAGGATGCAGGTGCAGGTGATGATGAGGGGGAAGGGAAACCCGTGAGCGGTTTTTTATATTTTAAATGTGGGCGGGTTTGGTTTTTTAAACCGTGGGTAAAGGGATTGGGTAAACGGGTTGGATTGGGTATAAAGGGTATTGGGCTTGGGATATTAAAGGGTCCGGTTTGGATATGGGATATAAGTTGGATCCAATTAGTAGTTAAGGGACCTAAAGTGTACAATTCGAAATTCCAGGGACCAAAACTGTAATTTATGAAGTTGTAGTCCAAGGGTCAAACTTGTAAATCTCAAATAAGTTAAGGACCATTTTTGCCAATTGTGAAATTCCAAGGACTAAACATGACCATTTTAAAATCCAGGGATCAAAATTGTAATTTCTCAAAACTTTTGGAACTTTTCACCAAAGGACTAATTATGACAATTTATGATTCCAAAAGGACCTTTGGTGACTTTTCTTTTAAAATAAGTGCTCAGGGACTATTTCTGTCAATTTTAGAAAGTCGGGGGACTGAAACTGCCAATTATGCAAACTTTGCTCGTTTTTCATCTGATTTTAAACATTTTGCATCTGAAACATATAAAATACAATTTTGAGATATTTTCAGTATTTTGATGCATTTCTGAGCGTTTTTAAGTGTTTTGCAGTTCAGATTTGACCAAAAATGATGAGTATTCACACACTCATCAACTTCACATACGTTTCAAATCTATTTTCCAATATATAAAACCATTAGTTTCAAGTAGTGGAGTTCGTTGCATGGATTGCCCTTCCTTGTAATTTTCAGAACCCATAGTGATCGATTTTTTTTTAAAATACGGTTTACTTTAAAACTTTTATAAACTTAGCTCTTGATGCCAATTGTGGAAAACTAGAAGGGGGGGTTGAATAGTTTTGCCGATTTTAAGTTAGTTTCAAAAAAAATTAGATTCGATGTTATGTGAAATCGTATGAATGAGGAGATAGTATAGATCTATGAGTAATGCGAGTAAAGTAAGTAAAGTAAAGGATATAAATGACACAATCGATTTATAGTGGTTCGGCTACAAGGACACCTTCCTTGCCCTACTCCACTCCCCGAGTCACCTACTCGAGAGTTCAAGCACTATGTCAACAAACTCCTTCAACTTGGCGGAGAAGCCTTCACAACGTTGCTTACACATTTTTCCGGTACAAAGCTAAATAACGGAGGACCAAACCAACACTACTATAACACAACAAATATGTGAAATATGAAATACAAGATCTTCGCTACAGAAATCTTGTGGAGGGACAAATCAATCAAGGACCCCTTGCTTGGATGACTTGTAGGATGCTCGTGATCTCGCCTTAGAGAAGGACATATGTGAGAATCACAATAGAAGAAAGAAGAACAGCTCTCTAGATCAAGTGATCTTTTGTTAGAAGAGTGTAAGAATATATGAGAGAGTTTGTAAGAAGAGGGGTGAGTAAAAATGAAGAAATGACTCTCTATTTATAGGCAAATTCTTGCCACTGTTGCGCGGATCCCTTGCTTGAGGGATCCGTCTAGTGTAACTCCAGGGATCCGTGAGACGCTCCTCTTTGCCCATGGGATTTTGGGTTATGGGTCATGAGTTATGGTTTGAACCATGGGCATCTAATTAGATACAATGTATCTAATAGATGCAATGCATCTAGTCAATGGGTATGGGTTAACTCCATGGGTTATGGATATGCTCCATGGGTATGGGTCATGGGTTGTGGTTTTTACCCATCCTAATAAACTATTACAACAAATGAATTATTACAACAATTTGTATTAAATAACTATAAGTAGATGCTTTACAAAAATAACATGTATCTTTTTAGTTTTACTTATGATAACATTATATTTGTTATCAACAAAACACAAAGAGATCGCTAAATATTAATAAACACTTTTATTTTTTAAATTTTAGCATTAAATTGATGGTTATAAGTTTAGTGAGCTTTTCTTATAAACAATTTCATTAAAATGTATCTCATTATTGAAGAGCGGTTACATATGGTTTAATTGAGACTTAAATTTTCAGACTTTACATTAATTTTCTACTTTTCCTTTTATAGTAATGTTATTGGTCTTAAAATTTTAAGACTTTATTTTATATGAAGTCTCAAATGCTTTATAATATAGTATAGATATAGATAAAGAGAGATGTAACAACTATCTTTTCAACATGACACTTTCAGTCCCTATACTTCTCAGAATGACTAACCATCCCTTATCACTTTCACAGTTATGGTTAGAGTTTTTAGGAAGATCGAGCAACTTAATTAATTTAAGCCTTTTCATTACATATCCCTTCATGATATAATTTTGTAGAAGGTGAGTGTGTTAGCCTACTAGGAACAAAATATTGTAATGAAAAAAAAGTATGTGTTACTAGATGATACGAGTGACTTTTAAGCCCTAACGGGGCTCTATGCAGTGACGGAATCAAAAAGTTATAGTTGATGGATAAACTTTGATAATTTTTAGAAACTATACTAATTAAGGAAGAAAAAAAATTATTTAAAAAATTTGTACTACAATTTTTTCGCTAGAGAGTCACGTGCCTACCCCGCCCCTCAGTTCCTTTCTCCGCCTCTGGCTCTATGCCATTTGAAGAGTCCTCTACGTACCTGCTAGGTGAGGATTTTTCATGAGTTATATGAGGAAACTTATATTGTTGACGTGATCGACATGCGACACCTTACTGGGTAATTCAATTATTCATATTTGAAAAGTCCAAAGATCGAGCGAGTCGTTGTGCATATTCTTACTAACTTTCTATTTTCCCGAAGGTAACTTGACTCCCTTTTGGGAAGGACATCAATTCTTTTTCGTCGGTATTGGCACAAACCTGTTATATATAGTTGCTAGATCCTCAAGTTATTCTAGTTATTTGTTAATTAAGCAAGTAAAAAACTATCTTGCGGCATACAAATTTTTTAATAGATGATTTATAATAGTGTTTTTTTTATCTTTAAAAGCATAATAGTGAAAAAAAATACTTTTAATTCTTGTATAGTACTCTGTATTACTTATTTTTTACTTTCCATTGTTTAATGGTAAATTTATTTTTTAAGATGTGTATTATGTAATTTCCCTACGTAAAAATATGAGTTCGATGCATGAAAGATAAAAAGTATATGATGTAGTAGTATACATTTAGAAGACAAAGATGGCTGTTTTACATTACATTAAATCTATGCGTTTGTGCAAGTGAGTAATATGGAAAGGAGACACACATATATGACAAGATCGAGTATTATTTATAATTACTTATAACAAGTACTAGCCAGGTACCCGCGCACATCGGCGGCGATAAGTATAGTTATATGTGTTTGCTTACCCGTTTAGTGAATTCGTTTCACAACACTTCGAATGTATATGTGTTAGTTGTAAGTGTTTGTTTGGGTTACCCGTAACTTTCCCGTAGCTTTCCCGCGACATCATTATTTTCGCATATAGAAATACCCTCGCAATCTCTTACGCGTCAAATACTACCCCAAAAGTATATGATTTTGACGAATCAAAATTATATTGATTGAAATAAATGAAATAAATGTTAAAGTTGTAAAAATTTGAATTAAAATAAAATAAATCCATTAAAAATATAAAGGGTTAATGGTCCAAAAAATATACAAATTTGCCACCTTTTACTATTGTGACAATAAACTTTAAATTTTCCTATTAAAACAAAAAACTTTCTTAATGACTCTTATTGTAACCAAAAAACTTTCTTAATGACTCTTATTGTAACCAAAACTGACACGTGGCAACATTAATTAAGGGTTAATGGTCCAAAAAATATACAAACTTGCCACCTTTTACTATTGTGACAATAAACTTTTAATTTTCCTATTAAAACAAAAAACTTTCACCGCCGGAACCCCTCAACCGTCGGACCCTCCACCGCCCGACCTCACTTCCATAGATCCTCACTACCGAAACCAAACTATCACCGAAAATAGCTCTCCACCATCAAGAGCCGTACCACCAACACCACCGAGATCTACAACTTCCTGAAACCCCTCGAATAAGACCACCACCACCGAAACGCCCGGCATCACAACATGTTTCCAGTTTTTTATTTTATTATTTATTTATTTTTTATTTTTTTTTAACTATTTATCTTTTTTGGTCATATATGAATTTATATAATATTTTTTTCAGATCTTGCCCGAATCCACTGTTGTCGTCATTGCTGATGCTTCCGCCGCCGCTGCTTTTGCCGACCAGCTGTTGCCGCCGCTGCTATTGCTGCCGTTTTGAGTTATATAATATGAGGTTTTGGGTCTTTTTCCATGTAAATATGAGTTTCTTTTTTAAATCTTTAACCAGAAGATTTTTTTTTTTTTTTTAATATATGAAAAATCCGATTTTTAGTGTTATTTATTAGAGCTGATATTTGATTTTTCGAGTCTTTTTCGATTTTTCGAGTCTTATAAATTTGAGTTTTTAATGCTATATGAATATGATAATCTGTGTTTTTAATGCTATATGAATTATGAAACGAGTATAAATGTTTTTTTTGGGTTAAGGGTTAATTAATGGGTTAATGGTCCAAAAAATATACAAACTTGCCACCTTTTACTATTAAAACAAAAAACTTTCTTAATGACTCTTATTGTAACCAAAAAACTTTCTTAAGGGTTAATTAATGTTGCCACGTGTCAGTTTTGGTTACAATAAAAGTCATTAAGAAAGTTGTTTGGTTACAATAAGAGTTATTAAGAAAGTTTTTTGTTTTAATAGGAAAATTAAAAGTTTATTGTCACAATAGTAAAAGGTGGCAAGTTTGTATATTTTTTGGACCATTAACCCAAATATAAAAACTAAAAACTCATAAAAATATATCAAAATGGATGTTGAATTAAAGAGCATAAAATTTTAGAAAATATGGTGAAATTAGATTATAAAAAAAATAAGTAGATAAAAAGATATTTTAATTTAAAAATAAAGATGAATTTTTAGTTGAGAAATGACACATGTCATTTTATAATTGGAGCTCTTTATCTTAATTTTTAGTGGTTAGGAGTTAGGTTTGGAGTTTGTTAGAAGTTAGGCTTGGAGTTTGTTAAGAAGTGACACATGTCATCTCATGATTAGAGCTCCTTATCTTAATTTTTGGTTAGAAAAACTTTTTCCATAATAAGCAAGTAAAAAAGTCTGAATTTTTAAGCCTTCTAATTTTAGAAGGCCTAAATGCATTATAAATTAGTATAGAATAAATAACGAGTGACCATACAAAGTAAATACAAATTATATATGCATTTTGAAACAAAGAAGTGCTCGGTCTTTTCATAATATAAATTATAAATGTATATATGCTTCTAATCTCGACACTTCAACCGCACATCTTTCCTCTTGCCGGAGTTTATCTTTAGTGTATTCTGCAAAAATATTCATAGCAAGAGCACATTATTAGTTTCATTTCTATCAATATTTCAAAACTAATGAGATTTTATCAGAGTTCATATATTAACGTACTTGGAGCAGTCAGTGCTAGGGTAGATCTTAAAAGGATTTTTGACGCCACATTTACCAGGCAAGACGTTTACATTGTAGAAGTTGATGCCAGGGTTAGATGCGAAAATAACCTTTTGGCAACGACAAATAGTCCTTCGATCAGGGGTTGAATTTTCAGCGAGTCCATTAACTTGCGGCAACAAGTAGGTGACACTGCACCACCTTTTATCAGGTAGCTAACGCATGGCGACAAGCTCTTAGCCACCTGACTACATGTAATGGCCTTTGCATATGGTACCACCATTAACATGAAAGCCAGTATTAGACATAAAAATATCATTCCTTTTCTTGCCATCTTGCTTGATATTACCTTAAAACAATAAATAAGCTGTGTATGTTTTTAGAACGAGGTTGATGCAATAAATGTTATTTCGGTGTACATATTTATAATGGCGTTTTTGCAACTATTGTTGTATATCAATATCGAAGATACAAACTCCAACTAACTAATTTTTAGGCAACCAAATAAGTCAATGGAATTTGTTGTGCTTGCCCGGAGTTGAAACTTAAAAGATAAAGATGGAAGAAATTACCAAATTATCCTTAAATGTTGTGTATAATGAGCTTTTCTAAAGTAGAGAAAACATATTGAGCTTTTCTAAAGTAGAGAAAGCATAATGATTTATAACAATGAGTACATTGAATATTTATAGCTTTTACCCTTAATATGCAAACCAAAACTAGACGTTGATCAATGGGTTTGTATCTCAATGGTATCCCATGTATGAGAACGTTTTGCAATAAAATAGTTGTTGATTCAGTGCTGTTTAGAACTTTGTGAGATTAATTTATTTTAAGATAGTTAGTTGTCGTTTAAAAAAAAATAAAAAAATAAAAATAAAGTTAGGCGTTATATTATATGGAGTTTATAGTTTTATTGTATAGCAACACTAAAATAGTTGTTATAACCAAGGTTTTTTAGATTGTGATCGTTTTCTGTAACATATTGGATTTCACAAACACACTAAACCATAATCACAAGTAGGCGTACAAGATGATTCTAGAGAGAGAAAGTTAGAGGTTTGGGAACTTTAGTGAGAGAAAGAAAAGTCTTATTATGAGCTCCAACTCTCTACCTTGGGAGGTAGAGAGTATTTATAGTCATTACATAAATCGCCACCTATCGGGCTGTGGATCAGGCATACAGTGGGTAAAGACCCGTCCGTCCTCCACGGTCTTACTTAAACTAAATACTACTTAACTTATAATAATCTACGACTACGTGCTTTCTAATGATTACATATACTTGAGGTGACCGACTCTTTAATAACTGGATTTACTAAATCCTAACAATCTCCCCCTAAGGGAGGTCACCTCAAACATATACTAAAATTACATTGAATACAAACAGATATTACATTAAAAATTGTTCTTGCATTCTTGATGTAGTACTTTGCTCCGAAACTCGTAGTCATCGATTCTTCTCATTGCATGTTTGGTTAATCCAAGTGGAGGTCTTTTTACTGATCCACGTGATAGTAATTTCTTGAGCCAGCTTTTGAGATCATCAGCAAGCATCAATCTCTGACTCATCCATTGTGGTGTTGGTATTATGTGATGTTGTGACATACGGACCGACATGCTCACATTCTGGATCATGATATCTTCTCATCAGAGTAGCGGAAGCTTTCGTTGATTCATGATATTGGCAGCAGCGTAGCAGAAGCATGGAGTGAAAATATCAGAGTCATTGATGCACTAATCATGATTTCTTTTGAGATGAATGTGTTGAGTGAGCATGCGGCTATGGATTGACCGCTTCATTCTGATCAGCTGCAAACGTAGGGCGTACCTGCATACAACAGTTAGCAATAAATCGCACGAAAGTGTCTTTGATCACTTTCGTTGAATTGAGGTACACGGCCCACGGTTCCCCGTTGATCAGTACAAGTACTGCCTGTGATCAGGTATAATTCCGAAGAATTTCCTTGACAGGGTTTCGCAGCTGCTCTAGCTGTTCTCAAACCGGAACGTCTCAAAGAAGACAACACGGAGTGAGTGAACCAGCGAATAGAGATTCACTGATTGATGAAAAGAGATTTGAAAAACAATCGTGTATTGCTCAATAGAAATTGTTTTTGCAATACAACGAAGGTTTTAATGAAAATCAATTATCAATCATAAAACACCTTTTGATTTGAAATATTCGTACACGGTCGATGTGCTAAAGAAAAGAGTTTTTAAGCACAATGACCGGTTTTTCAAAGGTATCCGTCAATCCATAACCTGAACCAGGATTGATTCAAAAGATTGAATCGCCCCATTGTTTCTGTTCAGTTGTCACATGGTTGATCTATTGAATAGATCTCACATGCCACCCACCAGGAGCTTGTTTGATGTTGGCTCCAGAAGGCTTTCCATCTTCATTGTGAATATGTTTGCATATCACTCAGATGTTCTGGCAATACCACAAGGATAATGCGTAGGACTCAAGATATAATCTCTCTTTCCACAATGAGTGAAACAGAGAGTCTTCATTGTAAGTGTCCTAATGAGATTTATTGATGATCTCGTGGCACTAGACTCAATTGTGCATATTTGGATCCTGTGCCGGAGACTAGGGAGAGGGTCTCCTTCTTCAATATCAAAAATCTCTAAGAGAAAGTCGATAGATTATGTAGGTTCCCCGTGAGAATGAAACAAGCCATTTTAAGAGGAACTTGAGTGGTTTGGGAAGATGTAGTGCAGTGCGTCACTGGGTCCATGACGTCTTGTCTTCAATACCGATGTTACCTTGGTAACCACCAGTAGCATATGAATTGAACCCGGTTTCCGCCCTAAGGTTGAATAAATGGAGGGCTATTTCTTTTCACCCCTTTTCACATTCAATTCTTATTCATTCTTCAACCCCTTCAGTGCTTACTGAGACTTCATAACTAGAACCTTGTTGGGTTTATTCCAGTACTAGTTCAGTCTTAGTCCGCACTCTTCCCACATCTCATTTATCTCATTTTTTTCAATATACCTAAGGACTTCTACACTATCTAGTGGATTGTCCCTGGGTAGATCCCTCCGGTTCTGGCGGATCATGGGAACAAATACCTAACCTTATCATCCTTATATCACCATATATAAAGTAAAGTTGGTCGGTCTATTTGGTATTGTTCATCTGCCATTGGAACCAATTGAAAACCATTTGAAAATCAATCCAGATACTTATGATATATTATCAAAGCATTTTGTACCTGAATTGTTTTTGATATTTTTAGAACAAGAGCTCCCCCTCAACATGTGCATTAAGTGAAATCGTTTTGCACACGGAGGCAAGAGAAAGAATTAACTTCTTTGATTACCATTTTCTAAAAGATATCAACATCACTTCCTTGATCAAAACAAGTAGATAAAGCATATAAGGGAGGATGAGGTTTTCATAAGCTTGCTCCCCCTCAATATGTGCCTTGAGGTTTGAAATAGTTTTGCACATACAAGAGGGAACAGACTGCACATTGAAACAAAATGATCACGTTTCAGATCTTTGTGGTTTAAGATAGATGCTCCCCCTCAACATGTGCATGGAAAATTTGAAATCGTTTGTCACATGTGGGGAGGAAAACTTGTTAAACACTTATGAACCCATTTATCGAATTATCAGCTTAAATCCAATTTAAATCACAAATTCTCCCCCGATCACAATTATCAAATCATTTGAGATTTGTGATCTCTGTAGATTTAAATTGATTTTTGAAAGATTTTAAGGAGAATTGTGACTTGATTATGAAAGCGTTTTAACTGATAAGGATCAGATTTTGAGACTTTGGACTCCATTGATTAAACATGCATGAATATCTTTTGAAAACAATTGAATGACACATAACTTTTTAATTTAATTGAAATCATTCTCCCCCTCAATCAATGACCTAAGTTGTTGATTGAGAGATAGATGTTTTGACACACTTTAAGTCCAGATGATTTCCAAAAAAATAGAGTCCGAGTTATTTTTCAAAGCAATTAGTTTTCATTAGATAGTAAGGATTTGTTTAAAGAATCAGAGCATTAAATTTGACAACCACGATAAAGCATGGCTCTGTTCTTCCTTTGAAAAGCGGGTTACTGCCTGGAATGACAATAAACCATTGTTTGTCTTTCTCCCAAAAATATTTTTTGATTTTATTATTATTTTTTTTTATTTTTTATTTATTTTTAATAAAAATTCGAACAACATCTCAAGTCCCGTGTCATTCTTTGAATGACAACAACAAGACCGTAGATATTATCGAATCGAGAGAAACATGACAAAATGACAATATTTTTTGAAGATTTTCCGAGTTTTTCAAATTTTTGTGGATTTTTAAAGTTTTATATTTTTCTATTTGATTTTTTTTAAGGTTTTATAATTTTGTATTTTGTTTTTCGAAAAAAATATTTACAGGGGATAGATGAAGGAAACCTTATACTCCTCTTCTTCCTCTTGAAGACGTTTGAGTGTTTCTAGTTGTAGGCTCTTAAGACCCAGTCGTGGAAGAATAAACTCAAAACGTTCTCTAGGAAGAGCTTTGGTGAAGATGTCTGCTAACTGGTATTCAGTCCTCACAAAGTAAAGTTCCACCACACCGTTTTCAACTTGCTCCCTGATGAAATAATGTCGAATGTCGATGTGCTTTGCTCTTGAGTGTTGTACGTTGTTACATGAGAGAGCAATAACACTTTTATTATCACAGTACAAAGGGATTTTGTTGAATTCAAAGCCATAGTCAGATAATTGGGATCTCATCCATAGGATTTGAGCACAACAAGATGACATGGCTATGTATTCCGCCTCTGTAGAGGAAATAGAAGTACTCATTTGCTTCTTTGAAGACCAGCTCACAAGCTTATCACCCAAAAACTGAGCACCTCCAGACGTACTTCGACGAGTATCTTGACATCCTGCATGATCAACATCTGCATAGGCTGTTAGTGACATACCGGTGTCCTTCGGGTACCAAAGTCCCATATTGATGGTTCCTTGGAGATACCGAAAGACCCGTTTAACCGCTTCAAGGTGCTTTTTAGTAGGCTTAGCCTGGTATCTAGCACACATGCAAACAGCGAACAAGATGTCTGGTCTACTAGCTGTGAGGTACATCAGGGATCCAATCATACTACGATATTTCGTTTGGTCTACCATGATCCCTGAGTGGTCCTCATCTAGTTTGGTACGTTCAATCATGGGAGTGTCAACAGGGTCACTAGAATTGAATCCAAATTTCTTTAAAATCTCATTTGCATATTTAGATTGATTTATGAAAATGCCTCTGGGACTTTGTGAAATTTGTAATTCCAAGAAAAATGACATTTGTCCCATCATTGACATTTGAAATTTAGAACCCATTTCATTTGAAAAACGTTCACACTCATTGGGGTCAGTCGAGGCAAAGATGATATCATCAACATAAATTTGAACATGAATTAAATGTTTGCCTGACTTCCTGGTGAACAATGTTGGATCAACTGCACCTTTGCTGAATCCGGTAGATAGAAGAAACTTTGATAGTGTATCATACCATGCCCTTGGAGCTTGCTTTAAACCGTAAAGAGCCTTCTTCAAACGATAGAAGTGAGTAGGATGCTCTGGATTCACAAAGCCTTCAGGTTGGCTGACGTAGACGACTTCTTTAAGATCTCCGTTCAGAAATGCCGTCTTTACATCCATCTGATAGACTACCATGTTCTTACTAGCAGCATTAGCCAAAAAGATTCTGATTGCCTCGATACGAGCAACAGGAGCAAACGATTCTTCAAAGTCAATACCCTCCTCTTGACGGTATCCTTTAGCAACCAATCGAGCCTTGTTCTTTAACACATCACCATGCTCATCAAGTTTCACTTTGAAGATCCATTTTAGAGCAATGATCATAGCACAATCTGGAGCAGGTACTAATTCCCATACATCAAGTCGATCAAACTCATGAATTTCTTCTTGCATGGCATTGAACCAGCTGTCTTCATTCATGGCGGTTTTAACATCTTTTGGTTCGATCTTAGAGAGTACGGAGTTGAAGAAGCACCACAAGGCATCGGTTGCAAGTTGTTTTCGTGTGGATACTGGACGAGTGGGATTTCCAATGATGTTGTCTAATGGATGATCGTGAGTCCATTTTCTGAGGTGTTCATGTGGCAGTTGTTGAGGGACTGAAGTAGCAGAGTCGATGTCTCCTGAAGAAGATGGTTCTGATGATGATTCAGGAGCAAATATGTTTTCAAATGGAGCATCTTCAGGAGTAGCAAAGGGAATAACTTCATCATTGAAGCCAGAAACAGTTCCATGATGTACATTCGAAGATTGATAATTTGTTGATGAGACTGAGTGATCATCAGCAGGCGCTTCTTGACTTAATGATATTGAGACTGAAGGATTGACTTCGTTCACAGGGATATGAGCAGCCTCTGTTGTAGGAATCAACATTTCATTAGCACTTAGCTCATAATGTTCATCAAACATAGGATCAAACAATTTCTTTAAATCATCTTCAGATGGAGGTACATATGGAGTTGCTGGAGAAGAATTTGGTACAAGGGATGAACCAATGGGACTGTTTTGAAGTGCGGGTCCTGAACTGGATTGTCCAGGAGCCATTTGACCGGTCAGCTCATCAAACGTAACGTGAATTGTTTCCATGATATCTCGGGTTCTCTTGTTGTAGATTCGGTAACCTTTTCTGTTTGGTGCATATCCAACAAATACTCCAATATCCGCTTTAGCTTTCAATTTACCTAATCTTGTCCGTCATTCGTTGGATAGCATAAAGCACCAAACACACGAAGATATGATAGATCAGGTTTTCGATTGTGGACAAGTTCGTATGGAGTCTTTCCATGAGATGTGTGAATTAGAGATCTATTTTGAGTGTAACAAGCAGTGGCAATAGCTTCACCCCATAAAAACATTGGAACCTTTGAGTAAATCAGCATTGTTCTTGCAGATTCTACAAGAGTTCGATTTCGTCTTTCAACTACACCGTTCTGTTGAGGAGTTCGAGGAACACTTCTTTGAGGACTGATTCCAACATTTTCATAAAATTCATTGAGTACTTTATTAACAAACTCAGTTCCATTGTCAGTTCGGACGATTCAGACCGTTTTGTTGAGTCGGATCTGGAGTTGTTTAATGAGTTTAATGATGACATCTAGAGTTTCGTCCTTTGTCCTCAAAAACTTAACCCAAGTGAATCGGGAGTAGTCATCGACCACTACTAACACATATGTCTTCCCACTAATAGTTTGCACTCTCATTGGACCGCACAGATCCATATGAAGGGTATGAAGAACTTCCATTAC
Organism: Chrysanthemum seticuspe; assembly: GCA_019973895.1. Taxonomy (NCBI): domain Eukaryota; kingdom Viridiplantae; phylum Streptophyta; class Magnoliopsida; order Asterales; family Asteraceae; genus Chrysanthemum; species Chrysanthemum seticuspe. The sequence goes on from BPTQ01000005.1 coordinate 230,115,812, forward strand.
AGAGTTTGTGGGTTTTGGTTTGTGGGCATATTTCATGCTTTTTCCCAATTGATAAGCTGAGCAAAGATGATCTTTTTCATATTTTAATCTGGGTAAGCCTCTGACAAGATCCTTTCTGGAAAGATTGTTTATGGTACCAAAGTTCAAGTGATTGAGACGACGATGCCATAACCAAGACTTTGTTTTAGAAACCTTTGACAGCAAGCAGATTGGAGAGGACTTCATCATGTCGTCGATAGAAATGGTGTATAGGTTTGAGCCTCGAGTACCTCTTAATAATTCTACACCATCAAGTTCTCTAACGAAACAAGTATGCTTTCTAAAGGCTACTTCTAGATCGGAATCACAGAATTGACCAACAGAGAACAAATTATGACCAAGACCTTCCATATAATATACCCTGGAAATAACACTTTTACCAACCACATAATCTCCATAACCCATAATAGCTCCAAAATGGTCGTTCCCGAATCTAACTGTCCCGATGAATTTACTCATGAAGTTCATGAGCCGCGACCGGTCTCCAGTCATATGCTTGGAACAGCCTGAGTCCAGGTACCACAGAACGATTTGAACGATCTGCAGTTGAACACAGACAAGAATGGATAAATGGATAATTGGGATCCCCATGCAAGAATGGGTTCCATTTGGTTAGTAACAGTGATTGGAACACCCACATCAGAAATAGAAGCAATGGAATCATTATGAATAGATGCAGTACTAGTGTCCGTATTTGCCCTATTCAAAGTATGTTCACTTCTTAAGGGAATAGTTCTACCAGTAGGCATCCATTTTCTAGTGGGCATTGTCTGATTAACCTTATGGCCAACAGGTATCCATTGATAACCTATCTTACTAAATGTTCTTCCTGTGGGTTTCCACTGTTTTCTAACTTTCTTTCGCCTTTGCCTTTTAGCCTTTTTAGAATGATTTTTTGCATTAACAAAATTAACTGGGGATTTGACCGCATTAGACAAAGCATTCACACCACATTGATGATTAGTAACAGAATTCAAGCAGACCTCATTACAAGGTTTGCAAATAGTATTAGAATTCGAATTAATTACAGTACGCCTATGGCTAATACTAGAATCAACACGATTCGTTTTATTCGGCTCAAACTTAAAGTTCCTAGGTTGGTCTTCTACTTTCTTCCAATGTACATTCTTAGCTTGCGAGGTCCTATCATTCCTTGTATTGTCTTGAGACTTTGACCTGCTTGCTTTAATGTCACTGATTACTCCTGTAGAGGGAATGGGAACATTAGTTGGTTTTGCTACTCTTTGCATCTCCTGTTTAGATGTGCTGGGATCTGAACTACATGCAGGCACACTAAGGTTCACTTTCTTAACACAAGAAGTGCTGGGATTTGTCCTCCTAGAAGGCACACTAGAGTTCGCTTTCTTAGCACTAACAGATCTGGAATCTGAACTACTTGAAGGCACACTAAGGTTCACATTCATAACATTGGGCATCGAATGGATTTCATACTTGGCACTAGGCATAGATAACGGAATCAAAGGATTAACTCTCTCACCTAAGGACTTAGGGCATATTGTGATTAAGCATTCTAGAAGTTCTTGAGATCGTTTGGCATATAAGCATGCATGCCTAATTGCATTATCAAGTGGTTTCTCTAACTTATCCTCTTCAACAATCTCACGGAGACATTCTAGACAGTCCTTAAGAGATGAGAAATATGTTTGAATTGAAAGTTTATTATTCCTAAGATGAGGGGGAACATATTTCACAGACAAAGCATATTTATTACAAGAGTGAACCTTTGATACACCATTCTCCCCATTGGTCATTGGCATTTTCCCTTTTACCTGGCTCTTCAGATTCTCAATTTCCTTTTGCAATGAAGCTATTTGTTCGTTATTTTTGTTACGAGTGACCTTTATTGATTCAAATAACTCATTGAAATGACGCTTAACCTTTTCATTTTCTTCTAGAAAACTTTCGTTTTCCTTTTTTAATGCATTTACTAAGTTTTGAAGATGAAACGTTTGAGAATTCTGAGAATCTAAAGGAGGAGGCATTTGGGAGCCAGTCACATTGTTCTTTTCACCCTTTAATTGAGAGATTTGGGCTTTCAACTTTCTGATCGTGTTACAATGAGCTTGAATCTGTTCATCACGTTTGTTTATTTGAAAAACTGCATCAAACTCTGGAGCATCTGAGGATGTCTTGATATTTGAAGTTTTGACATTTTCTTTAAGATGTTGATATTTTAGTTGTAAATTAAAATGCTCAATCTCTAGTTTAGAAAAATGTTTAACCAAATTGTCGTGATCATCCAGTTCAATTTTCTCATTTAGTTTAGAATTAGTCTTTTCAAGCTCAATGACACGATCATGGGAGACTTTCAGGGCAACAGATAATTCATGAAATTGAGAAGCATTAATGGAACAATTTGTAGCAGTGAAAAACACATCTTGAGCAACACATTCGGAAATAAGAGTCTCATTTAATGTATGCAAGTTCTTCCTCTCAATCTCATTATATTTTAGTGCTCGCTCATAGTCACTAACCTCAACTATCATTGCATCAAATTCCTTTTCCATTTCTTTAATGTCTAAATTCATTCCTTTTTTAAGACTTTCAAAATGATCTTTTAGTTGTTTAAAGAAAGGCATGACTTCAGTTAAATAACATTCTTTCGTTTGCTCAAAACCCCTTTCCCCTTCAGTTATACCAGTGGGTGTGATCCTTTTCTTACAAGTTTTCTCAAAATCAACAAATAGTTGAAAAATAACATATTGACTGATTAAGGTCTTGCTTTTAGTGGCAATAGTCCTAGGAACTAAATGCATTGGTGTATTGGGAGGATACACAGTCGCTGAAGGCATTTTCCTAAAGAGGGGGGGGGGTTGTTACAACAAGATTCTCTGCTTTTTACTTATCTAAATCCTTTTTCCAGAACACTTGTTCGGGTGTTAACAACGTCTGAGGCTTAAACATGTTCAAGGAAATCCAATTCTCCTTCTTGTAATCATGGGGTGTGATATTTATTTTCTTCTCTTTACATTTAGGATCATCTAGTTTCTTGTTCATCTTTTCCCTAGTGACTTCATCTGATTTCTTATCTTCCTCAGTGCACTCAACGCAACTAGGTTTCTGTCTAGGCTTAAGGATTTCATTGCCATCATAAATTACCTTATGGGCAGCTCTAGCCTTTTTAACAACCTCTGGATTTGGTTCCTCAACAAGGGGAGTACTATGCTTATCACTCAAAACTATGTGCTTAGTGATTAAGTGAGCAGTCTGAATGGTATTTCCTTGTACGTACAACTTATTTTCAAGCTTGTTTTTCAAGGTTTTTAGATTAGAAAAATCATTCAAAAGTTTTGATTCCTTAGCACTGAATTCTTGCTTAAGCATTTTAACATTTTCTTGAAGTTCTTGTTTTTGCTTAGCAGTTTTAGAAAGCTTTTCTTGTAAGGAGTTTAACTCTTGTTTTAATACTTCTTCTCTAAACCTACTTTTTCTAATAGTTGTACGCATTTGGTCATCCATTTCCTGCTCACGGGTGGTCAACTCAAATTTTGCATGTTGTTCATAAATAGCAACACGTTCTTTATAGGCATTCAGTTCAGAGATGACAGAATCATCAGGGGCACATGCAGTGAATTCATCAAAAACATAATCATTGTTGACTGCAGAAGATGCATCACTTGGTACAATCTCACTTTCACTTTGTTTCACATATTGATCATATGGGACAACATTGATATTACCCATATTTTCAATATCTGACTCAATAATTACAGTTGATTGTACTTCGTTATGTATCTTTTGCTCATCAACTTCATCGTATAATTTTAATACCTCAGAAATGATTTTGTCTTTGGATGGACCAGCTTGTGATGACGAAGAGACTTTAGGAGAGACCATTGGAGAAATTCTAGCCATGAAAATGGTTTGTGCAGTAGGTTCTTCATCAACATCAGAGTCGTATGCATCACAATCAGCTACTTCAAAGGCATTCTGATGATTATGGCCTATCTCCTGAATTGGTTGCTCATCCACATCTGCATCATATGTCTTAGCATTTCCCTCAGCCAAGAACAACAACTTTTCTTCATCCAAAGCTGCACCATTATCCTGAGCTTGCACAAGCAACATCTTATCCCTGAAGTACTCGGCATTCTGAGGGCGTTTTGGCAATGTGCAGTTCCTTGCAATGTGTCCCTCACCTCCACAGTTGTAACATTTGATTGGCTTTGCTTGACCCTAGTTTCCATTCCTTCCCCTATTCTGATTTTCCACATACCCTCCTCCTACTCCACCTCTTCTTTGTTCATATTGTCTTCCTTGAGCTGGTTGTACTGTAACCTTTCCATCTCTGACCAAAGCATGGTTGTGTAGATCGGATGCAGTCCTGATTTCATTGTTAGTGTGAAGTTTGTTGGTATGTGGAGAGAAGGTTAAGTTTTGTTTAACCATATGAGCCAGCTTATTGATAAAGTGTTCCATGACTGCATTGGCATCAGGCTGTTTGAAATATGGATCTTGAATGACTTGAGATGCTTTGGTAGTGGTTCCATCATTGGTGTAAAATGCAGTTGAATCATTTGATGAACTTGTTTCTCCCTGATTGGTTTTGAACTGCTCCAGAATCCTTTTTTCAAACATATCATGTCTCTCATTCTGGAGAAGGAAGGCATACAGTTGCTCGTAGTTTGTATTCTTCAATCCTTTAGTGAGCTTCACAGAAGTGACAAACTTGTGCCATTCTGAATTCATGTTGTTTACAAACTTTGAGTTCAGCTGAATGTTGGGCATAGTCATTTTGATGTTCCTCATGTCATTCACCAGCTTATGGAATCTCACATAGTACTCATAGACACTCTCATCAGGTTTCATCTTGAAATGCTCAAATTCATCATATAGTTGTGATTCTCTATCTTCAACAGTCAATTTAGAACCTGAGAGAAGCATCTTGACATTATCCCATACAGCCTTTGCTTCAGTGTTGTGATTGATAAGCTTGTAGATGTCTTTTGGAAGACCTTGCAGTATAATGTTAGAAGCCCTGATATCTGCATCGAATCTCTTCTTCTCCTTATCATCGAGCTCATCATACGTCTTTGGTCTGTCCATTCCGTATATCAATGTTCCATCTTCAGCTGTATCAAGTATGTCTCTAGTAGTCTCAATCCGATAAGGTCCTTCATCAATGGATTTGAGAATGTTGACCCCATTTTCCTTTCCAAGACAGTACAATCTGATTCGTTGAGCCCAAGAGTCGTAGTCAGTTCTGTCAAGCATGGGTGGACGAGTATCTGAACCAGCTGCTTGAACATCCTCGGCAACATTGGAGATGATTGTAGGAACGTTGGTAGACATGTTAACAGATTAAACGGGATTTTATAACTCTATGATTAAACCGGGAAATAGATTCTTTCACGGGATTTTACTAAATCAAGAGAAAAATGTATTACAGACAGAATCAACCAAGTCGCTAAGTGTAGCCACCTGAAAATTTTCACTATTTTAAACCTTTATATTTATGAACTAGACTGTTTATCAAAAGTTATTTGATCTAAGTTAAGCGTTTAGCATGTACATTTCAGCTTTTCTTGCATAAATATTTGGCATATCCGAGTAGTCTTATTTATTATGCCCAATATTTACTGATAGCCAAATCAGTCTCACAAGAAATTTTCTTGTCTTAGGAGTCCGCACGCGTACCGGTACAATAAAAGAAAACATGAAAAATAAAAACGAATTAATAAAATCAGGAATTACATCATCGTGTCAGTTTATTTAAAACGTGTCTAAAAATATAAGTATTATATTTTTCCTGTTTGGGATTTTACGTTTACAAGATAAACAGCGGGACGCGAAATACATTTAATACTCAAAACAACCAAATAAATATAAATGCAATAGTTACAAAATACTGAAAAATTAAAATAATCATCCCCTAACCTACACACACACCCACATGATAATATTTTTATCATTTATCTGTTTCCCTTAAAAACCTGCGCCTCCCTCTCATCCTCATCTCCTTCTTCTGGCAAACTTTCAACCAACTTTCTCTATCTCTAAAACCTCATCACCTCCCTTCGAATAAGCCGCGGACTGGCACCATCACGAGGTCAAACAAGAAGAATGCCCCATCATTTTCTTAACTACTCACCTCCCAACGCAAGAGGTCACAAGATACCATAGGAATCAAAACTTGAAAGAGAGTTTTCCTTGGAAGAGAGATTCACAGCCACCAAGAGAAGAAGGAGGGTTGGTTCTATTCCACAAATTCGCCTATTTAAACCATGACTCGACCACAAGGAAACCATACCCCAAACAAAGTTTCATCACACAGAAAGGAAGCAAGAGAAGAGTCTTGGTGATCGGTTTCCTGGTGGCTCGAGCCTGCTGTCGTCGCTTGAACTATTCTTCTCACCCCGAGCGATTCTCTTGTATTTATAAGGATTCATTCTGTTTATTGTTAATATAATAATTAGGAGTTAGGTTAATTTACTTGTTAAGGAATCGATATAAATGTTGTTTTGATTCACCGATTAATATACAAGTTTTGGAAATCAGTTTATTGTTATTGTTAGTTGTCTTGTGTGGTGAAACCTTTTGAAACTTTTGGCTGTGGAAGTGTTAGGTCCTTTCACCGTTGTTTGGTCATAGCATCGAGTCACTCGAGACCCATTGTGGACTTAGTCGATAGTGGAAGTGTCGTCGTTGTTAGGACCTAGGAGTTATTAAGTTGAAACTTAGCCAACCCAAGTGACGCCTTGACCTTAGTTGATCTGAGTCGAGAGGGGACATCCCCTGAATCTTGTAGTAGTAGTGCTTGGCTTGGTCACTTGGTCTTAGCCGAAGCCTTCGACCTATAAGACTACTCGCTTGTTTCAAAAAAAAAATTGTCCCGCTTTGATAACACAATCCCTCTTTGGCTACTCTTGAACACCATCAAATGGGGTTGGGTAAAAGCTGTGTTCAAGCACCCCTCGATATTAAAACTTTGATTCACTTTCTCGCGAGATAGGGTCTTTAGCCATGAGAACTCGTAACCATTTCCCCTATGAACCTCATTACCGTTCCGCGTTCAAAGTCGATGCAATATATATATCAAGTGTCTTTCAAAAATGATTTGAGTATTACCAGTCAAATTCTCTTTTGCTACATCTTGTTGGAATACCCATCTTAGGTACGTATGGTTTTGGAGTTGGGCCGCAGCCCACTCCTTTATGCCAAATGGTCCGTTTAGTAAATAACTATGAGCCTCAACCCATTTTGTCTAACCAAGCCCAACCGATGGGGTATCGCTTCGGGTTCGGTTCGAGGCTTAGTTTTTATAGGAGAAGTGAAAATTGTGTTCGTAAACCGTTTCCGCTCGCCAAACATTCGAGCCGTCTTGTACCAAAAACCTCAAAATCCCATGTTTCCTTGTGCCTTAAAGTGTCAAATATTGCAATATCTTACTGCCCTTCTTTCTGGTTTTCAAACTAAATGCATTGGGTAAATATTGAGTAACATGTCTTTCCCTCATATGTCCATATTATTCAAAAATTAAAACTGCATCTTGCATTTAGAGTGCGTTTGGTTCTGACTTTGAACTGGGCCACGAAGCCACACCCTGGTTGACTTCATTTCTTGTGTCCAAATACATGTCGAGGATTAGTGGGCTGAAGCCCATTTAACGTATACCCAAATTCTGAAAACAGATACATCTACAAGACTACAACTCAAATTGTTTTAAAACGTGGGAGTTACTAGTTGAGACAAACAAATAAATTTCATAACGTTGAGTATAACCAAATCGTTATTTTAAACGTATTACAATTACTTGTCCTTTCGATCCTTCCCACGCCTCATTCACAACTCGCTCGTCTACCCGTGTTGACATAATTACTTCCAATATTATTTTCACGATGTCTCATTTTATAAACATATGATATAAACGGATAACGAAATACAATTAACTTTTAATTCATACAAAACGAGATTTATTTTAAAACAATAATAACTTCCTACACTTCGTCACCAAATATATTTTAGACATATAAACATGTCATATCCATTTTTCTAAAAGACAATTATAACACATAAAACGAAAAGTTATTTTATTTTTACCATTATAATAAAACTATTACTTTTCTATTATATATATTTTAAGCGACGTTTTTATAATTTAAATACGTTTATTATTTGTTTGCGATATCTTCCGTACATCATCTTCCAACTACGACAAACCCAAGACTCACTTGTTTTTAATGCTTTTGTGTGTACCTAAGCACTTCCATGAGCCAAAGTTCACCATGTTTGATAATAAACGACACACAACATAAATAACTTAAACTTTTGGAGTATATAAATATTATCAAGTCAAAATACAAAGGTATTAATTAAAGTATTGGTATACAATTATAGGTCGCGTGACGGTACTCGGTACATCATTTACTTGACTCCTTTACTACTCGGATACTACTTTGCTAAGGTGAGTTCATAGCCTCGCCTTTACTTATTTCTTTCAAACCCCGCGAGGGAGATGCATGCTATAAACTAGAACACAAGTCTTTTTCTTAAACTGTATGCTTGCCTGATCATTATTATTATAGCCTAAGTTGCCTGCCATAAGTCCCTTACATCATGAACCATTAATCACTTGCGAGTGAACGCGAATATTGTGGATAGTACTATGGGAATTAACGACCCCGACTCGGTTATCGGAAATAACCGGGGCGCACTATATTTGGTTAACTATGGAATTGGCAATTCCATCTCTGAGGGCAATATTATTACTTACACCAGTAATTAGGTGTATGCAGTTAGTTTGGTGTCATGAGCTTAGCGCATAATAATAATCTATGTTTTCCATGGTGATTGTATTCGAAGCAATTATCATCTCTTACTTGTGTTCAACTAATTATTTAAACCTATGAATATCACTCAACATTTTTGTTGATCTTTTTAAGCATGCTTATCTCAGGTACTAATTAGAATATCATGAAGGCGTGGAGTGGACGTCATGGGACGCTTGAAGTGGTGTTGTTTTCAATTAAAGTCATCATTTCGTAAACGTTTAAACTATCTTTCATGTAATTTCAAAACATGTGGTATTTCCTTTTGTGTTCCCAAAACACTGAGTTTTATGAAATGGTAACAACTTCTTATTAAAAACGTCTCTTTAGAGTCGTTTTCTATTACTCATGACAACGATCCTCTAAGTAATACCCCAAATAGTCTTCCGCTGTCACTTTGTGATTTTGGGGGTGTTACAGATTGGCATCAGAGCCTAGGTTATAGAGAACCAACTTGTATTTTCAAAAACAAATTGGACTATAACCACGTTTTCAAATGGACCGTTTTACACCACCACTTCATGTCCTCCGCGCCTACTTCGTACCGATTGCACGTATGAGATTCGCTTGGCGGATAATACATGACTAGTAAAACTTTGCATGATAAAAACTTATAATGCTAGCTTTCATTTAGTTAGGCATTTAGATTTGCGTGGCAGATTATGCGCGACTAACTAAATCTTGTTTATTGCATGGCATTACTTATACTTATAAATGCACATTTTCTTTTGGGTTGTTACAGTACCATGTCGACTGCTACTCATCCTATCGACCTGACCTCCGACATTGAGATGGAGGATGCTATGTCCTTTGCCTCTACCCCCTTGGCACCGGCTATCATTGCACATGTGTCCTCTGAGACTGAGCCCTTCGAGGAGGGTGAAGTCGTTGTCACCTCACCTGCCTTGACCATACCCGAGCATCTGCCCGTTTTTGGTCCCCCCACTTATGACCGATATCTGGAGTCACAACAGTGGCTATCACCTTCTGACATTGTATCCCAGACACCCTCACCCGCTGATTCCGTGTCTTCTACTTCTCGCCCATCACCACTACCGGTTCGCCGAAGGCGAAGACGAGCTAGGGTTCTCAAACCCTACGAGCCTGCGCCGTTCGGTCAGCCATTCCGTTACCGCGAGGATGGTGCTACTTTTATACATACCGCTCGGAAACGAGTGAGGGCACCCATCACTTTCATTCCACCTTCTGACATACCATCATCCTCTGCTTTTCCACCATCAGCTGCACCTGCACCACCACTCATACCTGTTTCACCACTACCACCACCTACCACATTCATCTATCAGACCACTACTATACCGGATTCATCCCCATCCCGTGCATCATCACCCTTGGTGATGCACACTGAGCCGGTGATATCTCTTAGAGAGAGAGTCCGTTTCTCACCCGCACATTCAGACCCATATCACCATGTTGTGTTTGGTACCTCTGAGTCGGGAGCCCATAGGAGGGTCGATGCTAGACGTTGGTCCTTCATGATGCCGGTCATTAGTCGATGGAGGTCGGAGGAGGGTGCACCTAGCGCTATGGAGCTTGGAGAGCACCTGTTTGCTGCTGCTGAGACTCTCCCTGTTACGGGAGAACCCCTTCATCATACCATTCCATTGTTAGCTGCCCGAGTGCTACGAGCTGAGGATCAGCTTGAGGATGTTGTGGCATTCGTTGATGAGGTTCCGTTAGTACGTATCTTGAACATTAAGGACGAGGTTGGAGAGCTCCTTAACGGGAGGACTACGATGGAGAGAGTGCTTGATAGGATTGGTGCCCTGAGTGAGAGAGCTAGTGGAGCGGTTACAGTGTTGGAGAGGAGGATGGAGTCAGATAGATTAGGACTGCTGGACAGAGCTGAGGTGTTGGAGGGAGTTGTGCGACGACAGTCTGAGAGGATGATGATCATGGAGACTCGTGCTACTGCTTTGGAGCAGAGGTTGGAGGCACGAGATAGAGAGGTGGACGATCTGGCAGAGCTAGTCCGTGACCTACAACGCCGATTGAGGGGCACACCTGACAGCCTCTAGATTGGTGATTAATCTATTTAGTTTTCTGGTACTTTAGCCTGCCGCATGTGGCACTAATAAAGGCTTTGTATTCGCATGTTTTGTAAACTATCGAACAAGCTATTTATGTGACATTGTATGGTATTGTATCACCACGTATGGATGGTGAACCTATGGCATTATGGTTGTTGTTTCTTAATATTCTTATGTATGATGATCTTTCTTATTTATCGGTTGTGTGAATCGAAGTGATCATTTTATATATTCTCTTGTGTGGTTCTAACATATTGTGATTCTTTCTTATGATGATTATACGCTATTGATATAATGTGATGATCTTGACTATTATGAAACCATTTTTATAATAATTCACAATTATGTTGAATGATTCTGAAATCTGAGTGTATGTCTTTAGAAAAATGGCAAGAACAAGAACTACCTCTACCCCTACTCAAACTCCCGAGATGACCCCGAAAGCAATTCGGAGGCTGGTTACTAATGAAATTGGTGCTGCTTTTGCTGCAAGACCTGCGGAGGCAGCTCGAACAAATGAAGCCCCAAATCAAGCCAACCGGAATGAAGCGGTGGTGAATTGCAAATGTGGATATAAGGAGTTCATGAATTGCAAACCTACCTTCTTCAAGGGAACTGAAGGCGTTGTTGGCCTTATCCATTGGTTTGAAAGATCTGAAACTGTGTTTCTTCTAAGTGATTGCTCGGAAGATTGCAAGGTGAAATTTGCTACTGGTACTCTGCTGGAAGATGCATTGTCTTGGTGGAAGGCTTATGCCCAACCTATTGGCATGGAAGAAGCCTACAAAACCACTTGGACTGAACTAAAGCAATTGATGATGAAGCAATACTGTCCAAGGACCGAGATCAAGAAACTGGAAGATGAGTTCTATCATCTAACTACTAAGGGCAATGATCTCAAGACCTACTTCAAGCGTTTCCAAGAATTGAAAGCTCTATGTCCATCCATGGTTTCTGATGAGGTTAAAGTGCTGGAAAATCTCATTGGGGGATTACCCCGAAACATTGAGGGCAACGTTACTGCATCAAAGCCCAAGACCGTGGAAGAAGTGATCACAATTTCCTACCAACTCATGGATCAAGTCTTGAAACATGGATCTGTGCAAGGCAATAACGACAACAAAAGGAAATTTGATGACCGTCGAGGCAACACTTCAAACAACTTCCATCACAACAACTCTTTCCATAACAACAATAACCATAACAACAACAACCAAGGCCACAACAATCACAATCAACACCGCAACAACAATCCCAACCCATACCACCAAAACCGAAACAACCACCACAATTAACAAAACCGTAGGTAAGAAGTTGCGCGGGCTTATGCTGCTACCCCCGCCACTGGAAGAGGCTATGCTGGACCACACCCTTTGTGCACTCGATGCAACCTGCATCATGTGGGACGTTGTACCATTAAGTGTGGAAAGTGTAACAAGGTGGGCCATACCCACAAGGATTTCCAAAGCCCTGCTACTGGAAGTAACCTCCAACCTATTGGGATAACTTGCTTTGGATGTGGAGAAGCTGGACATGTCAAGAGTAGATGCCCAAAGCTGTACAGGAACAACAACAACAATAACAACAACAACCCTGCTAGAGCAAGAGCTTATGTGCTAGGAGATGGAGATGCACAAGAAAACCCAGACGTCGTTATGGGTACGTTCTCACTCAACCATCATTTAGCTAAAGTGTTATTTGATTCTGGAGCCGACAAGAGCTTTGTGTCTTCTAAGTTTGCACCCCTGTTAAAAGTCACCCCAACTGCCCTAGATACCACTTATGAAGTAGAACTAGCCGATGGAAAAATAGTAGGAACTAACACTATCCTTCGAGGTTGCAACCTATCCTTATCAAATCACCCGTTCGATATAGACCTTATGCCTATCCAACTTGGTAGCTTTGATGCTGTCATTGGCATGGATTGGCTATCCAAGAATCGTGAAAGAATCATCTGTGACGAGAAGGTCGTTCACATTCCTCGCGATGGCGAAACTCTAATCATTCGGGGTAATCATAGTAAGACCCGATTGAACATCATCTCGTGCGTTAAGACTGCAAAGTACATAGAAAAAGGATGCCACATTTTTCTAGCACAAGTAACGGAGAAGGAGAAAGCGGACGAGAAACAACTAAAAGACGTCCCCGTGGCTAGGGACTTTCCCGAAGTATTTCCTGAAGACTTGCCTGGCCTTCCTCCTGTTCGGCAAGTAGAATTCCAAATCGAGCTAGTGCCGGGAGCGGCACCCGTGGCACGAGCACCTTATAGATTGGCACCTTCCGAACTACAAGAATTGTCTGACCAACTTCAAGAACTGTCCGAAAAAGGATTCATTCGACCGAGTTCTTCGCCTTGGGGAGCTCCGGTCTTATTTGTCAAGAAGAAGGACGGATCCTTCCGTATGTGTATTGATTACCGAGAATTGAACAAACTAACGGTGAAAAATCGCTATCCATTGCCTAGGATTGACGATCTGTTTGACCAACTACAAGGGTCAAGCGTCTATTCAAAGATTGATCTAAGGTCCGGGTATCATCAACTGAGAGTTAGAGAGGAGGATATTCCAAAAACTGCTTTTCGAACACGTTACGGCCACTACGAGTTCCAAGTGATGCCATTTGGTTTGACAAATGCGCCGGCAGTGTTTATGGACCTGATGAACCGAGTGTGTAAACCCTACTTGGACAAATTTGTGATTGTGTTCATTGACGACATTCTCATCTATTCCCGCAACAAGGAAGAGCATGCGGAACACTTGAAATCCATTCTAGAGCTACTCAAGAAAGAAGGACTGTATGCTAAATTTTCCAAGTGCGACTTCTGGATTCAAAAAGTTCAATTCCTTGGTCACGTGATAGATATAAATGGTCTTCATGTTGATCCTTCAAAAATCGAAGCTGTCAAGGATTGGTCATCCCCTACTACCCCTACCGAAATACGCCAATTTTTAGGTCTTGCGGGTTATTATCGAAGATTTATCGAAGGATTCTCGAAAATCGCTAAACCTCTAACGGAGCTAACCCAGAAAAAGAAGAATTTTGACTGGGATGAGAAACAAGAGTTAGCCTTTCAACTCTTGAAACAAAAGCTTTGTGAAGCTCCTATCTTAGCCTTACCCGATGGAGTGGAAGATTTTGTGGTCTACTGCGATGCATCACACCTAGGGTTAGGTGCGGTATTGATGCAAAGAAACAAGGTGATTGCTTATGCTTCGCGACAACTCAAAACTCATGAGAAGAACTACACTGCCCATGACTTGGAATTGGGAGCCGTGGTTTTCGCTCTCAAAATATGGAGACATTACCTATATGGAACAAAGTGTACGGTGTTTACCGACCATAAAAGTCTCCAACACATTCTCGATCAAAAGGAGCTAAACATCCGACAACGCCGATGGCTAGAATTGCTTAGTGATTACGACTGTGAAATCCGTTATCACCCGGGAAAAGCAAATGTCGTAGCTGATGCTCTTAGTCGAAAGGATCGACCTAAATCTCTTCGAGTAAGATCCTTGGGAATGACAATTAAGTCACCCCTTCCATCAAAAATCCTTGAAGCTCAAGCTGAAGCTCTCAAACCTGAAAACCGTCCCAACGAGAAAATCTTTGGAATGCCGGAAAACGAGAACGGCTTCGTGCAAAGATCGGATGGAACCTTATGTTTTGGCGATAGAAGTTGGATACCACTTTATGGAGGAATACGGGAACTCATCATGCATGAGTCTCACAAGTCTAAATATTCCATTCACCCGGGATCCGACAAAATGTACCAAGATCTCAAGAAGCTTTATTGGTGGCCAAACATGAAAGCTGAAATTGCAACGTACGTTGGGAAATGTCTCACCTGTTCTCGGGTCAAAGCCGAATGTCAAAAACCTTCCGGATTGTTAACTCAACCTGAACTCCCAGTTTGGAAGTGGGAGAGAATCACCATGGACTTCATAACCAAACTACCAAAGACTGCTAGAGGTTACGACACCATTTGGGTTATCATTGATCGCCTTACCAAATCCGCTCATTTCCTACCCATCAAGGAAAATGATGAAATGGAAACCCTTGCTCAACTATACCTGAAGGAAATTGTATCCCGTCATGGAGTACCAATTTCCATCATTTCTGATCGTGACAGTCGTTTTACTTCACACTTCTAGAAATCTCTTCAAAAGGCTTTAGGTACTCATCTGGATATGAGTACCGCATACCATCCTCAAACCGATGGCCAAAGCGAAAGGACTATCCAAACCTTGGAAGACATGCTTCGAGCATGCGTGATCGACTTTGGAAAAGGTTGGGATAAACACTTACCTTTGGCGGAATTCTCCTACAACAATAGTTACCACGCGAGCATCAAGGCAGCTCCATTCGAGGCACTTTATGGTCGAAAGTGTCGATCACCCGTTTGTTGGTCTGAAGTTGGAGATGCCCAACTCACTGGACCTGAACTAGTCCAAGAAACAACCGAGAAGGTTGTGCAAATTCGTCAACGACTTCAAGCTGCTAGAGATCGACAAAAGAGTTACGCTGATGTTAGAAGGAAGCCCATGGAATTTCAAGTTGGTGATCGAGTTATGTTGAAAGTATCACCTTGGAAAGGAAAGGTTCGATTTGGAAAACGAGGAAAGTTACATCCTCGATACATTGACCCTTTCAAGATTCTCGAAAGAATCGGCCCGGTTGCTTACAAGCTTGATCTCCCGGAAGAACTTAGTAGAGTACACCCTACCTTTCATGTCTCAAATCTGAAGAAATGCTTGTCGGATGAATCTCTTGTTGTTTCACTAAAAGAGATTAAGCTCGATGACAAGCTTAACTTTGTCGAGGAACCAATTGAAATCATTGATAGGGAAGTCAAGCGACTTAAGCAAAGTCGCATCCCTATCGTCAAGATTAGATGGAACTCCAAGAGAGGGCCGGAGTACACGTGGGAGCGCGAAGATACCATGCGCGTTAAGTACCCACATCTGTTCACGAATCCAACTCCGACAACCACCGTAAACTAGAATTCCGAGACGGAATCCTCTTAAAGGGTAGGTACTGTAGCCACCTGAAAAATTTCACTATTTTAAACCTTTATATTTATGAACTAGACTGTTTATCAAAAGTTATTTGATCTAAGTTAAGCGTTTAGCATGTACATTTCAGCTTTTCTTGCATAAATATTTGGCATATGCGAGTAGTCTTATTTATTATGCCCAATATTTACTGATAGCCAAATCAGTCTCACAAGAAATTTTCTTGTCTTAGGAGTCCGCACGCGTACCAGTACAATAAAAGAAAACATGAAAAATAAAAACGAATTAATAAAATCAGGAATTACATCATCGTGTCAGTTTATTTAAAACGTGTCTAAAAATATAAGTATTATATTTTTCCTGTTTGGGATTTTACGTTTACAAGATAAACAGCGGGACGCGAAATACATTTAATACTCAAAACAACCAAATAAATCTAAATGCAATAGCTACAAAATACTGAAAAATTAAAATAATCATCCCCTAACCTACACACACACCCACGTGATAATATTTTTATCATTTATCTGTTTCCCTTAAAAACCTGCGCCTCCCTCTCATCCTCATCTCCTTCTTCTGGCAAACTTTCAACCAACTTTCTCTATCTCTAAAACCTTATCACCTCCCTTCGAATAAGCCGCGGACTGGCACCATCACGAGGTCAAACAAGAAGAATGCCCCATCATATTCTTAACTACTCACCTCCCAACGCAAGAGGTCACAAGATACCATAGGAATCAAAACTTGAAAGAGAGTTTTCCTTGGAAGAGAGATTCACAGCCACCAAGAGAAGAAGGAGGGTTGGTTCTATTCCACAAATTCGCCTATTTAAACCATGACTCGACCACAAGGAAATCATACCCCAAACAAAGTTTCATCACACAGAAAGGAAGCAAGAGAAGAGTCTTGGTGATCGGTTTCCTGGTGGCTCGAGCCTGCTGTCGTCGCTTGAACTATTCTTCTCACCCCGAGCGATTCTCTTGTATTTGTAAGGATTCATTCTGTTTATTGTTAATATAATAATTAGGAGTTAGGTTAATTTACTTGTTAAGGAATCGATATAAATGTTGTTTTGATTCACCGATTAATATACAAGTTTTGGAAATCAGTTTATTGTTATTGTTAGTTGTCTTGTGTGGTGAAACCTTTTGAAACTTTTGGCTGTGGAAGTGTTAAGTCCTTTCGCCGTAGTTTGGTCATAGCATCGAGTCACTCGAGACCCATTGTGGACTTAGTCGATAGTGGAAGTGTCGTCGTTGTTAGGACCTAGGAGTTATTAAGTTGAAACTTAGCCAACCCAAGTGACGCCTTGACCTTAGTTGATCTGAGTCGAGAGGGGACATCCCCTGAATCTTGTAGTAGTAGTGCTTGGCTTAGTCACTTGGTCTTAGCCGAAGCCTTCGACCTATAAGAATACTCGCTTGTTTCAAAAAAAAAATTGTCCCGCTTTGATAACACAATCCCTCTTTGGCTACTCTTGAACACCATCAAATGGGGTTGGGTAAAAGCTGTGTTCAAGCACCCCTCGATATTAAAACTTTGATTCACTTTCTCGCGAGATAGGGTCTTTAGCCATGAGAACTCGTAACCATTTCCCCTATGAACCTCATTACCGTTCCACGTTCAAAGTCGATGCAATATATATATCAAGTGTCTTTCAAAAATTATTTGAGTATTACCAGTCAAATTCTCTTTTGCTACATCTTGTTGGAATACCCATCTTAGGTACGCATGGTTTTGGAGTTGGGCCGCAGCCCACTCCTTTATGCCAAATGGTCCGTTTAGTAAATAACTATGAGCCTCAACCCATTTTGTCTAACCAAGCCCAACCGATGGGGTATCGCTTCGGGTTCGGTTCGAGGCTTAGTTTTTATAGGAGAAGTGAAAATTGTGTTCGTAAACCGTTTCCGCTCGCCAAACATTCGAGCCGTCTTGTACCAAAAACCTCAAAATCCCATGTTTCCTTGTGCCTTAAAGTGTCAAATATTGCAATATCTTACTGCCCTTCTTTCTGGTTTTCAAACTAAATGCATTGGGTAAATATTGAGTAACATGTCTTTCCCTCATATGTCCATATTATTCAAAAATTAAAACTGCATCTTGCATTAGAGTGCGTTTGGTTCTGACTTTGAACTGGGCCACGAAGCCACACCCTGGTTGACTTCATTTCTTGTGTCCAAATACATGTCGAGGATTAGTGGGCTGAAGCCCATTTAACGTATACCCAAATTCTGAAAACAGATACATCTACAAGACTACAACTCAAATTGTTTTAAAACGTGGGAGTTACTAGTTGAGACAAACAAATAAATTTCATAACGTTGAGTATAACCAAATCGTTATTTTAAACGTATTACAATTACTTGTCCTTTCGATCCTTCCCACGCCTCATTCACAACTCGCTCGTCTACCCGTGTTGACATAATTACTTCCAATATTATTTTCACGATGTCTCATTTTATAAACATATGATATAAACGGATAACGAAATACAATTAACTTTTAATTCATACAAAACGAGATTTATTTTAAAACAATAATAACTTCCTACACTTCGTCACCAAATATATTTTAGACATATAAACATGTCATATCCATTTTTCTAAAAGACAATTATAACACATAAAACGAAAAGTTATTTTATTTTTACCATTATAATAAAACTATTACTTTTCTATTATATATATTTTAAGCGACGTTTTTATAATTTAAATACGTGTATTATTTGTTTGCGATATCTTCCGTACATCATCTTCCAACTACGACAAACCCAAGACTCACTCGTTTTTAATGCTTTTGTGTGTACCTAAGCACTTCCATGAGCCAAAGTTCACCATGTTTGATAATAAACGACACACAACATAAATAACTTAAACTTTTGGAGTATATAAATATTATCAAGTCAAAATACAAAGGTATTAATTAAAGTATTGGTATACAATTATAGGTCGCGTGACGGTACTCGGTACATCATTTACTTGACTCCTTTACTACTCGGATACTACTTTGCTAAGGTGAGTTCATAGCCTCGCCTTTACTTATTTCTTTCAAACCCCGCGAGGGAGATGCATGCTATAAACTAGAACACAAGTCTTTTTCTTAAACTGTATGCTTGCCTGATCATTATTATTATAGCCTAAGTTTCCTGCCATAAGTCCCTTACATCATGAACCATTAATCACTTGCGAGTGAACGCGAATATTGTGGATAGTACTATGGGAATTAACGACCCCGACTCGGTTATCGGAAATAACTGGGGCGCACTATATTTGGTTAACTATGGAATTGGCAATTCCATCTCTGAGGGCAATATTATTACTTACACTAGTAATTAGGTGTATGTAGTTAGTTTGGTGTCATGAGCTTAGCGCATAATAATAATCTATGTTTTCCATGGTGATTGTATTCGAAGCAATTATCATCTCTTACTTGTGTTCAACTAATTATTTAAACCTATGAATATCACTCAACATTTTTGTTGATCTTTTTAAGCATGCTTATCTCAGGTACTAATTAGAATATCATGAAGGCGTGGAGTGAACGTCATGGGACGCTTGAAGTGGTGTTGTTTTCAATTAAAGTCATCATTTCGTAAACGTTTAAACTATCTTTCATGTAATTTCAAAACATGTGGTATTTCCTTTTGTGTTCCCAAAACACTGAGTTTTATGAAATGGTAACAACTTCTTATTAAAAACGTCTCTTTAGAGTCGTTTTCTATAACTCATGACTATGATCCTCTAAGTAATACCCCAAATAGTCTTCCGCTGTCACTTTGTGATTTTGGGGGTGTTACACTAAGTAACCCTGAACCAAGTCGCTAAGCACTAAGTCGCTATAATTCCAAGTTGCTAAGACACAGTCAAGTCGCTAAATAGCAACTCGCTAAGAACCAAGTCGCTAGGAAAATTTTGACAGCAAGTCGCTAAGATCCAAGTCGCTAAAGAGCAACTCGCTAAGCACCAAATCGCTAACACCAAGTCGCTAACAAACTTAAGTACAAGTCGCTAACTTTCACCAAGTCGCTACCCGTAGTGGAGAATCCACTAAGTGTACTGTTTGTCGGCTTGTCTCAATAGACAAGTCGCTAGCTCAACTCGCTACGTCCTTCAACTACAACTCGCTACCAAATTACAAAGCAAGTCGCTACCAAGATAACTTATCCGTGGCTCAAGTCGATAGCTAGAAAATCACATAAACACCACTTTTCAATCCAAAAACAACCCAACCACGATGATTCAAGCTTACCAAATCAAAACCCAAGCACATACAATGATTCTAAACACAAAACAACACCCAAGATTCAAACTTTAACACTAGAAATGATCCAAATGATGCAAAAAACCACAAAACTTTTTCAAACTCTAAAACCACCTAAAAGTCACTAGAAATCCAAATATATGTAAGAGATGATCAAACCATGGCTCTTGATACCATTTTTAACATATTGGATTTCACAAACACACTAAACCATAATCACAAGTAGGCGTACAAGATGATTCTAGAGAGAGAAAGTTAGAGGTTTGGGAACTTTAGTGAGAGAAAGAAAAGTCTTATTATGAGCTCCAACTCTCTACCTTGGGAGGTAGAGAGTATTTATAGTCATTACATAAATCGCCACCTATCGGGCTGTGGATCAGGCATACAGTGGGTAAAGACCCGTCCGTCATCCACGGTGTTACTTAAACTAAATACTACTTAACTTATAATAATCTACGACTACGAGCTTTCTAATGATTACATATACTTGAGGTGACCGACTCTTTAATAACTGGATTTACTAAATCCTAACATTTTCATCTCTGCAAGATCGAAATCGTAAAATCAGATCGGGATCTTAATATCCTACTATAATGTCATTTTATAATAGTCTTTGAATTTTATTCAAATTTACAAATTATTATATATTATTAACACAAAATTATATGATTTTTTCAAAAAAATGTTATACTAAATTATGAATATGGAATCTTTAAAAAGATTAACATGTTTTTTTTACATTATTTAAAACATAATCTATAACTTTGTTGTTTTTAGTTTGCGGTTCAAGAAAAATAAGATCGGATCGGATTATATCTTAAAATATTATGGTCACGATTGATATCTTATAAGATCTTAACCTTGCTAAGATCCTACCTAGGATCCATTTTGTTTTTTCTTTGTAGTTATGTAAAATGGTAAAATCCTCAAATCGGTATCCGGATTTTAACAACTATGCTTATAACAATGTTGGTGCACAAAATGTTGTCCGGCGGTACGTATTTATGATTATTTGTTGCAGAGTTTTTTTGTTTGAACCTTGTTTCAAAACAAAAATACATGGTGTCGTTTTTTCCTCAATAAGCACTTTTTCTCTCTTTTCAATTATTTTGTCTGCGGGAGGGCAGAGGTTTTTGTTTTTTTTTGCAAACATAAATTTTTCTTTTCACTTTTTTACTCTTCTAAATTTCAGAGACTATCTTTCACAAACCCTACATCTCTTACTCAATATACATCTCTTTTATGTTTCGTATTTTTTTTTACATTTTCGTCCGTTTTTTACATTTTCGTCCATTTTTTACGTTTTTGCCTGTTTTTTTACGTTTCGTCCGTTTTTTTACATTTTCACCCGTTTTTTTCGTTTTCGTTCGTTTTCGTTTTTTTAACGTTTTCGCCCGTTTTCTTAAGTTTTCGTCCGCTTTATTATGTTTTCGTTCGATTTTTTATCTTTTCGTTCATTTTTACGTTTTCGCCTGTTTTTTTTACATTTTCGTCTGTTTTTTACGTTTTAATCAGTTTTTTTACGTTTTCGTCCATTTTCTTACGTTTTCGTCCGTTTTCTTACGTTTTCGCCTGCTTTTTACGTTTTCGTTCGTTTTTTATATGTTTTCGCCTGTCTTTTACGTTTTCGTCCGTTTTTTATGTTTTCGTTCGTTTCTTAACGTTTTCGTCGGTTTTCTTAGGTTTTCGTCCGTTTTTTACATTTTCGTCCGTTTTTACGTTTTAGTTTGTTTTTTTACGTTTTCTTCCTTTTTTACGTTTAGTCCCTTTTTTACGTTTTCGCTTATTTTTTACGTTTTCATCCGTTTTCATATGATTTCGTAAGTTTTTTGTACGTTATTCTACGTTATTTTACGTAACAAAATATCAGATAATGTAAGAAAACGGACGAAAACGAAAGAAGAGACGAAAACGTAAAAAAATGACGAAAACGTAAAAAAAAAAACAAAAACGTAAAAAAAGAAGAAAACGTAAAAGACGGTTGAAAACTTAAAAAACAGACCAAAACATAAAAAACGGATGAAAACAGACGAAAACGCAAGGAAACGAATGAAAACGTAATAACGGACGAAAACGTAAAAAAATACGAAAACATTAAAAAACATACAAAAACATAAAAATTAAACGAAAACGTAAAAAGAGACAAAGAGGTAAAAAAACATGCGAAAACGTAAAAAATTGTCGAAAACGTTGAAAAACAGACGAAAACGTAAAAAATAGACAAGAAATAAAAAAAACCGGATGAAAACGTAAAAAACATAGGAAAACGTAAGAAAAAGGACGAAAACGTAAAAAAAAAAAAACGATTGAAAACGTAAAAAAAAAAAGACGAAAACAAAGAGAAAACGGACGAACACGTAAAAACCAAACGAAAACTTAAAAAACGATCAAAAACTTAAAAAACCAGAAGAAAACGTAAGAAAACAGACGAAATTGTAAAAAAACGGTTGAAAACGTAAAAAAAACAACCAAAATGTAAGAAACCTGTTGACCCATTTGATCCATATGACAAAAGGATTTATAGCACAAAAATAGAAAAGAAAAAATGGAAAAGAAAAAGGGAAAAAAAAAGTAATTCAATAGTACAAAAAACAAATAATCTTCTAGCATGCAGATGAATAATGATTTACAGATAAAAAGGTAAAAATTTTAAAAAACAAAACGACACCGAAATCTTACAGTAAAAATTACATCATCAAATATCTCACGTTACCTTTTTTATTTCCCTATTTACACATCAAGAATATAAATTACCGTGGTTAATAATGAAAACATAAATGCACACGTCTTACATTTTGGAACACATGTGCATCACACCAGCTTGCCACCCAATGAAAATGATAGTATGGTCCTATGTTGCATGGACCGGACCCGTAATAAAAGTCCGACACTGTTACGGAGAAGGTCTTGATCTATGAGTCTATGACAAAACGTAAACCAACTACAAGTACCATTTAGGCAATTAACTCTATCTTACATTTAATACGTGCTGTAGTTCTAATAATATGTAACACAACACATGTGGCTGACCACAAGACAATTAATTTGAAATTTTGAACTATAGTTGGAAACTTGCCACATGTCACATAGGTTGGGATGAACTATAAATTTAATGGTATTAAAAGTCAAGTTGTCTAACGGATCTGTTTTAACTAAAAGAATGCATTTAGGGAGGACGGAGTGGGATGCGGGTACCCCATCGAGTAGTTGAGCTCGAGCGGGTACACCGCCCCGTGGAGCTCGGGTTCCCAAATCGAGTAGCAAATTCGAGCTCAGAGCCCGCGTGTGAAGCCGAGCGTTGTGTGTCTTTGTGTTTGCATTTTTTTTTTGTTTTTTTTTTTTTTGTTTTGTTTTGCAGGTCTTGTAGGTAGCAGCTAAAGGAAGAAGAAGATAATGGATGCGTTAGGATTTTTGCATTGACCAAAAGTGAGTGAAGTGCATTGACCATTTGCACGTTAATGAAAAAAAAAATGAAATTCGGGTACTAGGGTACCACTCCCTCGACTTAGGGTAGTGTTAGGGTAGAATTGGGGTAGTTTTGAGTTGGAAGGTTTTTATTGGTTATAGGTGATGTGGCACTCCTAGGGTATTAGGGTACTAGGGTACCACTCCCACATACCTTAATACATTTTAATTGAGCTTATAAATTACATTAAACATATATGTTATTTAATTTGAAAAAGATAAAATTTTCAAATGTAAAATTATTCGTACTTATATCCCAAATTCGTTTCACCAGACAATTATGTGCGTCAACATTTTTTAAGAATATTTTTTTTAACGGCGGCATATTATTAAGCTAGCAAAAGCTAGAAAAAGAAACAATTACAATAAGGAAGTACTATCGATAGGATTTCTAACCATCCTATCCAACTTAAACTGAATTTAAGATCTCTAGTTGAAATCCAAACAAATGATTGATATACAATAGAATCCCAAATAGTCGCCTTCTTAGGTTTAAAAACCAAAAAGATCAATGCATTATGAAAGTTCCATAAAGACCACATCATCGTAGCTGCAACCCCTTCAAAAATAAGTCTAGTCTTCTTCGTCACTTGACATTCATCTACCCACGAAAGCCACTCCACAATATTATGAATCTCCGGAATATAAATGACACCATCTAGCCAATAACATCCTGTTATACAAGAAAATTAGTAAGAAATTATATGGCTAGTGGTGAATATTGATCACATAGTCAGGCAATTCTTAAATTTTATATAGACAACCCTTATTTTATTTATTCACCCCGTACCAAACTAATGTCCGCTTATCAAATGTGCACATTCTCATGCTTATTTTGGTTTTTCTATCACGATCTTGATTCCCGGGCATTTAAGAAAAGTGAAAATTTTACATTGTACATCACGATCTTGATTCCCGGGCATTTAAGAAAAGTGAAAATTTTACATTGTACATCAATAATATTTCATATCTAGGCACTTAGAGACAACTTAAGTTGTTTTAAATAGATATTTACAATAAAACAACCAAACAAAAATATAGACATTTATTGTCATGTCTAACCACTTAAATTTTAATTTGTTAAGCTGACCGATCAGTGCTTTCAGACGACGAAGCTGACTGCATCACACATTATACCTGACGGCGTCACAGTCAAGTCTATGAAGAAACCCAAAATCATAACCGTCGAGGTGATTGTTGGTGGTTAGTTCCCAAAACAGGGTAAGACAGTCAGTAGCAACTGCAATTACCACTAGGTGGTTACCAGATATCACTTGGAATCGTGTGATCACTTTCCAAAGTAAACTATTCGACCCTAATGCCTGGGTTACACGAATATCTACTTGGGATAAGACCAAATGTTTGTTATTGAGTTAGGCACAAATCAATAACCCTTTTGCTTAGAAGTGTTAATTGTTTTCTGTGTGTCCTTCATGCATAATCAGATATCCTATTTATAGGAGATTACTCTTAGCTAGTCAAATGGAATTATGAGAATTAATCGGCCTATTAATCGCCTCATAATTATCCCCATTATAGCCGTTAGTGGTTACATGACCAATTAAACGTGGTCATTAAGCAGTTGTAACTGTCACTTAGCAGTACTTTCCACTAGCGGTACTTTCCACTAGCAGTACTTCATAATACTAGCACTACTTTCCACTAGCAGTACTTTACAATACTAGTAGTACTTTCCACTAGCAGTACTTTCCACTAAAAGAGTCAGGGTGTTCAGGGACCTTATGGGTGTACACTCCGTACCTCCTGACCCATTAACAAGTGTGAACTAATCCCACAAGTGCACTAAATTTTCCAACAATCCTCCCCAAATTTAGTTCATTTCCTTTGCATGAAAAACAAACATTAAACAAAACATGTGCATAAACGAAAATATCCCGAGGATTGAATTTCCATCTTAGTACATTACACGTTCAAATATTCGAGAATCAGGGTGTTCTAAGAATTGAACTCTTCAACCCATTTGAATACCTGAAGATAAAATACACACAAGTTTTCAAACACTTATCAGCTCCTGACACTATACAAGTCATGTGTCCATATCAAAATTCATAAATGTTGTAAAAGCTAAAAGTCCAAAGCTCCCTGAAGCGGCAAAACTTCAACATTTACATAGGTGGTTCCTCTTTATTCATGCTCCTGCCAAGCACTTTTTCAAAGAAAATTAACCATTAAGAAGTAAAGACCTCATCCTCCTTTCAGCAGGTTCTGAGCACAACCTTGGGATGTATAAAAACATGTGCTCCAGTCCACTAAATGTTCAGCTTTCCACATTGAACTCAGCTCCCAAGTTTCCTTAGGAGGGAGTTGGGTGTCCTATCATTCAGTGACTAAGTTGGACTTAAACCCATCCCTTTAGCAGACTTTATAACCAAGTATCTAGCCAGACCCTTCGTCAAGTGATCAGCTAAATTTTGTTGAGATCTAACAAACTCTATAGATACCACCCCATTCATGATAAGCTCACGAATCATGCTATGTCTGACACCTAAGTGTATAGACTTACCATTGTACATCTGGCTATAAGCCTTAGCCAATGTAGTTGCACTATCACAACGGATAGAAATAGGTGCTCTAGGTTTAGGCCACAATGGAATCTCAAGAAGCAAGTTTTTCAACCATTCAGCTTCTTTACCAGCAGCTGCTAAAGCAACAAATTCAGATTCCATTGTTGAACTGGTGATGCAAGTTTGCTTCTTGGATGCCCAAGAAATTGCACCTCCACCAAGTAGGAATACCCAGCCACTGGTAGACGAATTGTCTTCAGTGTTACTGATCTAACTTGCATCAGTGTATCCTTCCAACACTGATGGGTAGCCAGTATATGAGAGACTATAATCCATAGTTCTCTTCAAATACTTCAGTACCCTCTGAACTGCTTGCCAGTGATGAGCACTAGGATTACTAGTATACCTGCTAAATTTTCCCACTGCAAAACCAATATCAGGCCTTGTACAAGTCATGGCATACATCAGGCAGCCAATTACCCTAGAGTACTCAAGTTAAGATACAGCTTTGCCATTATTAGGCATCAGCTTCTCACAAGTATCCATAGGAGTACTCACAGGAGTACAATCAAAGTAATTGAATTTCCTCAACGCCTTCTCAATATAATGAGACTGAGAGATAGAAATTCTTTTACTTTCATGTTTAACCCTTATACCAAGGATAACATCAGCCTCCCCCATGTCCTTCATGGAGAACCTTGATGACAAAAATTCCTTTGTCAGGTCAACCTGATTTTGGTCAGTGCCAAAGATCAGCATATCATCAACATATAGACAAATGATGACTCCTTTACCAGATTCATCAAATTTGCTATATACACATTTTTCAGACTGGTTAAGAACATAACCACTAGACAAAACCACTTCATCAAATTTTTGATGCCATTGCTTAGGTGCCTGTTTAAGTCCATAAAGAGACTTAATCAGTTTACATACCTTGTTTTCATTGCCAGGCAAGATGAAGCCCTAAGGTTGGTTCATATAAACCTCCTCATCCAGTTCACCATTCAAGAAAGCTGTTTTTACATCCATCTGATGAATAACCAGATTGTGAATAGATGCCAAAGCAATCAGCAGTCTTATGGTACTGATATGAGCCACAGGGGCATAAGTATCAAAATAGTCTATCCTTAACTTTTGTTTAAAGCCCTGAATGACTAGTCTAGCCTTGAACTTTTCAATAGTTCCATCTACCTTCATTTTCCTTTTGAAAATCCATTTGCAACCCAGAGGTTTGCAACCAGGAGGTAGATCAACCAACACCCAAGTGTTGTTCCCCATGATGGAATCCATCTCATCATTGATTGCTTCTTTCCAGAAAGCAATATCCTAGGACTTCATTGCTTCTTCAAATGTCTTGGGATCATCCTCAAAAATGAAGCAATAGGAGTATTGGTTTGAGACCTCATCCCTTGTTCCTTCAACCAAGTATAGTTGAAACTCAGGTCCAAATGACTTTGGAGTCCTGACCCTTTTGCTCTTCCTGTGCACAGGTTCAGGTTGTTGAACCACAACCTCATCAGGGACCACTGATGGTTCATCATCAGGGACCTCTGATACACCAGTGTCATGAGTTCCATTAGGAATCCTCTGACTTGGTATAGGGACTGATGAGAATCTATTCTCATCAAATTTTGCATCCCTTGATTCAATTATAGAGTTTATTGAAACATATTCATTAGGTTCAATAACATAGAACCTAAAAGCCTTGGAATGCTCAGCATATCCAACAAAGATGCAGTCAATGCCTCTTTCACCCAAAGTCTTTAGCTTTAGATCAGGGAGTCTTACAACAGCCCTACAACCCCAGACCCTGAGATAGTTCAGGTTGGGTTTCCTTTTAGTCCAGAGTTCATAAGGGGTAACCTTGTTCCTTTTGTTGGGAACCCTATTTAATAAATAGCAAGCTGTTAACATAGCTTCACCCTAGAACCCTTGACTCAGTCCTGAATAGGACAACATGGAATTAACCATCTCCTTCAGCACCCTGTTTTTCCTTTCAGAAATGCCATTTTGCTGAGGAGTATAAGGGGCAGTCGTTTCATGGATAATTCCAACAGACTGAAAATACAGAGTATCCATGTACTCACCTCCCCTATCAGTCCTTAATCTTTTGATCAGGGACCCAAGTTGTAATTCAACTTCAGTTTTAAACACTTTGAATTGATCTAATGCTTCATCCTTGGTATGTAAAAGATAGACATAACAAAACCTAGAAGCATCATCAATAAATGTCACAAATTACTTCTTATTCCCCAAAGAAGGATTGGCATGCAAATCACACAGATCACTGTGTATAAGCTCCAAGACCTTAGTCTCACGACTAACACCCTGAAAAAAGTTTTCTTGGTTATCTTGGTCAACATGCAAGTTTTACACTATTTAGTGTCCATGTCAAAAGCTGGGATTAACCCATCCTTAGACATATCTTGCATTCTTTTATAGTGTACATGGCCAAGTCTAGCATGCCAAAGGGTAGAGTCAGTCAGGTCAATGGTGGTCACAAAGGCTGAATTAACACTATCAGTGGCAATATTAAGCCTGAACATTGGATTACATAAATAACCAAAACCAATAAACACACCATTCTTAGAAAGAACAAATTTATCAGACTCAATAACTTGTTTATATCCATGATTATTCAAAATACTACTTGAAACCAAGTTCTTCCTGATATCAGGAACATGAATAACATTAAACAAAGTTACAACCTTTCCAGAACTAAACTTAAGATCTACACAACCACGACCATGCACCAAGGCTGTTGACTCATTTCCCATGTGAAGAATAGAACCATCATTCAGTGACTCATAAGTCTTGAACCAGCTTCTATCTTTACACACATGAACTGTTGCACCAGAGTCAACCCACCACGCAACATCATCATCCTGCACATAATTAGATTCAGATACATATGTAACATAATAAATCTGAAAAGACTTATTAAACATATTCTGACCTTTCAGTGAGTTGGTTAAACCACCACTCCCTGAACCATTAGTGCCTGATCCATTAGCTTTACCACCAAACTTACTACCTTTGCAATCCCTTTTAATGTGACCAGTTTTTACACATTTCCAACAAATAGGTGTTGCCTTCTTGTTAGGATCTGCCCTTGTGTTGTCATGATATTTGCGTTTGCCTTTGTTGTCATTGTACCTGGTGGAGTTGTTATGCTCCACCATATTGACAACAGATGCACCAGTAGCATTGCTACTCTTTGGCTTGTCATTATCCTG
Source organism: Chrysanthemum seticuspe (assembly GCA_019973895.1). NCBI lineage: Eukaryota > Viridiplantae > Streptophyta > Magnoliopsida > Asterales > Asteraceae > Chrysanthemum > Chrysanthemum seticuspe. Next base: position 230,145,192 of record BPTQ01000005.1, read on the forward strand.
CACCTTGAGAGATTCCTCAATGCGCAGATGACTGCCCAACTCAACCAGAGTTAAATCCTCCTTTTTATGTTTCAAGGTATGCTTGAAATCTTTCCAAGAAGGGGGAAGTTTATCAATGACACAAGAGACTTGAATAGCCTCATCCATGTGCATATTGTGTTGTGTAAACCTTCCAAGTATACCAAGAAGTTCATTGTATTGTTCCATAACTGGTCTTGAATCAGTTATTTTGTAATTTGTGAAATTACTTACAAGGAACTTCTTACTTGATGCATCCTCAGCCATATATTTGGCATCCAAGGAATCCTACAGTACTTTAGAAGATTCAAAGTTCTGATAAATATCAAACAGAGAATTAGACATACCATTGAGGATTAGACCTTTGAAAATGTACTCATCATTCTCCCATTTGCTCCTCCTCCTGATCAGCTCCACAGTAGCATCATCCCCATCATCAGGAATAGGTGTAGTCAGAACATAGACCACACTCATGCTTGACAGCAAGAAGTGCATCTTCTTCTGCCATCTCCTGAAGTCCACCCCTTCAAACTTATCAAGCTTGGCAAAGTTTGAAGCCATGTGTTTCATTACAGCATCAGCCATTGATTATCACAAATAGTTTACTTTGATTGTTGGTGGTTAGTTCCCAGAACAGGGTAAGACAATCAGTAGCAACTGCAATTACCACTAGGTGGTTACCGGATATCACTTGGAATCGTGTGATCACTTTCCAAAGTAAACTATTCGACCCTAATGCCTGGGTTACACGAATATCTACTTGGGATAAGACCAAATGTTTGTTATTGAGTTAGGCACAAATCAATAACCCTTTTGCTTAGAGGTGTTAATCGTTTTATGTGTGTCCTTCATTGTAGGATCGAGTATTTTATGTTGTTTAGATGATTCGGGGTGGTCTAGGATGATGATAGTATATGAATGCCATGGTTAGAGAGATGAAGAGAGTAGAGAGGGAATTCTAGAGAGATAAACAAAAGTGTAAAAGGTTAGATTAGAACTTCCAACCCTCTACCTTGGAAGGTAGAGGGTATTTATAGGTTACAAACAACACGACCTCCTGACGGCCTGTGGATCAGGTATACAGTGGGTAAAGACCCGTCCTTCCTCCACGTTGATACACTAAACTATTCTACGCTACTGACTAACTAATGAACTACTTATATAACGTAAACAACGACACGTCTACGAGCTAACATATGCTAGACCATAATTGGGGTGACCGACTCTTTAACATGGAATTTCCAATTCCTAACAATCTCCCCCTAAGGGAGGTCACCCCATGAAATACATTTTGTATCCTAGCATTCTATCTCTGACTATCGTTCTTGAGCTCGTAGACTTGAATTATTCACTTTCGCAATCTTTGTGCTTTAGTGGCGATTCTTCAAAGTCTGCAATGATTTGTACTTTTAGTGGAGGCCTTAAACTGATCCACATCTTTGATGATCTTCGAGCTTTCTTTGAGATCATCAACCACAGTAAATCTTTGGATCACCCTTTTTTGTGTTGCCATCATGTGAAGTTGTGACTTTCGGACCGACATGCTCACACTTTCTGGATCATGACATCTTTCCATCAGAGTAGTGGAAGCTTTACTGGCTCATGATATTTGCAGCAGCGTAGCAGAACCATAGTATAAAAATATCAGAGCCAGGTTATGTAGATATGCACAAGTCATGATTTCTTCAATTAAGTGTGGATGCTATGAGCATGCGGCTTTGAATTGACTCCTCAATTCTGATCAGCTGCAACCATCGGGTGTACCTGCATACAACAGTTAGCAATAAATCTCACGAAAGTGTCTTTGATCACTTTCGTTGAATTGAGGTACACGGCCCACGGTTCCACGTTGATCAGTATAAATACTGCCTGTGAACAGGTAGGATTCCTAAGAATCTCCTTGACAGGGTTTCGCAGTTGTTCTAGCCGTTCTCAAACCGGAACGTCTCAAAGAAGACAACACGGAGTGAGTGAACCAGCAAATTAAGATTTACTGATTGATAGAAAATGATTTGAAAACAATCGTGTATTGCATAAGAGAAAGAGTTTTACAATACGACGAAGGTTTAGAAGAAGAAATCAATTTTCAATCATAAATACCCTTTTAATTTGAAAACATAATACACAGCCGAAGTGCTAGAGAAAAGAGTTTTTGAGCACAACGACCGGTTTTTCAAAGGTATCCGTCAATCCATTTCCTGGACCAAGGTTGATTCAAGAGTGAATCACCCCATTGTTTCTATCCAGTTGTCACAAGCTTGATCTTTAGAAAAGATCTCACATGTCACCCACCAAGAGCTTGTTAGATGTTGGCTCTAGAAGGATTTCCATCTTCATCGTGAATATTTACATATCACTCGGATGTTCTGGCAATACCACAAGGATAATGCGTAGGACTCTTAATATATTCTTACTTTCCACATTGTGTGAAACAGCAAGTCTTCATTAATTTAGTGTCCTAATGAGATATTGTGGATGATCTCTTGGCTCTAGACTCAATAGTGCACATTTGGTTCCTATGCCAGAGACTAGGGAGAGGGTCTCCTTCTTCAATATCAACAATCTCTAAGAGAAAGTCGATAGATTATGTCGGTTCCCCGTGAGAATGAAACAAGCCCTTTTAAGAAGAACTTGAGTAGTTTGGGAAGTTTAGTGCAGTGCGTCACTGGGTCCATGACGTCTTGTCTTCAATACCGGCGTTACCTTAGAAACCACGAGTAGCATATGTATTGAACCCGGTTTCTGCCCTAAGGTTGAATTATTGGAGGGCTATTTCTTTTCACCCTTTTTCACATTCAATTCTTTTTCATTCTTCAACCCCTTCAGTGCTTACCGAGACTTCATAACTAGAACCTTGTTGGGTTTATTCCAGTACTAGCTCTATCTCAGTCCGCACTCTTCCCATTTCTCATTTTTCTCCTTTTTTTATCATACCTAAGGACTCTACACTATCTAGTGGATTGTCCCTGGGTAGATCCCTCCGGTTCTGGCGGATCGTGGGAACTAATACCTAACCTCACCATCCTTATAACTCCATGCATAAAGTAAAATGGTCGGTCTTTTGGTACAGTTCAATCTTTCTTGAAACCAGTTGAAAAATCATTTGGAAAAACAATCAAGGTACTTGTGATACGAGATCAAAGAATTTTGTACCTTAATAGTTTTGATCATTTAGAAATCCTCCTCCTCAACATGTGCATTTTGTATTTGAAATCGTTTGGCACATGGAGGCAGGAGTGCCTATAAAGGACTAAAACCAATTCCATTTAAACAGATAAGAGATTTAAATCACTATCTCTCCCACGATCAAAAATTTCAAACCATTTGAGATTTGTGATCCCAACAGATTTAAATCATTTAGAAAATTTTGGGGAAAGACGTGGCAAGATTTAATTTTGAAAAATGATGGATAAAGAACAGTTTTTCGACATTAAAGATTGTTAGTGTCAGGTATGATTGTTTTAAGAGATCTTTAAGTAAAATAAAACAATTTCACAATCAAACAAGAACAGAAAAAGTTTTATTTTGAAAGATCTTGATTCTAAAGAAAAATCATACCATGACATAACATTAAATCTTTAGATCACCACTTTGTTTTTGTACAAACCGGACTTTTATGAAGAAATATCATTTGAAAATATTTTATTTAAAATCACTCTCCCTCTCAATCGATGACCGTGGTCGAAGATTGAGTGACTTAAGTTTTGATAAAATGAAGTCCGGTGATTTTCAAAATTTAGTTTAATTTATTTTCAAAACAATATTCTTCCATTTTCAAAACAATGTTTTCAAAATTGTTTAAAAATGGTATCCTGCACAAAGATACGTTAGGTGGTTGAGAAGCTTATGTTGTTGCTGTAGGGCTTGGAAGAAAAACCGTCTGCTGATGCAGTGAGACTTCTTACGTTGCATTTTAATGCCAACTTAGGTCAAATTTAATCTCCGTTTCTTCAATCACTTAGAAGAAAAACCATCTGCTGATGAAGTGAGACCTCTTACGTTGCATTTATGCCAACTCTTCATAGAAGTCCAATTAAGCTCCGTTTCTTCATTTGTCAACCCAAGATATAGTTACCCTTTCCTTTTGGCATCCAATCATCTTCAATTGTGGGATCCGGATCGGGAACATTCTTATAACCAATATACTTGCATACGTTAGTGAACACACATACAGATATATGGTGGTCGACATCACCCATAACAGCAATCGACTAATTAAAGTCAATTTAACATAACAATCAGATCATATAAGGCATGGGGTTTATGTGTTAATCAAACTCTAATCATCTAAACCTAACAATCATATCCTAAATTCCTAGTCCTTTGACACATGCAAATATCATTTTTAATTAAGCACGTAGGATAATTAAGAAAGCTCGTTAGATGATATAGATATGAAAACATTCTCCCCCTCAATCAATGACTCATTTTTTGAAAATTTTTAAAAGCGCAAAAGTCATTGATTGAGTTTGCAAATTAATACGAAAACTCAGATTCTGATTGATTTTTCAAGCAACTCATTTACCACCATTTTGAACACAACAAATATTTTTCTGAAGAATTTTAGACGGAAAAACATTTGTGTAGGAACAGCAGTCCTTTGACATACTTTCCTCATTTTGTTTTAGGATAAGTGCACGAAATATTTGAAAATTGGTTTAAGCGTAGCACTTTCCTTTCTTTAAAGAGCGGGTTGCTATCAGAAATAATAGCAAACCATGGTTTTAGCGCGGGTCACAGTCAGAAGTAACTGTAAGCCATAGTTTTAGACATGTGATGAAAAAGAATATTTACACCTCCTGCTCGAACTTCATCTATGGTCCCGTGCCATTATTGAATGACATTTCTAAGACTGCAGATGTTATCGATACCAGAAGACATGTCTTTGAAAAACAATATTTTTGGTATTTTTCTAATTTTCTGATTTTTATGGGTTTTTGAAGGTTTTATATTTTTCTATTTTCTTTTTGTTGGTTTTATATTTTTGTATTTTGTTTTTTAATAAATATATACAAAGATAGAGAAGATGATATAGTTAAAGAAGATGATGATACGAGTACCGAGATAAGGATATCGAACAACCCCGTTGTAGAAGATAGAAGTCATCATCTCTTAAACATTCACCACCAAAGCTTTCGAGGCTCTTGCATTGAAGAAAGAAATTGAACCATCTGAAAGTGAGACTTTGGCAGCTTCCCCCCAAACCGAAAATCCTTTAGCTGAGCAGATTCAAAGCTTTCTTTCAAGCTTCTCTTAGCCAGGTGCACAAAGAAGCACACCATTATCATCGAACTTGCTGCTCCTTTTAAGAATAATCACCGTGATTCATCGTTCGAGGTTATATCATCCAATAGAAGAACAACAACGTATCATCCCACACATAAATAACTCTTCTCAATTTTCATTCCACTGAAGTCTGACGCAATCCATTCCAAAAGGTGTCAAGAGAACACTTCCCCCAAGTAGATGAATTGATGCAGTCAGTCTCTTAGACTAGAGCTCACGAACCCGAATACACATACCCGAAGACAAAGAAACTTATACCATCGAAGTAGTAGATTAAGTCCAATAGCCAAAGAACAACCCCGATGTATACTTATACCCCGATGTAGATTAAGTCCAATAAAACCAAATGAGTATTTAATATTTAATATTGAAGAAGCAGGCCGAATCACTGATTATCTCTGCGGGTGACAATCTCTGCGGATGTCAACACCGGAATAAGTGATTATATCTCTGAATCACTGATTAAGCCCTCAAGTAAAACAGCTGAACATCCCAAATGTACACAATCTCTCTCCCCTGATGATTGTGATAACATCAAAATCATCACACACTTGTGTACCTCTTTCATCTTCAGAAACTAACTCTTCCATCTCTTCCCCCACATCGTTGGAATAATAAAACTAAAAGCCTTGATGAGTAAAACCTTGAGTTTCTCTGCGGTCATGACATTTGTTTTCCCGGGATATCTTCAATCACTTAGAAGTATTAAGCTCATCAAGTTTACTCGCCATGAGTCAAACCTTGAGTTTCTCTGCGGTAATAACATTTGTCTTCTCAGGATATCTTCAGTTACTTAGAAGTATTAAGTTCATCAAGTTTACTCGCTTTGTGTTTAGATGTGTGTCTCCTTCCCCCTTGTTGGTTTTGACACTTCAGAATCAGCAACTCATTGTAAGTCCGTATACTAGAAATTTGTTGAGAAGAACATTTGTAATATTGTGGGAATCAACATGCTGAAGTAGAATGTGAGCAAGTCTAATTGGGGATTAAATCAAACATTTCACCCTCCCCCAATTAGTGCTCTCCCCTAAACCGACAATCTTTATGATGAATGCCCAGAATAAGAAGAAGTCTTTTGATAATCAAATGCAACTCGTCTTTTAGTCTTCTAACATATAACAGCGAATGTAGAACCGACTGTAGACTCGACCTTCTTCAAGATTGTTCAGTTGGGGAATAGATAGTTAACATCTTCAACACACACCAAAAAGCATCTCACCAAAAACCATCCCAATTAACTTACATCTTGAAAATCCCCTTAACTAAAATCCTTCCCAATCAAACAAGAACAGAAAGATGTTCATCAAGGAAATCAGCAATCAGGCCGCAACGAACATACAAGATGGTAACACCAAACCACCAATCACATCAAACAAGAACAGAGAGATTGTTCGGAATCATCATGTTGATGTGTAAGTGAAGCATTAACCGGAAACACTTTGTCAATAAACTCATTAGTCCGTGTGAAGATGTCAACCAACGGCTCTTAGAAGAAACTCCATGTGAAGATGACCCGATAAGAAGAAGCTCGGTCTTTACATGAGTTTGGAGCCGTTTGACCATTTATTCTCAGAAATTAATCAACCATGCAGAATTATCATACTTCTTCTCCCCCTCAAGAATTGCATACGAAGATGCCATTCTTGATTGAATAAGTGAAATCATCCAAATGTAGTCTATTCACACTTCTCCCCCGTAAAATTAGCACATGATGTCACCATCGTCATTATAGTTGAGCAAGTTGAATAAGAAAACAATCAATGGTAGCCCGGTTCACTTGAAGAATTAGCGCATGGAAAAAGCATGAAGCATGTTGATGAGAATGGTCATAAATGAGAAGATTTCTCTTCTTCCGAAGATAATGCGCACTGAAGCGTACACATTTCTTTTCTTTAGAGAACGAGGCATGAACTGTTGTGTTCATACGTCATTATCTCTCTCTTTTCAATCTCTTGGCAAAACATGTAATCAACCACCATTATCATTCAGTAGGCTCTTTGTAGTGACAGCTGATGGAGAAAACCCAATATGATGAATTTGACCCTGAAGTAAACTATTCCGAACTCGTGACTTAAACTTGCACATATGTAACAAAGAGCGGTGCCGATTTCCATTAGCATCTCTAAGTACTCTCTATGTACTCTATACTCTTCAACCAACCAACCATCAAGTATAAGACGCACATTACCTCTTGAAAATCCATAATTGAATGTGACACTGAGCACTACAACGTAACTCCTTAAAGTGATAGTTATTTTGTAGTGGTAAGAGCCCAATTCCCCCAAGTGGTAAAAGAAAAGGTAAAAGACACCCAACAATAACTAGATTTTCAAGTCTTCGTTTTTGATAATAAGCTCGAACAAGGATCATGAAGAATCTTCATCCAACCATCCCCGATACCTTCAGATACTAAGTACACTTGCCCGTGATGTTTCACTTCAACCTCAAATAAATAATAGTGAATTGACCCCGTTGTCACATCTTCTAGTTAAGAGCTCAAATCTAGCCTCCTTTAACGTTATAAGTGAACTCTGATAATGGTTTATCTCGACCATGGTTAAAAGCACATACCCCGTAAAACCATGTAATAACCAAACTGCCATGACGAATATCCAAACACACATCCAATTCATGAAGTACACCCTTTTATCCCTTCTTCGAAGTGGAACCCATAGCACCAGCATCAGATAAGATCCAGAATTACACTTTCCCTTTCTCCAGGATGAATCAATCATAACGGGATTTTACAATTCTATAGTTTAAACCGAGAAATAATATCTTTCGCGGGATTTTACAAAACCAAGAATAAACCGTAAGATAGATCCGGAAATGCACCTTACTATTATCAGGATGTTTCCATTGTTACGGGATTTTACAAGTCTATAATTTAAACCGAGAAATAGGTTCTTTCGCGGGATTTTACAAAATGAAGACAAAACCGTAAACAATGTCAGTTTGAACGTGTTATGACAACTTTGGTTTCGGTGAATATATGTTTTTAGGGGAACATGCAGTGGTTCATCAGCGGTTCAATATCCAACATCATCAACCATCCAATCAACACTTTGGTAAACACATCATTCACGCATTCAGTCGGCTATTGTAGTGACCACATGGTGAAGTAAACCCGATATGCCAAACTTGAGCATGAAGTAAAATTCCTCAGATTTGTTACTTAAACTTGTACTAATCCTCGTGAGAAAGAAATGGTGTACCCAATGTACAAAACCTCTTGACGTATTCTCAACTGCGGGAGACACCGTAGTGATAATTATGTTGTGGGTTAAGCAAGAAAGAATCACAAGCGTAACTAAATAGCCAAGTCTTTATCACCCTCTATAAATGCCCAAACAACTCATCTTCGCGGAAGGATAGAAAGAAAGAAGACGAAATAAGTAAACGCGCCCGGAAAATCTTACTTCAAATCCAAATAAGAGATACCGTCCAAACAACCCTTGAAGTAGTATCCTTTTCCAATAAATGCTTCAAACCGTGACATAATATTTTTCGTGAAAATGTATGAACCAAAGTATCAACCAGTATAACGCAACAAATCTCATCATCTCATCTCATGATTGTCAAATTTCTTCAACGAATCTCATTTTATCCAAGTCACATATAATCCAATTCTTGAAAAGCCCACTTCACATCATAAATTTCCGTAAAGAGTACGAGTCTCCGGATATCCGATTCAAATTAGCACCATTTGTCACTCGTTCATAAATAAGTACAACGGAAATCCCAACTCTAACTCACTTATGCGTACAACTCACTAATTTGTAGCAAACTCCCAATTAACTTATGCGTCCAAGTTCCAACTCATAAATTAATACAACATAATTTTGCTTATGAAACCAATGAGAATCTCATCCTCGGGCCCCTATTTAACACACTTAAGTGTCCAACAAATCCCAACATCATCAAAATTACCTATGGCCCATGAACTCATATCAAAGTATGTAACAAAAGCCCATAACTGCTTACAACCTACCCTAAATGCACGGGTATAAAAACCACACATACTTCACTTCAACCTAAAAAATCTCACATAATCTCTAACCCTAAATATTCTCCATCAAACGCCTCTCTCTCATCAGCACTCAGCCACCATATTTATCCCATCTCATCTATCATTTTGTCTGCTTTCATTTTAAACCCAAGACTTGGATCAGTAGCACACCTACTGATATGTGCTTAAACACATATCTTTTCATTAGTAAATCTGACCCAAAACAATCAAGAAAGAGCCGTTTATTTCTAATATTTGTGGTTTTCTTGAGTTTGTGCTTGTGCAGGTACGGATATGTAAAAACACACAAAAAGGAACCAAATCAGACGTAAATCCGAGCACGAGAGATCAAGAGAGTTTGAGCTGAGCCGGAAGGTCGGGATTGTGCATTGTGGAAGATTTTATTCTCTAAGGATGATTTTTGAAGTTTCAGTCAAGTTTGAAGAAATGTCAAGATTAGTCCCTGAACTTTGAGTATTTAGCAGATATGACCCTTGAAGATTCAAAAGTTGCAAGTTTGGCCCTTGGTTTATTTGAGATTGACAAGAAAGGCCCTTGAAAGACATTTTCAGAATTTACAGTTTTGGTCCCTGAAGTTTTAGTCTTTACACATTTGGTCCTTAACATGTCTTATGGGTTTATATTTAATCCTTAAGTCCAAAATCCCAACTCAAAACTCACGGCCCAAATTAAACATATCCGGTCCAAGCCCAAACTAAACAATACCCATTACCCGGTTTAATAACGTTACCCATTATCCCAACCCGGATTCTACTTATACCCGAGTCAACACTTTAGCCCGGTCAACACTTAATCAAAGAAATATAAAGAAATAAAACCCGCCTTTATTTTACCCAAATCTGGGAATCCTAAGAACCCTAGATTTACCACATGGTCAATTAGTCAAAGTTACAGCAATTAAGGGCAAATGTGTACTTTCCCTGACACCACTGACACATGGGCACTGCCATGTCAGCCATCCGTGTGCTCAAGTCTAATCTCTGCTCTCCTATTGGTCGAAGATGCGTGTAAGATCTAATCCAAGGGTGGATATCAAGTGGGATACGTGTATAATGATCCAAGGGATGTAAACGACTCAGAGAAAGCACAATGTGGATTTCTAGATCCTTCCCAAGACCCTCAAGCTCAGCTATATATAGCCCTTTGTATTCACTGATGTATTGTGTAGTTTTGTAGAGAGATAAAGTAGTAGATTAGAGAGTAGAGAGTAGTATTTTCTGTATTTTCATTTCAATGTTTTAGTAAATTTCGTATTTCACTATTTGTAATCAAAATTCTCATTAATAAATTTGTTTAGCTTTGTGTTAATTCAATGTTTTATTACTGTTTCATTATGTCTCAAATCAGTTTTAATATTCAGTTAATGCTTTTTAGTACTTAATTCTCTCAAAAACAGAAAAATCATAAAAAAATAAGAAAAATATTTGGAAAATAAAAAAATGCTCTCAATCTCTTTAACAAAGCTCTACTACTGTTTCTAAAACCTTTTTAAGCTTCTTAATAGCTCATTGAAGGTTTATATGTGCTTAATCTCAAGTCTCAAACAAATTTCATATTTAGTCAACAATAGTCAACTGATGCAAGAATGGGTTGATTTGCTGGTTTTGAGATCTGATTTGGGTTATGCAGCTTGGAATTTGGGTTGATATGATTAGTTTAGTGTTGATTTGGATCTGAGATAAGCTTCATATGAGCTGGATGTTTGTAAGTTTCAGGAATTGTTCTTTTTGTTTTTGTTAAACTGCCTTATTAGTGTAGACTTAATTTGTTAGCTTATATTGTTTTAATTACATTCAGTAGCCTTATTATCATTGATAGATCATAGTTTTAAGCTGCTACTGAGTTTGATTTAGGAGTTGGTAGTTTATAGTTTGCATATTAGTAGAAAAAGGGTGTTTGGTTTAAATCAGTTTGCTGTGCTTAAGGTTGATTCAGTGGTTTAGTTTTATTGCTATATGCTTAATAAGGTCCAGTTCATACATATCTGTCTTTTTATTGCATCCACAAACTAAAAAAGTAAACAATAGTTTAAATCTGATCTTGATCTCAAATCTGTGGACATCAGTTGGTATAATCTTACATATGGGTGGATAACTTGTTAAGTGAGCTTGCTAAAGTTTCATTTCATTATATTTAATCTTAATCAGTCCAGTATTTGATCTCAAATCTCAGATAAGTCAAAATATCAAACTGTTTTTAAGAGTCAAAAGTCATGTCTGAACCAGTTTTCCTCAGATCTTGCAGCAGTTGCACAGAGTTCATTTTAAAGAGTTAGAACCTGAAAATTGGCTTAGTTGTAGCTTGCCAGGTGATCTTTAGGACTGCATATTCAGTTTTCACACTAGCTCTTTTGATAAGCCTGTGCACAAGCTCAAACAGTAGGGGTCAATCACTGTTTTGCTTAGTTGGGCAGTTTGTTTAAATCATTAGTCAGTGCTTGTAGCTTGTTAGGATTAGGTATACTCAGTTGCACTTAGCTTATTTTAGCATAATATAGCTTGAGTATCTGTTTGGTAGCTTATTTCACTTGTTTGCTTATTTTCCTTAGCTTATTCATAAGCAGTTTGTGCTACAGCCCTCATTTCCTTCACATAAGACCATGTTTTTATATTTTTCATAGAACTAGAATATCATTTTAGAATTTCCCTGAATTTTTCATAATTTTTAGCTACTGTTTAGTATTTTTCTTATTTAAAAATAGTTTTTAATCACTTTTAAATAGCTTTTATTGCAAATAATTAAGAAAAAGTTCAAAAAAATAATTTTTTAATTTTCTCAGTTTAAGAAAAATATAAAAAGCATAAAAAATATTTTTCCTTATTTTTTCCTTTTTATTTGGTATTTTTCACAATTTAAATTAGATTTAAATAGATTTAAATTCATTAAAAAATAGAAAATTAATCAGAAAAATAAAAATTTAGTTTTGAAAATTCTCTTAGGGTATTTTAGATTTTATAAAAGTAATTCCATAATTTTCTTTCTCTTTCTCATAATTTTTAGATAATTAGTTTTATTTTTAGAGTTAACAATTAGTTTTTAATTTTAATAAATTCAAGAAAATTCCTAAAAAATAGTTTTAATTCATAAATAGTTTTCTATTATCATTTTTAGAGTAAAAGTAATTTTAGGTTATTTTTAGGAGTTAGATTAGACGTAGTTACATTTTATTCGCGTTTCATTTTAATCCCGTATTTGCGTTTTAGTGTAGAATTGCGTAGTTTGCCTTAGTTCTTAGGTTTTCCCCATAGATTTTAATCCTATATGCTTTCCTTATCCCGTAGTTTAGAAAACATCATTTTATCCCCTTTTCTTATTCAAATCCCGCTAATCGTGACGTGAGTTGGAAATTCCATTCAACCCTCGTTCAGAACGATCTCGGTGCTCAAACCTAACACGTTTGAGTTACCCAACATACTACACAACTTCTTCTCTATTATCGGTTTGTCCGAACTGTTTTAAGTTTCTTACGGTTAGTCATTCACAAGTGGCTAGCTTGTGTGAGATAACTTGACGTGGTTTGGACATATCAATTTTTGGCGCCGCTGCCGGGGAGGGCTTGTAGCGAGTTTTCGTATTCCGTCTCGAATCGCGTGCATTTGAAGATCCTTCCCCGAGTGAAGTTACCGTCATTTTTGTAAATATATATTTTTCAAAAAGCCAAAAACATCTAAAAATACCAAAACATTCTTCCTAGAGTGTTTACAAAACCATAAAAAGTAAAAAACCAACAAAAGAAATCGGAACGTCAATTGTTACGTCGGCTCACCTTGAAGGTACAACCTATACACGGGGTATAAGGAAAGTCTTGACATTAAATTGCAGACTGAAGAACGATCCACTCTTCGTTCCCGCTCCGCTGCGCGTACTTTTGAGAGCTACCGAGCACCGGTTGACGTGACGGTTACAAAAATATTGTGTTTTCTTAAATATAAAAACCCAAAAAGATTTTCCTTTTCAAAATTTGTTTGAAAAACCCAAAAATATTCTTCTTTTATCCTCTTTAACCGATAATTCTTTTCTCTTATCCCTCTATATGTTTAATTCTAATGGCGGACACGCGTACGATGTCATAACTGCTCCAAGTACCCACCGAGGGTTACGAAGATGCTATCGTTGTACCGGAGATTTTTTCCGAAAATTTTGAGATACAAACCGGTTTAATTCAACTAGTTATGTCAAAACCATTCTATGGTTTTGAGAGGGACGATCCCTATGCTCACATCCGATGGTTTGATAATTTAATTTCGACTATACAATATAAGGATGTTCCTCATGACACAATTAAGTTGATGTTATTCTCATTTTCTCTCGAGGGAGTAGCCCGGAATTGGCTCGATAAAGAACCCCCTCGATCGATCACTGCTTGGGAAGATCTCGTTTCAAAATTTCTAAATCGTTTCTTTCCTTATTCTAAGACGATAAAACTTAAGAACGAAATTACGAACTTCCAGCAGCGTTTTGATGAAAGTTTTGGTGAGGCATGGGAAAGATTCAAAGATCTCCTACGAAAATGCCCACATCATGGTTTTTCGGAATTACTCCAGATCGATATATTCTACAATGCTTTAACGCAAACCGATCAAGATTCACTTAATACAGCCGCCGGTGGCAATATCTTGTATCGTACCCCAAGGGATATATTGACGATCATCGAGAACAAATCAAAAGTTCCGACATCAAGAAATAAACCGGTTAAGATGGCTGAGCTTACCAATGATATTCGATGCATGAAGGAAAAACCAGAGCCCGTTGATACCGTTTCCAAAAGATGTGATTATTGTGGTGGTCTCCATCCTTTTTACGATTGTCAAGCCTCCGATGACGATGTCTACAATACTACAACAACCCAATATTGCAAGACTTTCGTTTTCGATGATGATGAGGATTCCATTCAAATGAAAGAATATTATGAAAGTTTGTCGGCTGAAACAACTCCCATTTCTGAGCCTTTCATCTCCGACTCTTCCCCTTCACTCACACCGGTTGAGAGAAGTGACGTCATTTTGGAAGAGGTCGATGATTCTATGTCTTCGATAATTGTTAAACCCGTTGACTCTCTCATAATGGGGGACGAGCCTCTTAGCACTATTCCAGAAACGGAATCGTCTAGTGTTGAGAGACTTGACCCAATCCCAAGTGAGTCCGAGGATATATCTGATAGTGATTGTGATTCGATTTTATGTGATTCTCTTGACATCTCCGAGGTTACTTCCGGGATTTTCTCAAATCCAGTTTTCAAGTTCAGTGATGACTACACCTTTTGTGAAGTTAATCCTCTTTTCGACAAAGATTTTGAGTCCGATTCAGAGACCACAACGGAAGTGGTGGATATTGCTAGCTCTCAGAGCACACCACTTGTCCCATCTCTGTGTTCCGACCTTTCTCTCCCGTCATGTGATGTTATGCAAGATGAAGAAAGTGATGAATCTGACACTGAAGATATTATGGAGATTTATGAATTGTCTAAAGTGGTTGAAGATGATATTCTTGATGATTCTGATATGGAAGAAATCGACTTATTTCTTGATGATCCAATACCGCCGAGTATTGAGAGTGACGGGTGCGACTCTAATCAAGATGTACTTTTTCTTGAAAGCTTGCTTAATGATGATTCTCCTTCCTCTGTTGAGTCGACCCTCACTTATCCCGTTGAGCCCACATGTGAAGACAAGATTTTCAACCCCGGGATATTCATTGATGAGTTCTTTGTTAAAAACATCAGTCGAGATAAGGATCCTCCGATGGATGCCTTCATTTGTGAGCCTACACCTCTTATCTTTTACCATGAGCTCCCATTTTCTTTGGAGTATTCTCATTGTGATCCGTCATTCCTTCGTCCGCCCGCTAAACCACCGGATGATGGATCATTCCTTCATATACCTTTTGTGAATTTGGGAGGATTTAACCTTCATGTGCTTAAGCCCGACACTTTCTTTCCCTCCCAACCCACCCAGTCTCATTCTTTCGGGAATGAGGACACCGTTTTTGACCCTGGTATCTCTACCACTTTCTTCCCCAAGGACAAATGAATTCGGGGACGAGTCAGGCTAGCGACTCGGTGATAAAAAACAGTAGCGCTTCGTGGGAGGCACCCCATGCTTATCTTTATCTTCTTTCTCATTTCTAATAAGTGACGCGAAGGGGTCTGCCTCTTCGATTTCTCGTGGTTGGTTGTTTGTGATGTTGTGTTTAGGATGTTCCCGATATGAAGACTCTCGTGCTCGAAGTTTGTCTTTTCTCCACTCGAGTTTCATGATCGATGCTGATGGAAATCCGATATCCTAATCTTATCGACTAACGTTTATCTTCTAGCATACTTAATAAACGGCTTTTAGATTTTCGTGATACCCTTGCTTTAAACATTGAGGACAATGTTTCGTTCTAGTCTGGGGTAGGGTAATCTTCGATTTGATTTGACCGCACTTGCTTATTTTTGTCGTGTACTCTCGCAACCCCGTTTTTCCTTAGAAAATAAAAAAATTGTGCAAAAATGAGCAAAATTTAAAAATTTTTGTAAGCTTTTGTTAAGTCTTTTTGATTGAAAAGTTTTGCTAGTCTCTTAGATAAGAAGCTATAAAATGCGAATTCTAGCTCACAAGGCCAAGATTTTGCAAGTTTCCCTGAGTGACTTTAAATATGCATGACTTGATTTCATTAGACGAAGCATTTGCTAAGTTAATATATGTTTTGACACCTTGTTGACTTTCCGCTAGTGAGAGTAGGAATAGAATTCTGACTTGACCGGGCGTGTTGAGCCCTAGCTTGTTCCCTTAACCATAGATAATCTAAAAATTATCGGCTAAGCATCCGCGGATCTCATTATTTGGGATTTTAAATTTGCGGAGATCGAGAAATGATAGAGTTACTTATGAGTTTAGATGCTAAGCGTGGAGTAGTTGGTTCTCTTTAGAGCCCATCGAAGGTACTTATGGCTTTTTGTTCCCACAAAATTGTTTCACCCCATATCTGTCTAAATAATTAGAGATGTCGAGTTTTTGGCGATAGTTAGTTCTTTATCTTCTTAAAAGAATCTTTGTTTTAAAAATTGGGCACACATCAAGGATCCGTAATAAATAAATGAGCAATCAGTGATAAGTGATAATGTAATAAGTAAAGTTGTGAGCTGCGGTGTCGAGATCGGACCCTTGGATCTTTAGCCGGGATTGAGTGAGGTCTTAGCCTAGCCAGCCGGGATCCTCATTTCATGAAGCCTATAGTCTTGGAATTACCCCGTGAAGCTCCGTGGTTCACAGCTCATATAAGTTAAAGTATAAGTGCAATGTAAAAAAAAAAAAAAAAAAAAAAAAATTATTATTGTTGAAAAATGTTGAAAAAATCAAAAGTTTAAGTGAATAAAAATTCCTTGATGTGGACCTCATTTTTACGACAATGGTTCTTGAGAGAAGGCGGATAACTAATTATCGACTTAGCTTTATATCTTTATCGGAATAAAAGTTATCGAAACGAGAAACTTGAAGAAATTCATTTCTCACAAAAATAAAAAAATTCTAGAGGAAAATAGGAAAATGGGAACAAAAGGTAATTACACAAGTAACTTCCATGGGTAGTGTTAGCATCTAGAATCATACTTAACAATGATTTCGGTTTTACGCTTAGTTTGGGACTTGTGAAAAATCAGGGACGATGTATTCTATCCGTATGGTCACTTCACGCTGTGTTGTGTTTTCTACTCCGTGATCCTAACGTGTCGTTTGAAAAATGTTGGAGTTATTGATCGACATGAAAGTTCAACAAACCGTCATTCATAACCGGAATGTGCTTAATCGTAATATCTACTTGTGAATTAAAAGGTAAACGGGGCGTTTTTAGAATTAGGGGTTTCTTAATCTCTTTTGAGGAATCTTTGCTACTTCTTCTCTTATTATTGGTTTGTCTGAACTGTTTTAAGTTTCTTACGGTTAGTCATTCACAAGTGGCTAGCTTGTGTGAGATAACTTGACGGTTTGGACATACCAATTTAAGTTTCTTCATAGGTTTAGTAGAAAGAGATTGAAATCCTTGGTTTTAGAAGCGTGAGTTGATTGCATTGCGTGAGGACACGACAATAGTCTCGTCTGGGGTATTTACTCATCTGTCTCGCTACAGGGTTAGCTAGAGACAAAAAATAGGCCACAGAGATGGCGAGATTAAAAGACACGAGAGGTGTGCAACTGGCCACGAGAGCAAAGGTAGGTTTTAACTCATGAATTCGTTTTGATTTGAGTTAGTTGTTGAGTTTAAACGAGCAAAGTAACTAAATATAACATCCTTGTTATAATTTAGTACTTTTTGTCTCGGATAATTAATTGGAGTGATCTCCTTATACGATCTATGATGAAATAGTGTAAAACTCATAAGATCTTGAATGATCTATACAAGAGTTTCACAAATCTGAGATCCCAACAAAAACCGTTTTTCATTCGAATGAAACTAGAGCATAAATCAATCAATTCGTTTTGGACCTTGAGTCATGAAGAGAATAAGACTTAGATCTTTATTTATCATGTTGTATTGAGTGTTGGTTAATGAGAATGATTTTGAGACTTGGATATGTGATGATAGTTTCGTGTTTAGAACTTAAATAATCTTGATGAATCTTTGAGTTTCACGAAATAAATTCTGAGATGAAAGACTCACGAACAAGCGAACATAAAGATAGATGATGTCCATTGACTTGCATTCCATTTTGTTCGAGTCTTTGTTTCTTGTGAAAAATACGATATGTGAGGATGTAGGTTCAAGCATACATATAATCTTTTCAAAAGATTGAAGGAATTAATTAGCCGTGTCTGAGATCGTTTGATGATTTAAATCGCTTTGATAGTCTTGATGTGTTTATGATTCTGAATTGAGATCTTGTATATGTGTCTTGAAAGTTTGATGTTCTAGTCGCTAAGCATAAAGTGACAAGTAGCTATTGAATTTTTTTGACCAAATTAAAATTAGACAAGTCGCTATACAAACCTTGAATTGGACAAAGTGACAGCTTGCATATACCAGTAAAAGACAAAATGCTCAAAAGCATTTGTCACAAGTCGCTAGGCAGATTTTGACTCAACTCGCTATTGACTTTAAAAAAAGTCAACGAATGTCCAAGTCGCTAGAGAAATAATAGACAAGTTGTCATTGACTTTTTGACCATACAATGAATCTGGACATAAATGAGGACAAGTCTCTACCAAGAACATGACCAAGTCTCTACCAAGAACATCAAAAGCATTCGAATATCAAAAACCACGTATCAAAAGCATTCTTAAAAAACCATTCTTAAAATCCACGTATCAAGAACATCACCAGCAGATTCTTAAAAAAAACCACGTATCAAGAACATCACCAGCAGCTCATAAAAATCAACAACAGCCAATCAGTTTTAATTTTAAACCACATAAAAACCACTTAAACACAAAAGGAACCATATAAAAACCATTCGAATCATTACAAACAACAAAACCTTGGCTCTGGTACCAATTGTAGGATCGAGTATTTTATGTTGTTTAGATGATTCGGGTGGTCTAGGATGATGATAGTATATGAATGCCATGGTTAGAGAGATGAAGAGAGTAGAGAGGGAATTATAGAGAGATAAAAAAAAGTGTAAAAGGTTAGATTAGAACTTCCAACCCTCTACCTTGGAAGGTAGAGGGTATTTATAGGTTACAAACAACACGACCTCCTGACGGCCTGTGGATCAGGTACACAGTGGGTAAAGACCCGTCCTTCCTCCACGGTGATACACTAAACTATTCTACGCTACTGACTAACTAATAAACTACTTATATAACGTAAACAACGACACGTCTACGAGCTAACACATGCTAGACCATAATTGGGGTGACCGACTCTTTAACATGGAATTTCCAATTCCTAACATTCATGCATAATCAGATATCCTATTTATAGGAGATTACTCTTAGCTAGTCAAATGGTATTATGAGAATTAATCGGCCTATTAATCGCCTCATAACTATCCCCATTATAGCCGTTAGTGGTTACATGACCAATTAAACGTGGTCATTAAGCATTTGTAACTGTCACTTAGCAGTACTTTCATAATACTAACAGTACTTTCCACTAGCGGTACTTTCCACTAGCAGTACTTCATAATACTAGCAGTACTTTCCACTAGCAGTACTTTACAATACTAGCAGTACTTTCCACTAGCAGTACTTTCCACTAAAAGAGTCAGGGTGTTCAGGGACCTTATGGGTGTACACTCCTGTTAGGTCACTAGTTTTACAAACACAAGTAATATAGAAAGAGATAAAGGCGATTGAACAAGATCCAAACACACACACACGATATTATGCACGGTTTAGGCGTAGATGTGATGAGAGGAAATAACTTGAACAACCAACCCTCAAATGAGGGTTTACAAGAGTATTTATAGGAGGGAAGCTAGGGCAACACTCCTAGTTTCCATCCTTTCCTTAATGGGCTTGGGCCTAAGCTCATGGGCCTTCTACATAAGCTTAAGGCTAATAACAAACATAAAGGCCATAATAAAGCTAACTATTATATATTAATTACTAACACTTGATTATGGTTTAGGAGTGATTCCAACAATCTCCCCCTCAAGTGTTAGTGATGAACGGTGAAGGCGTTGATGTAATAGTTGCTCTGACGTCTTCTGACATTCTTCTTTCTTGTGAGAAGAATTGCCTTGATTCGAACAATCTCCCTAGTGTAGAGAGATAGTTTTCCTTGAGCAGTTGAGCTTTGACGTCATCATTAACTTTGTTCTTTGATCATTGTTCTTTGTGGTGAAAGTGATAGTATGTTGTTGTCTGCATCAAGTCTGCCTCAGGTCTGCTTCGCTGCTCCAGTGTCTCCACGTCATTCTTCAACATGCTCACACGCTCTTTGACGTTGGAATTCAATACTGATGAAGTTCTTTAAGTCTTTAACTTTGTAGATTCTGTGGTTTGACGAAGAATCATTCTGACTGTTGTGTTGCTTTTGGATAGAACTTCCATTAGTGATGTAAAACCCTAAAATCTCAAACGCGTTAAATGACACTTTTGCCCCTCTAATTTAAAATTTATAGAATGCATAAAATATGTCAATGCTCATTTAATGTAAATTTAACCTAACTTATAAATAATCGAAGAACCAAATTTACGAGATCGAGTTACACCTTGCGTCAAAAATTACATCCCACGTTTTGTTTAGCTTTGCATGGGCCTAACTTTTGCTAAGTGCACAATTCATTGAAATTGAATTACAAAGCCCATATATAATACTTAAAATTATAAAGCCCATAAATGTAGTAATTTTGGTAAGCAATTTTTTCTGTTTGAATTCCTTGATTCACGGCTAAATTGACGCACGCATTTTTCCCTTTATTCCTATAAGGACGTTTTTATTTACTCCTCATATTCACATCTCAAAATCACGCTAGAAAACCCTAAATCCAAAGGTAGCGGCATCATTTTCTTCCCATGTTTCTGTCGATATCAAGGAGGTTCAAGGGAGACCTTTAAGGTGTCGTGAAGGGCTGATGATCGTGGGTGGTGGCTGGCCGAAGGAGGCTGTTTTGTTTGGTTTCGTCGTGGGTTCTGACTGCTCCTGATCGTAGGGTTGGACTTATGATGGTCGTGAATTCTGCTAGGGCAAAAGATAGGCTGCCATGAGTGGGTTTTGTTGTTGTGAGACTTCTTATTCCTGGTCATGGTGTGCTAGGGCTCGGTTGTATGGTGGTGTCTTGTTTCGGGCCTTGTTCGTCCTCCTCGTGTGCACATAACAAAGGTAACAATGGAAACCGTCTTCTCTTTTGTTTTCAGGTCCTGGTCGTGGCATTTGTGTCCTCTACGCATGACTTTATGCAAATTGAAACATCACACAAGAACTAAGATTTTTGATCACATGAAATCATACATGAATATGCCTTTATGTTATTGTTTTAGTGTCGGTTCTACGGGCTGTAGTGAATGTCTTGGTGAGCTTGGCTCGTTAAAACTTTTAACGAGGGGTGAGTCTTGCTTGTGGGTCACATGGGTGTATGCTTGTATTTAGAATTAATATATTTTTTTATCTTGCATGCCAAAAGATTTAAAACCAAAGTAAACAGTGGTTGTGCATGTATAATGAGGTGTAGCAAATGGGTCTTTGCTTGACTATGCGTCATGGTTGCCTCGTTTGGGATGGGTCAAAAAAAAGGGTAACTATTTTGGACATGTAAACTGTTTTTAAAAGGGTCTCGTAGGGGTATGTTGGAGGGTGATCGCGGGAGTAACGATTGAGTCATTTTGTATTTTGAAAGCATGACGGGATAGTTGAGCCGGGGGTCGATCATAATACGTGTTCACTTGGTCATAAATATTAATCATTTGAACCGCGAGCGAGCATGAAATGTTTCGAGATTTAGTACAGAAAATAAATGGTAAAATGAAAATTTGGAATCGGTACTTCATGTAACTAAAATTAAATCTATTATATACTTAAGCTATTTACTCTTTAAGCCATTAAACTTTGATAATTTTTGCATGCAAACCTTATACTTTTATAACTTGTCATATTAGGCCCTAATCCTTGGAATCTATCTTATTTTGCTATATTGCCATATTAAACCTTTAAAATTACCATTTATCATTTGTAACCCCAAAGTTTGGCTAATAAATAATTATTACCCTAAAATATTTATTTCAGTTCATTACTAAAAATGAGAGTACGCTTATAACTCTAAAAATATTAATAGGATTCATCCGTTATGACTTAAATGAGCTAAAAAGTATTAAACAAATCGTAATCCGTGTAGATTCGTTGAAGGAGGCGTGACGTTGTGTCTTCGTGTTCATTCATTCGTTTGCTTTCCTTTAATTGGCGTTAAGGTACAGATATTCTATCCCTTTTCAGTAGGGATTTCTCATAACTTTTCGATCCTTGACTTTACTTCACTTATGATATTCCTTTGCTATGATTTCCTAATGCTATGATCCTTTTGATACGATTCTGACATAATCCTTTGATATGATTCTGTTCGCTATGATATTCGTTTGTTATGATTATGAACCTTATGATTATGAACCATCTGATTATGAACTTCTGATTATGAATTTATGTTATGGAAATCTGATATGCACCTTTGACTTATGAACTTTGATATGAACCCTTATGATATGAATATGCTTTGACCCTTCAGTTTGATACCCGAGCCAAATATGTTTCCTAGTCAGGAAGGTAACCTGACCGTGTCATTGATGCACCAATGGCATGACTTTAGTGTGGTTGAGTGATGTTCCACACCTTCCCCATTCTGATATGATTATGAGCTCACTATATGTATATGATTTGGCCATTATGTTTCCGGGGGGCGTATGGATGCATCCTAGATTTGATATGTTTCGAGGGATTTGATCTGATTGGAGCTTTGTCTGGTGAATGATGTCGGGTGCAATCCGCGTCTTCACAATTCTGGGAGCTAGCTACTCCATTTGTTACTGAGGTCTCCCCTCCTATTATGTATGGTATTCCGAGGTCACCCCTCCGAATACAATGGCTACTTATGATATGATATGATATGATATGTTTCTGGGCTCGGGTAGATTTCTGATAACCCTTACACTTTTGATAAACCTATATTGTACCTTCCGTATTCCCCAACGCACCATAATCTGTATTACTTGTTCATTACTCAGTACCCTTATATGATTCACTTTTACCAAGATATAGATACTCCATTTCATTGATCTGTCACACTTTAATTCCGTTACTTCAGACTATGGTTCCATTCACGTACCGGGTTATTATATGTCATTGGATTGATTATGATATTCATGTTTATACGACTACTGTTTATTCTGTATGATATGTATGTATGCGATATAAGATTTACCTGTTGTCATCTGATGATATGCTATCTTACTGTTTTGTGATCCTTTGAATTGTCTGGTGACCATGCTACTGTGTAATCGTTAGTTTCGTCTGTTTATTATGTATTACTTCGTTCAGTTAATCTCGTGGACTATGACTATCCGTTGTATCCTTATCTGCTTGTTGATTGACCTGCCATGTTTACATTTCTGTCTATGCTATTGTTTGCTTGGGTAAATGGTTCAACTTATGACGTCTGGCTTGTTAACTTGTTTAATTGCCCTGCTATGTCCCTAATTCATTTAATTATAGTTTTCGTATTGTATTCCTACTTGTTACGTATGATTGCCATGTTTTTGACTGCCGTTATGATACTGATTATGTTTTCAACTAAGGGTTTTGACCTGTGTGAATTGCCATGCTCACTTATTATTAATTGCTTCCGCTTGTCTTTAGATTTCTCTTTGACTTGTATGGCTTATGATTTCCTGAATTGATTGTATGCTGTATATGTTGTGTGGATATGACGTCTGATATGCTTGCTTATGTTTCAGTACTTGTATGCCTGTTTATATGTGCTTGTATATATGTCATCAATACCTTGCTTTGCTTCGTTCTCCTTGTTATCTGTTCGTTTTGGATATCTGTATAATTGTGTTCTGCAGGATCCTCATTGACTAATTACTCTCATTTCGCTGCGACTTTGTTATCCGTTCCTTTGTTTCATTTTGCATTTCAGATTTTATTTAGTTTTCACTTTGTTATATCTGTTCACTGGGCTTTTTAAGCTCAGCCGCATTTCTTTTCCTGCGGCAGGTTTTAGGTTTGAAGATGGGCTTTGATGGGCTGAGAGTTGGATTATTTGAGTGGGCCAACCCTAGATACCTTATTATTCGGATTTATTTTGTTGGGCTATTGTTTGGAGATTTCATTTTATTTTAGACATATTGGATTTTGTATTTTTCCTTGTAAGTCTTTCGTCTATATGACTTGGTATTTTATTCTTTAAGGCTTTCGCTTGTACGATTTTATTTGTATGTTCTGATATGACACCAGAATGTGACACTTCTACCCTTGTCGGGTTGGGGTGTTACAATTATGGTATCAGAGCCAGGTTTCGTCTTGTTGACCTTAGGATTGACCTATGAGGACTGGGTAGACTTTAGGCTTCCATCTGTTTCTGATCTCTTTCGGTTCCTTTTGTTTGTCATCCAGATTTGACTTCTATAATCTTTTGTCTTCACTGATTTGGCCTTCTTCTCTTCGCATTTGATTTTGTTTACCTCGTCTTCGCACATCCGTTTGTCGATCGTTAGATGGAGATTACCGTGGAGCCGAAGATGATGGTGCCGAACCTGCGTTGCTGCAACAGTCTCTGAGCTGGAGAGGTTCGTGAAGCAGAAGCCACACCCGACTACCGTGCTGCTGGAGGCATCAGGATGCTGCTGGAGGAAGTTGGACGGACCAACCAAAGACGCAAAAGACGAAGACAAGATTCAACCGGTTGCTGAGAGGGTTCATCTACTTCATATGATTTGGGCGCGACTTGTGTTACTCCTATTCGTTTGTCATTCGTTTCTACTTCATATGATTTGAGGCGGTTTGATATCCTGTTAAGTGATTCTGATCAGTATTGCTTTTCTTGATTTGTTCGGAACTCGGTTTGAATCGTGAAGCTTTATCGTTTGGTGTTTTGTTAATATCTCAGCTTTCCTTTTGGATCGTCAGTTATGAGTCATGAAGAACTGTTTTATGCTAGTTGATGGCCTTCTCTCTTTTGTGGTATGGTAAGTTGTTTTGATGTGCTATATGCTGTATGTATGTGATCTGGTCTGCTTTGGTATGTTACTTGTTATCTGTATGTGATATGTTTTGTGTGATATTGGCTATGTGGTTTGTCATGACCCGGGACAGAATATGGTGACAATAAGGGCTTGTTATGTGATGCAAGTATTATGACGCCTGATCAACGTGATAATACCGAGATCATATAATTTGAACTTATTAAAATCATACGACGTCTTGGGAAATGCCTGGGGTTGGTACGTGAATGGACTAGGACTTGTATCCGTTATCTGGCACTCCTCATGTTCGTTTGAAATTCTATACCTCTTCGCGAGATTCTCACTGACATGTGTTATGTATATGTTCTGTACGCTTTGAGACTGGAATCGTTATGATCTGTATAAATCTATGGATTGCTACGTCTGCCCAAAATGTGTACGTCTCCGTGTACCGATGCGACTTCAATTTTCGAGGACGAAAATTTTATTTTTAGAGGGGAAGAGTTGTAAAACCCTAAAATCTCAAACGCGTTAAATGACACTTTTGCCCCTCTAATTTAAAATTTATAGAATGCATAAAATATGTCAATGCTCATTTAATGTAAATTTAATCTAACTTATAAATAATCGAAGAACCAAATTTACGAGATTGAGTTACACCTTGCGTCAAAAATTACATCCCATGTTTTGTTTAGCTTTGCATGGGCCTAACTTTTGCTAAGTGCACAATTCATTGAAATTGAATTACAAAGCCCATATATAATACTTAAAATTATAAAGCCCATAAATGTAGTAATTTTGGTAAGCAATTTTTTCTGTTTGAATTCCTTGATTCACGGCTAAATTGACGCACGCATTTTTCCCTTTATTCCTATATGGACGTTTTTATTTACTCCTCATATTCACATCTCAAAATCACGCTAGAAAACCCTAAATCCAAAGGTAGCGGCATCATTTTCTTCCCATGTTTCTGTCGATATCAAGGAGGTTCAAGGGAGACCTTTAAGGTGTCGTGAAAGGCTGATGATCGTGGGTGGTGGCTGGCCGAAGGAGGCTGTTTTGTTTGGTTTCGTCGTGGGTTCTGACTGCTCCTGATCGTAGGGTTGGACTTATGATGGTCGTGAATTCTGCTAGGGCAAAAGATAGGCTGCCATGAGTGGGTTTTGTTGTCGTGAGACTTCTTATTCCTGGTCATGGTGTGCTAGGGCTCGGTTGTATGGTGGTGTCTTGTTTCGGGCCTTGTCCGTCCTCCTCGTGTGCACATAACAAAGGTAACAATGGAAACCGTCTTCTCTTTTGTTTTCAGGTCCTGGTCGTGGCATTTGTGTCCTCTACGCATGACTTTATGCAAATTGAAACATCACACAAGAACTAAGATTTTTGATCACATGAAATCATACATGAATATGCCTTTATGTTATTGTTTTAGTGTCGGTTCTACGGGCTGTAGTGAATGTCTTGGTGAGCTTGGCTCGTTAAAACTTTTAACGAGGGGTGAGTCTTGCTTGTGGGTCACATGGGTGTATGCTTGTATTTAGAATTAATATATTTTTTTACCTTGCATGCCAAAAGATTTAAAACCAAAGTAAACAGTGGCTGTGCATGTATAATGAGGTGTAGCAAATGGGTCTTTGCTTGACTATGCGTCATGGTTGCCTCGTTTGGGATGGGTCAAAAAAAAGGGTAACTATTTTGGACATGTAAACTGTTTTTAAAAGGGTCTCGTAGGGGTATGTTGGAGGGTGATCGCGGGAGTAACGATTGAGTCATTTTGTATTTTGAAAGCATGACGGAATAGTTGAGCCGGGGGTCAATCATAATACGTGTTCACTTGGTCATAAATATTAATCATTTGAACCGCGAGCGAGCATGAAATGTTTCGAGATTTAGTACAGAAAATAAATGGTAAAATGAAAACTTGGAATCGGTACTTCATGTAACTAAATTAAATCTATTATATACTTAAGCTATTTACTCTTTAAGCCATTAAACTTTGATAATTTTTGCATGCAAACCTTATACTTTTATAACTTGTCATATTAGGCCCTAATCCTTGGAATCTATCTTATTTTGCTATATTGCCATATTAAACCTTTAAAATTACCATTTATCATTTGTAACCCCAAAGTTTGGCTAATAAATAATTATTACCCTAAAATATTTATTTCGGTTCATTACTAAAAATGAGAGTACGCTTATAACTCTAAAAATATTAATAGGATTCATCCGTTATGACTTAAATGAGCTAAAAAGTATTAAACAAATCGTAATCCGTGTAGATTCGTTGAAGGAGGCGTGACGTTGTGTCTTCGTGTTCATTCATTCGTTTGCTTTCCTTTAATTGGCGTTAAGGTACAGATATTCTATCCCTTTTCAGTAGGGATTTCTCATAACTTTTCGATCCTTGACTTTACTTCACTTATGATATTCCTTTGCTATGATTTCCTTATGCTATGATCCTTTTGATACGATTCCGACATAATCCTTTGATATGATTCTGTTCGCTATGATATTCGTTTGTTATGATTATGAACCTTATGATTATGAACCATCTGATTATGAACTTCTGATTATGAATTTATGTTATGGAAATCTGATATGCACCTTTGACTTATGAACTTTGATATGAACCCTTATGATATGAATATGCTTTGACCCTTCAGTTTGATACCCGAGCCAAATATGTTTCCTATTCAGGAAGGTAACCTGACCGTGTTATTGATGCACCAATGGCATGACTTTAGTGTGGTTGAGTGATGTTCCACACCGTCCCCATTCTGATATGATTATGAGCTCACTATATGTATATGATTTGGCCATTATGTTTCCGGGGGGCGTATGGATGCATCCTAGATTTGATATGTTTCGAGGGATTTGATCTGATTGGAGCTTTGTCTGGTGAATGATGTCGGGTGCAATCCGCGTCTTCACAATTCTGGGAGCTAGCTACTCCATTTGTTACTGAGGTCTCCCCTCCTATTATGTATGGTATTCCGAGGTCACCCCTCCGAATACAATGGCTACTTATGATATGATATGATATGATATGTTTCTGGGCTCGGGTAGATTTCTGATAACCCTTACACTTTTGATAAACCTATATTGTACCTTCCGTATTCCCCAACGCACCATAATCTGTATTACTTGTTCATTACTCAGTACCCTTATATGATTCACTTTTACCAAGATATAGATACTCCATTTCATTGATCTGTCACACTTTAATTCCGTTACTTCAGACTATGGTTCCATTCACGTACCGGGTTATTATATGTGTTAGATATCACTTTTCACATACACATCAAACCATAACACAAAGTAGCATATAGATGGAATTCTAGAGAGAGAAAGTTAGAGGTTTAGGGAACTTAGTGAGAGAAAGTGAAAGATATTATTATGAGCTCCAATTCTCTACCTTGGAAGGTAGAGAGTATTTATAGTCTTACACAAATCGCCACACTTTGGGCTGTGGATCAGGCATACAGTGGGTAAAGACCCGTCCGTCCTCCACGGTGTTACTTAACTAAATAACTACTTAACTTAAAAGAACTACGACTACGAGCTTTCTAACGATTACATATACTTGAGGTGACCGACTCTTTAATACTGGGAATTTCTAATTCCTAACAATCTCCCCCTAAGGGAGGTTACCTCAATAATGTACCAAAATTACATAGAATACAAATAAATATAACATTTAACAATTGATCTTGCATTCTTGATGTAGTCCTTTGCTCCTAGGCTCGTAGTCATTGATTCTTCACAATGCATGTTTGGTTATTCCAAGTGGAGGTCTTTTACTGATCCACGTGATGATACGTTTGAGCCATCTTTGGAGATCATCAGCTATCAAAAATCTCTGAGACATCCATTGTGGTGTTGTTACTTTGGGACCGACATGCTCACATTCTGGATCATGATATCTTCTCATCAGAGTAGCGGAAGCATTTGTTGAATCACGATATTGGCAGCAGCGTAGCAGAAGCTTGGTGTGAAAATATCAGAGTCATTGATGCACTAATCATGATTTCTTTTGAGATGAATGTGTTAAGTGAGCATGCGGCTATGGATTGACCGCTTCATTCTGATCAGCTGCAAACGTCGGGCGTACCTACATACAACAGTTAGCAACAAATCGCACGAAAGTGTCTTTGATCACTTTCGATGAATTGAGGTACACGGCCCACGGTTCCCCGTTGATCAGTACAAGTACTGCCTGTGATTAGGTAGGATTCCTAAGAATCTCCTTGACAGGGTTTCGCAGCTGTTCTAGCTGTTCTCAAACCGGAACATCTCAAAGAAGACAACACGGAGTGAGTGAACCAGCGAATTTTAAGTCCACTGATTGAAGAAAAGAGATTTGAAAAACAATCGTGTATTGCTCAATGGAAATTGTTTTTGCAATACAACGAAGGTTTTATTGAAAATCAATTATCAATCATAAAAATACCTTTTGGTTTGAAAAATGAGTACACAGTCGATGTGCTAAAGAAAAGAGTTTTTAAGCACAAAGACTGGTTTTTCAAAGGTATCCGTCAATCCCTAACCTGAACCAGGATTGATTCAAGAAATTGAATCGCCCCATTGTTTCTGTTCAGTTGTCACATGGTTGATCTATATGATAGATCTCACATGCCACCTACCAGGAGCTTGTTTGATGTTGGCTCCAGAAGGCTGGCTCCAGAAGGCTTTCCATCTTCATTGTGAATGTGTAAACACATCACTCAGATGTTCTGGCAATACCACAAGGATAATGCGTAGGACTCAAGATATAATCTCTCTTTTCATATTGTGTGAAACAGAGAGTCTTCCTTGAAAGTGTCCTAGTGAGATTAATTGATGATCTCGTGGCTCTAGACTCAATTTGTGCATATTTGGATCCTATAACGGAGACTAGGGAGAGGGTCTCCTTCTTCAATATCAACCATCTCTAAGAGAAAGTAGATAGATAATGTCGGTTCCCCGTGAGAATGAAACAAGCCCTTTTAAGAGGAACTTGAGTGGTTTGGAAAGTTGAAGTGCAGTGCATCACTGGGTCCATGACGTCTTGTCTTCAATACCGATGTTACCATCAGTAGCATATGAAGTGAACCCGGTTTCTGCCCTAAGGTTGAATTAATGGAGGGCTATTTGTTTTCACCCTATTTTCATTCAATTCTTTTTAATTCTTCAACCCCTTCAGTGCTTACCGAGACTTCATAGCTATTACCTTGTTGGGTTTATTCCAGTACTAGCTCAGTCTTAGTCTGCACTCTTCCCATATCTCACTTTTCTCCTTTTATCATCATACCTAAGGACTTCTACACTAACTAGTGGATTGTCCCTGGGTAGATCCCTCCGGTTCTGGCGGATCATGGGAACCAATACCTAACCTTATCATCCTTATATCACCGTACATAAAGTAAAGTTGGTCGGTCAATTTGGTATTGTTCATCTGCCATTGGATCCAATTGAAAACCATTTGAAAATCAATTCAGATACTTGTGATATATTATCAAAGCATTTTGTACCTGAATTGTTTTTGATATTTTTAGAACGAGAACTCCCCCTCAACATGTGCATCAAGTATTTGAGAAATGTTAAGCACATGGAGGCAAGAGAAAGAATTAACTTCTTTGATTACAATTTTCTAAAAGATATCAACATCACTTCCCTCAACAGATCAAGTGGGTATAACATTTCCGGGAAGGATGAGGTTTCCATGAATTTTGCTCCCCCTCAATATGTGCCTTGAGGTTTGAAAAGAGTTTTGCACATACTAGAGGGAACCTGCACATTGGGATAAATGATCACGTTTCAAATCATAGGTTTAAGATAGGTGCTCCCCCTCAACATGTGCATTGAAAAATTGAAATCGTTTGTCACATGTGGGAGGGACAGCATGTTCATTCATGTGAAACCATTTACCTTAATATCAGTTTAAATCTAATTTAAATCACACATTCTCCCCCGATCACAATTATCAAATCATTTGAGATTTGTGATCTCGTATAGATTTAAATTGATTTTGAAAGCTTTTAGGGAGAATTGTGACTTGATTTTGAAAGCGTTTGAACTGATAAGGATCGGATTTTAAGACTTTAAACTCCATTTATAAAACCATGCATGTATATCTTTTGAAAACAATTTAATGCCAAATAACTTTTTAATTTAATTGAAATCATTCTCCCCCTCAATCAATGACGTAGGTTGTTGATTGAGAGATAGAGATTTTGACAAATAAGTCCTGATGATTATCAAAAATAGAGATTGAGTTATTTTTCAAAGCATTTAGTTTTCAGCAGATAGGAGTTTATAGAATCAGAGCATAGGATTTGAAAACATGGTAAAACATGGCTCTGTTCTTTCTTTAAAACCGGGTTATTGCCTGAAGATGACAATAAACCATTTTTTCTCTTTCTCCCAAAAATATTTTTTGATTTTTTGAATTTTTTTTTTTTTTTTTTTTTTTTTTTTTTTTTTTATATATATATAAAAATTCGAACAACATCTAAAGTCCCGTGTCATTCTTTGAATGACAACATCAAGACCGTAGATATTATCGAATCGAGAGAAACATGACAAAATGACAATAATTTTTGAAGATTTTTCGAATTTTTCAAATTTTTATGGATTTTGAAAGTTTTATATTTTTCTATTTGATTTTTGAAGGTTTTATAATTTTGTATTTTGTTTTTCGAATAGATATATACAAGAGATAAATTAGTTTAAGAGAATGATGAAATGAGTACCGAGATAAAGATATCGTTCAGCACGTTGTAGAAGAAAGGAATCAACATCTCTTAAACTTTCGCCACCAAAGCATCCGAGACTTCTAAGAAAATCGTCTGAACATGAGCCTTCTCAATTTGAATCTTTGGTAGCTTCCCCCAAACCGACAAACATCGAATAAAGACCATTTCCCAAAGAAGTAGAGTTTAATACAAAGCGGTCTCATTGATTGAAGCTCAGCACCTTGAAGAACACGAGAACACCGAAGTAACAAGTTGAAACATTGATCGTCTCAGTGGTTATCAAATCCGGATTAACTGATTACGACCGATCACATGAACCTGTTGTGCATCCCCGATGTACACCTTACTCTTCAAGATTGACCAGTTGTCTAGTTAGGGGAACAATATATCAACATCTTCATTTTACCAAGTGCATTCCAGTTATATAACATATAACCAATCAGCACAGAATGTATACATGTACCCAACAAGAGTAGAGACGATGACATCCACGTAACATGTTGAGTCACTAATCATCTCTGTGGATGTCAACTCTGAAATAACTGAATTAGCTCGATCAAGTGAACATGTTGTGCATATAACCGGAAGCACTTTATCATAAACCGTATATAAGATGTCGATAGGCAGAATCATCTCACGTTCCAAATATTCTTCTCACATTTCTTCCAACTGAACACTGAAGTAACAAAAACCAAAGGTTTCCAGAGACCACTTCCCCCAAATAGTTGGAATAATATATCCTTCCCCCAAATAGTTTTGATACCTCAGAATCAGCAAAACATAATATATCCATAAACTTGAAATCTTGTGAGAAGAACTCAAATAGCCCAAGTGAATCCTGTGAGAATCAACTGCTACATAAACTCTCTCTGACTATCTTTATCAACCCATATGTAGACAATTTGAAGTGACCACTGTTGAAGAAAAACCCGATATACCAAACTTGAAACAGAAGTCGAATTCCCCGCATTTGTGTCTTAAGCTTGCACTTAAAGATGGAAGAACGGTGTCGGGAATCTATGCTTCAAGCAAATCTCTAAGTACTCACTACTCAAACAAAGTATGAGACATTAACACCTCTTGCGATTATCCACACCGTCATATGCGTGTGACACTGAGTAAAACAAAGTAACTCCTAATAGTGATAGTTAACCAGGTCTTCAATCATCCACCTCGACTGCTGGTAACTAGATAACCCAAGTCTTCAACTCAAATACTTAAGCCCGAGCAAGTTATCAAATAAGAACACGCCTTTGTGAACATCAACTTCAACCTCAAATAAGTTATAACTGAGTAACTTCGAAGTAATCAACTTGTGTCAAATGTCCAACACGTGAATAAACATACAATCGGATGTACATTGACCCACTGACTGAACCGGAGCAAATGATTCCTCAACGTTAATGCATTCTTCCTTACGGCATACATGTAGAAACTGATCTGGAAGATTTACCAATAATGTTTTAAGCGAATGAGGAAGTCATTTTCCTTAATGTTCATGTGGTTGATTTACAGAGTGCACATTTGGAGAAGAAGGGAAAAAAAACAATGATCCGTGAAGATTTGGCAAAAGAGTACCAAAGAGTGGATCATTATTCATGAACAATAATCCGTGAAGATTTGGTAAAGGAATACCAAAGAGCGGATCATTATTCATGAGTGCAACAGCAATATTATGATAGTCATTATCAACGCCTTGAGGAGTAACTGGAGATTGGGTTTCTTGAGAGTTCTGAGAAGTACTTCTTAGATGGTGAACTAGTTGAGTCAGTAGAAACCGGAGCATGAGCTTCAGAAGCTGGATGATCAACATTCGTTAGAGGTTGGAAGTACTCATCAAACATATCTTTGAAAAACAATGAATCCCATTTATCCTTAGTAATTGAAGCATTAGGCGTTGGAGGAGTGTTATCAAAAATCAAGCAATGAATCATTGCTAAAGAATCTGAGCAAGTCTAATTGGGGATTAAATTTTAGCTTTTTAATCTCCCCCAATTAGTGCTCTCCCCTAAACTGACAAAGATTTTCAAGTGTTCTTCTCAGCCCGGATTAAGAAGAAGTCTTTAGATCATCAAATGCAATTCGTCTTTAGTCTTCTAATCATGTAGCTTTCAAATGTAGATTAGACTGTAGACTCGACCTTCTTCAAGATTATCCGAATGGGGAAATAGACAGTTAACATCTTCTTCACACCAAAGGCATTCCCGTTAACTTGTAAACAGCAAATCCCCTTAATTAAAATCCCTCCCAATCAAACAAGAACAGAAAGATGTTCATCAAAGAAATCAGCCCAGCAACTAGAAGCACTTTGTCATTTAATTATATCAGCCCGTGTGAAGATGTCAACCAACGGCTCTTAGAAGAAACTACATGTGAAGATGATCCGATAAGAAGAATCTCGGTTCTTACATGGGTTAGGAGCCGTTTGACCATATATTCTCAAATATCAGTCAACCATGCAAAAAATTCACGCTTCTTCTCCCCCTCAAGAATTGCATACAGAGATGCCATTCTTGATTAACCAAGTGATTATCATCCAAATGTATTATATTCACACTTCTCCCCCACAAAATTAGCACATGATGTCGCCATCTTCATTATATTGAGCAAGAGGAGTAAGAGTAATTATCAGTAGTCCGGTTCACTTGATGACTGAAGCGCATGGAAAAAGCATGAAGCATGTTGATGAAGAATGTCGAGGAGAATGGTCATAAACAAGAAGATTTCTCTTCTTAAGAAGATAAAGCGCACTGAAGCGTACACCTTTCTTTTCTTTGAGGAACGGGGCCTGAAGTGTTATCTGCAGATGCCATTATGGTGAAGTACGAGGCCTGAACTGAAGTGAACAGACGTCATTGTTAAGAGCCCAGTCATATGTTTAGAGCCGCCCGAATCCAAATACCAAGGGACGATTTGTACGACCTGCTTTGGACAACAGACGAAGACAGAGAATTGGAAACATTGGATCCCCACGTGCTGATGGGTTCCTTTTGGTTAGCACAAACAGTCTTTGAATCAGCAGAAACCCTAGATGCAATGGCATTATCCCTAGGAGCTGAACTAGTAGAGGCATCAGACTTAGTCAAATGACATTTTGTGCTTAATGGGATTATTCTACCAGTTGGCTTCCAAACCTTAACAGGCACTATTCTCGGCATAGTGGATCTAGTTAAAGAGCAAGGTTTGCCATTCGTGAACATTCGACCTGTTGGCTTCCACTGAAATCCTACATTGGTAAAAACCTTCCCTGTAGGTTTCCAGGATTGCTTAATCTGTTTTGCTTTCCAAACTTTCTTAACTGGGGTATGATTCTTAGATCTCAGAAATAACACATCACATTTATCATGATTACCAGAAAATAAACATTTTTTACATGTTTTGCAGACAGCATAAGGCCGCGAATTAATTTCAGTAAGCTTAGAGCTAATACTAGAACTAACACGATTCTTTTTGCTCAAATCAAACTTCTTGTCCCTATGGTGTTCTTTTACTTCCTTATCATGATCACTTTTAGTTTGCGTAATCCTATCCTTCTTTGCATTGCTTCTAGGTTTTGACCCGCTAACTTTAGTGTCAATCTTAGCATCTGTAGAAGTAATGATGGGAACATTACATGGCTTCACTACTTTCTGCATTCCTGGTCTAGAAGTGCTGGGATCTGAAATTCTAGGAGGCACATCAAAGGTTGCTTGCTTGAATTTCGACATGGAACAAGGCATATCAAGGGTCACATGCTTGGCTTTAGGCATAGAACAAGGCACAACTATTCTATCTCGCCTATTGTTAGATTTCGGACCTGTGACAATTACATACTCTAAGAGTTCCTGAGATCGTTTGGCATCCATGCAGGCATAGGCTATAGTACTATCAAAAGGTTTTTCTAATCTTTCATCTTCAACAATCTCACGGAGACCCTTCAAACTTTCCTTAAGGTATGAGAGGTATGCTTTATGTGCAAGTTCATTATTCCTAATGGGCGGAGGAATATATAACATATCGATAGCATATTTATCACAATCAGAAACCTTAGGAACAGAGTATTTGCAATTGGGGATTGGCAACTTTCCTTTCACCTCACGCTTCAGATTCTCAATATCGTTAAGTAAAGAAGTTATCTTTTCAATTTGTTTATCATGATTAACTTTAAATGAATCACATAACTCTTTGTTTTGATCATTAACCTTTGAAATTTCAGCTTTAAAACAATCATTTTCCTTTTGCAAGTTATCAATTATGTTTTGAAGTTGGAAATTCTGAGAATCTAAAGGTGGAGGCATATGGGAACCAGTCACATCCTTCTTTTCACCTTTCAGTTGTGAAATTTGGGCTTTCAATCTTTTGATCGTGTGACAATGAGCTCGAATTTGTTCATCACGTTTGCTAATTTCAAAAACTGCATCAAACTCAGGAGCATCAGAGGATGTCTTGATATTTGAGGTTTTAACATTTTCTTTGAGATGTTGATGTTTTAATTGCAAAGCAAGATGTTCAACTTCTAATTTAGAATAATGTTTGACCAAGTTATCATG
Source organism: Chrysanthemum seticuspe (assembly GCA_019973895.1). Taxonomy (NCBI): domain Eukaryota; kingdom Viridiplantae; phylum Streptophyta; class Magnoliopsida; order Asterales; family Asteraceae; genus Chrysanthemum; species Chrysanthemum seticuspe. The sequence continues at coordinate 230,181,382 of BPTQ01000005.1, forward strand.
ATCATCCTGTTCTATTTTCTCATGCAATTTTGAATTTGTTGTTTCAAGCTCAATGACACGATCATGGGAGACTTTTAGAGCAACAGATAATTCATGAAATTGAGAAGCATCATGGGAGACTTTTAGAGCAACACATCTTGAGCAATACATTCATAAATCAGATTCTCATTCAGTGTATGCAAGTTCTTCCTCTCAATCTCATTATATTTTAATTCTCTCTCATAATCACTAACCTCAACAATCATTGCATCAAATACCTTTTCCATTTCTTTAATATCAGAATGCGTCCCCTTTTTAAGACTCTCAAATTGATCTTTTAGTTGTTTAAAGAAAGGCATGACCTCATTTAAATAGCATTCTTTAGTTTGCTCAAAACCCCTTTCCCCTTCAGTTATACCGGTGGGTGTGATCCTTTTCTTACAAGTTTTCTCAAAATCAACAAATAGTTGAAAGATAACATATTCACTGATTAAGGTCTTGCTTTTAGTGGCAAGAGATCTAGGAACTAAGTGCATTGGTGTATTAGGAGGATACACAGTTGATTTAGGCAGTTTCCTACAAGGGGGATTCTTTTCAACAAGATTTTCAGCTTTTTGCATTTCCATATCCTTTTTCCAGAACACTTGTTCAGGGGTTAATAGAGTCTGAGGCTTAAACTTGTTCAAGGAGATCCAATTTTCTTTAGTGTAATTATGGGGTTTGATCGTTATGTTATTCTTTTTACACTCAGGATCTTCTAACTTCTTATTCATTTTCTCCCTAGTGACTTCATCAGATTTCTTATCTTCCTCAGTGCACTCAACGCAACTAGGTTTCTGCCTAGGCTTAAGGATTTCATTACCATCATAAAGCACCTTATGAGCATTTCTAGCCTTTTTAATTACCTCTGGATTTGGTTCCTCAACAAGGGGAATGCTATGCTTATCGCTTAAGACTCGATGCTTAGTGATCATGTGAGCAGTTTGAATGGTATTCCCTTGTACGTACAACTTATTTTCAAGCTTGTTTTTCAAAGTTTTTAGATTGGAAAAATCATTCAAAAGTTTTGATTCCTTAGCCTTGAATTCTTGCTTAAGCATTTTAACATTTTCTTGAAGTTCGTGTTTTTGCTTAGCAGTTTTGGAAAGCTTTTCTTGTAAGGAGTTTAACTCTTGTTTTAATACTTCTTCTCTAAAATTACTTTTTCTAATAATTGTACGCATTTGGATATCCATCTCCTGCTCACGAGTGGTAAGTTCAAACTTAGCACGTTGTTCGTATATGGCAACTTGATCCTTATAGGTATTGAGTTCAGTGGTCAAGGAATCATCAGGCACAAATGTAGTGTACTCATGCAATCCATAATCATCATTTTGAGAAGAAGATGCATACCTAGGTACTGCAGAAACTTTCATGCAAGTTTCCTCTGTATTAACGTGCACAGGTTGTGGCTGGTGCATCTCTATCTTGGGTACATCCGAAGCTTCCATGTAGCGTTCCTTTGCATTAGCTTGCACGGGTTGTGACTGGTGCACCTCTCTCTCTTGTGAACATGAGCATGAAGATTCTATTTCAGCATTGTCCGACTCATCATTATTTGTTTTCTCTAACATTCTGCATTCAGCAACACCCGATTCTTCACCAGATACATTACCCAACTTATCACAACAATCTTTCAACTGCACCTGACACTCTTTCGCGTCTTCATTCTTTTGTGCAGTTTCCTCAATGTACTTTTTCACATTATCCATGAGTTGGATAAATGTCTCAATGAATTCCTGAATTTCCATTCCAGTATGTTTTTTGAAGGAAATTCCAGTCAAGTGTTGATTGTAATCTGCTGAATATTCCCCACTGATGAATGGCTGAAATTGTTTGTAGATTACTTGAAGAGCTGCACTGGAACCATCCTTTTGAACTTCTTCATTGGTAAGTTGCAGCTTTAAATGCTCTAAGTTCAACAGCAAGCTTCTTGTCAATGTAGGTAAGTCCTGGCGGAAAAGAGCACTACATGTTCGATCCCCAGCTATGGATAACAACTGAATGAGGTGCAGATGAAGTAGCTGATAGGGCTCAATGCTGCATTTCATTTGCATGGCATTCTGTAGCTTGGACTGGTGCAATTCTCTCTCATTAGATTCTGAACACGGAGATCTCACATCCTCATTGCTTAATTCAATCATCTTTAATCGTTCAGTGTGGCATACATTATCATTGTTGTCCACAACATCATACAGTTTAAGCACTTCTGAAATCACTGGGTCAGTAGAGTAAGACATGATGTGGAAGGATGCACGGGATTTTACACGTCTATGATTTAAACCGAGAAATAGAATCTTTCGCGGGATTTTACTAAAATCAAGACGAAACCGTTAAGCAATGACCAGTAGAGGGTGTTAAGATGACCGATGGAATGATACGATGAAAGACGATTGTGTGATAGGACTTTAGATTATTCGTAGGAAAGGCTGAAATGTTGATTGGTTGAGATTTGGATTGGTTGATGCACGTTTTTACGGAGAATTTATAGGTCTAAAAACTTAAAAGCTCAATAACTTCCTTTCGGAGTGGATTTGGGCCTCGAAAAATTCGTTTCACGACATCGTGGTGAAACTTCACAATATTCAGGCTGTTCCGGTCGTTTTGACAGGTATTTCGCTGAAAACGGAGTTACGGATCAAAAGTTATGGCCGTTTGAAGTTTTGACGTAAAAAGTCAACTTTGGTCAAATCTCTTCTTCGTAAAAATCAACCAAGTCGCTATAACCCTTGAACCAATTCGCTAAGTCACCAAGTCGCTAAGTGCTAAGTCGCTAACACTTAATTCGCTACACCACTAAGTCGCTACAGTCCCAAGTCGCTAGACAAAAAGCAAGTCGCTATGTAGTAACTCGCTAGGGCTCAAGTCGCTAGCAAAATTTTGGCAGCAATTCGCTACTCAAGTCGCTAGATATACAAATCGCTAAAGAGCAACTCGCTACAGACCAAGTCGCTACAACAAGTCGCTACCCGTAGTGGAGATTCCACTACTTGTACTTTAACTCGCTAGCTCTAACTCGCTAGCCCCAACACTGTAAGTCGCTACAAAAATGTGAAGCAAGTCGCTACCAAGAAACTATTCCGTGAACTAAGTCGCTAGCTTGAAAAACCATATAAACATCACTTTACAATCCAAAAACAACCCAACCAAGATGATTCAAGCTTACCAAATGAAAACCTAAACACTTTTGATGATTCTAAACATAAAAGTACCAACAAAATTCAAACTTTAACACAAGAAATCAACCAAATGATGCAAAAACCACTATACTTTTTCAAACTCAAAAACCACCTAAAAACCACTATAAATCCAAAGATGTGCAAGATATGATCTAACCATGGCTCTTGATACCAATTGTTAGATATCACTTTTCACATACACATCAAACCATAACACAAAGTAGCATATAGATGGAATTCTAGAGAGATAAAGTTAGAGGTTTAGGGAACTTAGTGAGAGAAAGTGAAAGATATTATTATGAGCTCCAACTTTCTACCTTGGAAGGTAGAGAGTATTTATAGTCTTACACAAATCGCCACACTTTGGGCTGTGGATCAGGCATACAGTGGGTAAAGACCCGTCCGTCCTCCACGGTGTTACTTAACTAAATAACTACTTAACTTAAAAGAACTACGACTACGAGCTTTCTAACGATTACATATACTTGAGGTGACCGACTCTTTAATACTGGGAATTTCTAATTCCTAACAATATGTCATTGGATTGATTATGATATTCATGTTTATACGACTACTGTTTATTCTGTATGATATGTATGTATGCGATATAAGATTTACCTGTTGTCATCTGATGATATGCTATCTTACTGTTTTGTGATCCTTTGAATTGTCTGGTGACCATGCTACTGTGTAATCGTTAGTTTCGTCTGTTTATTATGTATTACTTCGTTCAGTTAATCTCGTGGACTATGACTATCCGTTGTATCCTTATCTGCTTGTTGATTGACCTGCCATGTTTACCTTTCTGTCTATGCTATTGTTTGCTTGGGTAAATGGTTCAACTTATGACGTCTGGCTTGTTAACTTGTTTAATTGCCCTGCTATGTCCCTAATTCATTTAATTATAGTTTTCGTATTGTATTCCTACTTGTTACGTATGACTGCCATGTTTTTGACTGCCGTTATGATACTGATTATGTTTTCAACTAAGGGTTTTGACCTGTGTGAATTGCCATGCTCACTTATTATTAATTGCTTCCGCTTGTCTTTAGATTTCTCTTTGACTTGTATGGCTTATGATTTCCTGAATTGATTGTATGCTGTATATGTTGTGTGGATATGACGTCTGATATGCTTGCTTATGTTTCAGTACTTGTATGCCTGTTTATATGTGCTTGTATATATGTCATCGATACCTTGCTTTGCTTCGTTCTCCTTGTTATCTGTTCGTTTTGGATATCTGTATAATTGTGTTCTGCAGGATCCTCATTGACTCATTACTCTCATTTCGCTGCGACTTTGTTATCCGTTCCTTTGTTTCATTTTGCATTTCAGATTTTATTTAGTTTTCGCTTTGTTATATCTGTTCACTGGGCTTTTTAAGCTCAGCCGCATTTCTTTTCCTGCGGCAGGTTTTAGGTTTGAAGATGGGCTTTGATGGGCTGAGAGTTGGATTATTTGAGTGGGCCAACCCTAGATACCTTATTATTCGGATTTATTTTGTTGGGCTATTGTTTGGAGATTTCATTTTATTTTAGACATATTGGATTTTGTATTTTTCCTTGTAAGTCTTTCGTCTATATGACTTGGTATTTTATTCTTTAAGGCTTTCGCTTGTACGATTTTATTTGTATGTTCTGATATGACACCAGAATGTGACACTTCTACCCTTGTCGGGTTGGGGTGTTACAAGTGATGATGTTGGCGTGAGCATGAGAAGAATCAGCACGATCATCCCGCTCCGGAGCTTCCATAAGAAGAAAACATGTCAAACGGTTAGTAATAAGCGGATTCCGGTACTTACAAGTTTGAACTTCGAGAGTGTTAACAGCATAGTGTGAAAACACAACTCTAATTCTTACAAAGGTCATTCCTGAACTGGAGTCCCACAAGTGAGATAACGCGATGTACCGAAGTACATCTACAGTTCAGATGAGTCGCTGAGGTACACCGAAGCATCACCTCACGACTGTAGACCGTTTGAGATACACTCCGCGTAATCAACGGGGATTTACCAAAGTGACCTGTGATTGGTGCAAAACCGTCAAGTTATCTCACGCAAGCTAGCCACTTGTGAATGACCAACCGTAAGAAACTCAAAACAGCTCACACACCAAATGCAATTTAGATCAGAGGAATATAGTGGATTCCTGGGTCGTTAAGTCCCACGGAGGATGAATTGGTGTATAAACACTTGATCAGATGATAGAATAATCACTAAGGATAGTGATCAGTAAGGATATTGATGAAAAATTATACCTAAAGAAAAGATTAATAAATTACAGCGACTTAAATGCAAATTAAGAAAATTAAAAAAAAGTTAAAATATATTAAATAAACGCTATCACTATTTTTAAAGTGATGAACGTTTAAAACCTAAAACGTACGTTTAAATAAAATTACGTAATCGTACAAAATAAAACGTGAGTTTTAAAGAAATAAAAGACCTACAAATATAAAAATGACATTTTTACAATCCTAATAATAAAAGAAAATTATTAGAAAAAGAAAATTATTTTTACAACTATTTATTTAATTATTATTAATTAAAAACTATTTATTAAGTAATTAAAATGCACTAAAATACAAGAAAATACAAAATTAACCTAGAAAAATGAAATTATAACTTAGAAAAATCTAAAATATGATAAAACTTATTTTAAAACTAAAAATATATTTTTTAGACTTATTATGTATTTATTATTAATTTAAAACTATTTAAAACTAATTAAAATGCTAAAAAATACTATTTAAACCAAGAAAATTATGGAAAAATACTTTTTATGACTTTTATATTTATCTTAATCTAGGAAAATTGAAAACATAATTTTCTAAGCTTATTATTATTTATTAGTATTAAAAGCTATTTAAAAAGGATTAAAAACTAGTTTAAATAAGGAAAAATACTAAACAGTGTAGGAAAAATCTGAAAAATTCAGGAAAATGCTAAAATATTATTCTAAGTTTATAAAAAATATAAAAACATATGCTTATGTGGATGAAAATAAAACTGTAGTGTAATGCACTCCTAAATAAGCTACTAAAATAAGCTATAAGCTACAGGAATGATCCAAATGATTAGCAGAGCTAAAGTACACTAAAATAAGTCTAATGCAACTAATTAATACTACTCTAGACCACTAATGATGCATTAACTAAGAATGAGCTTATGAGATTAATAATACAAAACAGTGATCAAGGGGGTACCTTTAAGCACTTGCACAAGCTAAGTAATTAAGCTAAATGGAAAAACAGATATATGGACTTAAAGTAGACCTGGCCTAATATACTTGGACCAAAAATAAGCTCCTCACAAGCTTTAATGAAGCTTGTGCAAGGGCTGCAAGTTGTGCCTGTACACACTCAGTGAATGCTGAGTGTGTGCAGGGCATATCTTGCCTTGTTGGAAGCTGAATAAAAGCTTATTGGAGCTTGTTAAAAGGAAAACAAAATTGATAATATTAAACTAGACCTAATGATCTTGCAAATCCCAAAGTCTCATTGAATTTGATGAAGAAATGAATCAATGAGACTTTAACAAAGTTTTGTAAAAACTGGACTTTCCAAATTTGACTTTTGTAGACAGAAATGAAACTTTGACTAAACTGAGATTTGATCCTAATTTATGAACTGAGATTGATGTGAAATGATGAAATGCAACTAATGCAAACTAAATAAATTACTAACACTCCTATTTGCAAGATTTGGAATCCTGATTCACACAGATTAGAGTATAAGAGCAGTTTGTATGCAAGTTTGACTTTAAGTGATTTCTAGTGACAAGTAATGACTGAAATGGTTGCAATGGACCTAGATGATACTTAAGCAACTAAATCTAACTACTGAACAAACCTTTAACTCAGTTAAACAAGTGGAGCCAAACACCCCTTAATAGGACTGTTATGAAGCTTTTAACTATAAAACAAATTTTTAAACCAAGTGACCTAGTAATTAACTTATATTAACCATATTTAGACAGTTTTAGACTAGAATTAACAAGATTAAGTTACTAATAATATGAAATGCAAATTTCATAGAAAAGGCTTACAAAATGAGTTCATGCACAGTGCACTGAACCAAGTATTGAGAATTCAACCTATGGCTTCCCATGAAGCTCTATAACCCAACAGCAATCCAAAATTAACACTGCACCATTCTTGATCTTCATTTCTCTTGTCTTTTTATTTTTCACTAATTTTTAAGTAATTTTTGGAAATTTTTGAGTTTAGAGTCTAAACTGAATTTTTAAATTCCTAACAGCTTTGAGAAGGTATATAGGAGCTTATGAGAGCTTTTTCAATCCTTGGCAACAACCAAAAACAACATTTGAGCTTATTGAGATTTTTAACAAAATAATGCATAAACTAAATTTATGAACACAAACTGAAATTAAAACTGAGAATAAGTTTAAAATACACTCAAATTCGATTACAGAACAATTGAAAGCTTAAATTTGCACTGGAAAGTTAAATAAACTTAAAACGACCTAAATTAAACTAAACTACTCTACTTTTTTTTTTCTCTATTGCACCTTTTCCCATTTATATTGACCCTTTAGGTTCCTTGTCGACATCTGATCAAATCCCACCTCTTTGCAGCCCTTGGATCACTTGAAATTATATAAACCGTCCATGTGGAAAATTGGCGGGAAAAGTCTTTGAAGCAGGTATCTGCAATTAATGCAGTGTGGGTTGGCTTGCAAGGTGGAAAGGGTGATGGTGAGAGGTTGGTATGAGCTGGAAAGGTGGTGGACAGGTGGTGGTAGCAGGTGGAGCAATGGTGTGGAAACAGGTGTGGGTGAGGGTGGATGAACAGTAGACGCGCGTGTTTCTCTGTTTTAAATTTCGGGTTTGGGCTAGGGGTATTTGGGCCACAGCTGTGTTTAGTGGATTGGGTTGGATTTGGGTATTAGGTTAATAAAGGGGTGTCCGTTTGGTTTGTTAATAATCACAAGGACCTTTCATGTAATTCTCTGAAAGTTTAAGGACTGGATTTGACAAGTTTCCAAACTTATCACAAGGGTAAACCTGCCAAGTAAGAATAGTACAAGGACCATTTGCATAAAATTCCATTTTTTAAATGTCCAAGGACTAAAACTGCCAATTTAGTAACTATAAGGACCAAACTTGTAATTTTCCAAAAGTTTATCATAAGGACCTATTTTGCCATTTATTAATAGTACAAGGTTTAATTTTGATAGTTTTCACTTTTTAAACTTACCAAGGACTATTTTTGACATTTTTCCAAAGTTAAAGGACTAAAATTGTCAATTTGCAATTTTACATTTCAAGGGTTTGTTTTGACAACTTTAGAATCCTATGGACCTTATATGATTCTTTTACAAGTTTTGAAATGACCAGGGACTAATTTTGACAACTTTTGTAACTTGGGGGACTAAAACTGCCAATTATGCAAACTTGATACGTTTTTCACCAGATTTTGGTGTTTTTGCATTTAAAACATATAAAACACTTGTTTGTGATATTTTTATCATTTTGAAAGCATTTCTGAGTGTTTTCAGATGTTTTTGGCATTCTAACAGTATAAAAATGATGAGTATTTAGACACTCATCAACCTGCTGTCAGGGCTGTTTGATGTTGACCCTGGCAGGAGTTTCCATTCAATCACTGAGGATCACATATGTGAACCTCTCATAAATGTTCTCGACAGATTGCTAAGATCTGTGAAGGACTCGATATGAACCACTGATAATCTTATTTTTTGATCAACAAGTGATAAATTGTCAAGTGTACCTAAGAGATCTTTTGATGAATCTCGTGGCTCTAGACTCAATAGTGCGTTTTGGTTTTCCTGAGTGGAGACTAGGGAGAGGGTCTCCTTCTTCAATACCAACGATCTCTAAGAGAAAGCCAATAGTTTACTGTAGGGTTCCCTGTGAGAATGAAACAAGCTTCTGTTGAGAGAAACTTGAGTGGCTAAGAAGGTTTAGTGCATGCGTCACTGGGTCCATGACGACTTTTAATCTTCAATACCGGTGTCACTAAGTGACAACCAGTAGCATATGAATTGAACCCGGTGTCTACCCTAAGTTGAATAATCTGGAGGGCTATTTCTTTTCACCCTTTTACTTTACATTTCTTTTTGATTCTTCAACTCCTTCTTTCTCCAATTCTCAATTTCTCCTTTTTACAATCATTCCTAAGGACTTCTAACACTAACTAATGGTAGAGTCCTTGGGTAGATCTCTCCGGCTCTGGCGGATCATAGGACGGTTATTCCTAACCTTAGTCACCTTATAACTCCATGACTAACCTATGTTGCCATAAAACCATTTTGTACCACTGAAAAATTAAATCTCTCACAGTGTTTATTAATGAAAACATTTTAGTACCACTGTAGAGATATGATTTTGCATAAATACTCCCCCTCCACATGTGCTTAATAGTTTTAATGGTTTAAATGCACAGTGAGGAAAGAGCGCGCACATTTTGAATTGATCCACTGGAGATAGACAATCCCCCGCGAGACACTGTTACGTTGCATAGTTAAAGAGTTACATTGTCAGCTTTTAGGTGACAACTAGCTCTAATAACTACCTTGAAGGTGTAGACAAACCTCGAAAGGTTGTCATACCCGTCAGAGTTCATGTCTACCAAGAGTGTCTTGAATGGTACTTTCTACTTGGACAAGTCCTTTGCGAGACACGTTTACATTACTAGCGAACTAGCTTGAAATTATTACCCGTCCAGGACAAGTCTTTTCGAGTTACTAACAGTTTAGTACCGTCAATTCGTTGGTTAAGTCTGAAGTACACGGATTCATTTGCATTTTGCACAACATATTTCTTATCACACAATTTTCTCCCCCTCAAAAAATGGCATATAAAATGTTATTTTTGAACAGTTGAGAATAAATATGACCATTTCGAGTGTTGCGGGAAGAGTGACCACTGTGAACAATTTGTGAACAAAGTTTTAATTCAAATACTCTCCCTCAACAATTGATATAAACGGTTGAGGTTTTGAAAAAAACATACGGGGAAGTACTTGTTCTTTTGAGCAAAACCTTGAAAAATGAAAGGTTTGATAGGTTTTACTCAAAATTAAGAAGCTTTCGCTTCTTTTATAAGGATTGTGGCACTGAGGCGTACCATAGGGTCCTTTTTTTTGACAAGAACGGGTTGTACACTGTTATGTGTGCACAAGCCATTGACATATATAATCACACATCCAAAATTATATGAATGAAACAATTCAAGGGGTACCAGGAAGTGCAGTGATGTTCCCAGGAGTGCGCACAGGGCGTTGAAAGCCGGTTATGTTAATCCTGGGTCGACCACCAACATAGCTCTCCAATCGTCTGAACTGATCCCTTCTGAACAACCGTTCATCAATCATAGTCATGATCCTTCTCACATTCCTCCGATCCTGAGAATTCCATCGCTTAGGGTTCCCAATGTTTTCACGTATGTCCTTCAATCGATTACCTAATCCATCCCTAACCATCTTCAGAGTATGATCTCCAAAATTGTGAAGCTCATTACACGCCATCAAGCAATTGCGATGAAGTTCACTGCGATAAACGACACCAAACGGTTTGCTGATGAGCGTTAATTGTGATAGCTGGTTGAGATCGGGAAGATCAAGCTGTGGTGGAGTGAAGTTGACACGTGTCTGATATGATTCAACGGCAAGCTGGAGATCATCAACACGTTCTTTTATGACTATGCGTCTGATGAAAATGAGCAGTGACTTGATGAATTCACGTTGTATTTCGGTTGAAAATTGTCTCATGCGACCCTGTACTTTGGCAAGGTACATGTCTTCAATATCGTTGAGGGACAAATTCTCAAAGTCAGCTTCACAGAATGCATAATCCCTTTCATCCTGTCTTTTGACCACAATCTTCTTGAGAAAGGTGTAGTCCCATTTGGATGAAAGACCAACATGTTAGATGGCAACGATGTCTTTAGTACTAAACACTGCATGTTGTGACTTCTGAACCTGACAGCTTCTGTAGTAGATTCGTCGGCGTTCTAGCCAGTGATGAATCCCATACAATGCGTCTCGGTCGTATGCTGCCACTGTGTTAGAGAACAAGTGATTGGCACATTCCTCAATGGCAATGCAGTTTGAGTAGATAGCTGCAGGGAATGGAAGTGTCAAGGATGTAGCATATTTCCTTGAACCATCGCCACCATGGAGAAGAAATTCCAGGTATCTGTTGAAGAAATATCGGAAGGGAATCCGTGGTTCATCTGGTTGGCCAATGGTCGGTAGAGGTTTGGTCCAATCGGTGTAGTATGGAGGGTTGTCCCTTTTTGTGAAGTCAATGTTTGCTTCCGGGTTGAGCCAATCCATTTTGTTAGACATAGCGCGAGCAATGTTGTCAAGATGATATTCGACCTCGAGGGCACTTTCCGAGCTGTCTTTTAACAGTTGAAATGCTTCATTCTTGATTCGCTTCAACTCGGATTTCGTCATTTTCTTCACATGGAACTTTTCTTGCAAAAGTTTAGCATGCTCCAATGTAGAACCTTCGACCATATCTTGACCTTCATCAGGGTAGGGAGTTTGATTGACAAGTGTGGAGAACCATTCAAATTCTTCGGTTTTATCGTCATCTAGCCATGATACGACTTCAGGCTGAGTCGTCTTCTTCTTCTTTTTAGACGGCCTTGATGATGATTCTGGTTTCTGCACTTGTTTGGGAGAGGTGGGTTGTTTTAGGGGCTCAAGGACCTCTTCATCGTCACCACCCGTATACTCAAATTGATCACCGGTTTTATGAGTCAGGGGTGGTAACTCGGAATCGTCCTGAGGTTTATCTGTAGAAGAACGGGGAGGAGATCTTTGTTGAGTAGAAGTCCGTTGGAGAGGAGGTAACATAGAAGATGATTCACCAGAATTCTTCTGACGTTTAGTTTTATCATGTTTATCCTGATCCTTGTCTTCATCGTCTCTAGGACGTTTAGACTTTTCGGCTTCGAATCTACATGCTTCTTTGAGTTGGTAGTCCAGCAATGCTTGAAACAGCTTACCTTCATCAGAATTAAATGTCCCAGATCGTTTAGACATTTGTGTGATGAGCTTGGCCACCAATTCATTATCCGAGAAAACTACGGGATCAGATGGATTGATTGTGACGGTTAAAGGTGTTGATCTTATAGTTTGCTTGGCTATCTGCATAAGATTCGGATATAGTTGTCTGGTAAACATCTCCTTTGTGACTTTAGGAACCATATCCTGAAGGTACTTGTTAGTGTAACCTTCGATCATTGTGTTCAGTTCCTCTTGACGATGACTTTTCATGTACTTCTGAACAAATTCCCTTTCTTTCTGCATCTTGTCTTTCTCATCATTTAAGTACTGTATTTGGTCAGCAAACCAATTCAGTTTTCTGTAGAGCATGTCCTTCTTTCTAACTTGTTGGACAGCTTTCACAATTCTTTCATGAGTCTGAGAAATCCAAGATCGAGGTGGTTTCTTCACAGATTTGGATGTTGATTTGGTTGATTTCTTTGATGGTGGTGGCGATGAATGAGAAGAGGAATCCGATGAGGATGAGACGTGAGGAGACTCTGGGTCCGTGGGCGGTTCAGAAGTTTCCTTCTGTGATCGTGTAGGACTTTCCAGAAGCAGCTTGTCATAATCAACATCTTTATCTTTCTCAGACTTCTCAGTTTCAGTTTTCTCAAACTCATATTCGATTGTATCCTCCACAAGCTGTTGTTGTTGCACAAGAGTGGTGGCACCAGATCCCTTATCGGGTCGATTAACCGCATCAGGACCTGGTGAAGAGAGGGCAGCACCACTTGATCCTCTGGGGCCACCCATTTGGTCTTTTGCAAATTCTTCAGCTTTTTGAAGGTGACTGACGAATTTAACCGTCTTCCTGTAGGATTGATCCAGTTGCTCTTCTTCATCTTCAGAGCTCTCATCATCTGGCACAAGTGCATGAGTCTTCCCTTTTCCTTTATCAGTTTGAGGACTTGGAGATTTTGGTACTGAAGGATTGTCATCCTTTGCAGTTTCAGAGTAGGAAATCTCTTCATCTGTGTCAGTACCTTCAGAGCTTTCGTCCAAAAGCTTTCTTTGCGGTTCGGGCTTGGGGATTGGGATGGGAGTAGCTTCCTTAGATGGAACAATCCTCTTTGAAGGAGGGTTCCTCTTGGGGAACTTCCTTGGACTCTCTATGCTTAATGCACTTCCAGCACTGCCTCTTCTGGTTCTCCGAGTAGGTGTCCCAGAAGCCTTTTCATCAAGATGACCAACTTTTCCTTCTTTTACGGCTACCCGATACCTTTTGTACGTTTCCAGCTTTTTGATTTCCTTAGTAAGAAGGTGATCGTGCAACTCAACACCCTGTTTCTTCGTAGACGATTCTTTGATTCTGACAGATAGTATGGGCTCAGTCAATATGTCATGATTATCTGGGTCATTGAGTCTCCTGGGGATTTCAGGATGAAGTCCAAGAGCTCTCTGGATCAACAGTTTGGTGTATCTGACATAGGGAATTTTGGAGCCAAGCTTCTTATGAAACAGCATCATGTCTTCCCATAGCAGTGCTTCAATTATAATGTCCTTCTTGTTGATCAACGACCAGAAAATTTGCAGTTCCATGAGCTTGGGATGCTCATAGCCACTGTCACGACCATAGACTGATTTGGTGATGATCATATAGAGTGTCCTCCATGGTTGAGGAATATTCTTCAGCTCCACGTGAGAGTGCTTAGTAATGATTCCTGTAGCTTCATCATAACCAATATCTATCAAGAATTGTAGGACAGTCTCTTCAGTAGGGGTAGCAAAGAAGTCGGTTGGAGCGATGTCTAGAATGATGAGAACAGCTCGTAAGTCATCAGGAGTGATAGTGACTTATTTGTTATTAAGAGTCACATTCACAGCATTTTGACCAGTGATCCTCTGCATAGAATCCCAGAATTGTTGAATGTAGACCTCTGGAACTGTGGCAGAGTGTGAGAGCATGTTCTGGTAGGGATGATTCCTGAGAATATCCACTGCAATGAGACAAGAAGATTCGGAGCATGTGAGGGTGTCAAAGTCAACCCTAAGGTTGTTCTTTCCAAGCTTTCTCGGATAACCCTCTGGAAAGATATCAGCAATTGTAAGAACTTCCGATGCATCCACATTCATTTGTTCAGCCATGTCGTGATCTGAAATAACATTAGCCAAAAGAACCAACATATCGAAAGACATAATGTTAGTCAACAGTTATTGTCTAGTTATTGAATGTACAGTGTCAATGATTGTTACGAGTCCTAAGTCACTTGTTTGTCCAATAGTCTAATGACGTCGTGAAATGTTTCGTGAGTTAGTTAACTTTAAGTTTTAAAGTTTATGTTATCACTTATTGTTCACAACATATCAAATGATTAAGTTTATTAGTGACATTATTGGATTCGTGATGATATGATTAGTTTATTAACAAGTTTGTACACGTAACAATTCATAATGAAGGTCAATCCAGGCTTAAGCGTAGATTCGGCAAAGTTAAGCGTAAACAGTAATGAGATACGCGTAGACGAAAGCTTACGCGTAGGATCCTAACTTACGCGTAAGAAATGTTACGCATAGGAATAGGGGACCTTATGCGTAGAGCTTACGCGTATGCGTATAAGGACCTTACGCGTAAGGCTTACTCGTAAGAGTAGACCTTATGCGTAGAGGTCACTGTTTACGCATATCCTTCACAGGATACGCGTAGTCCCATTGTAGAACCTTACGCGTAATGGTTATGCGTAGAATTATTCTTAGGCATAACTTGACTACGCGTAGGGTAATCCTTATGCGTAGAGTTGCAAATGACCTTGATTCTGAATATTAAGCGTAGCAAAGCCTGAAATAAGTTCATCAAATCATCAAAGTTAACACAAAACATCATTTTATCAACAAGTTATGGCATGAACATTCATAACACAGTTACGCGTAGAAAGTCATACGCGTAGGTCAAAACCCTAAGGGTTAAGATTTACGCGTATGAAATTTAACCATGGGATTTGCACCAAACAAATTCAGGTAGGTCTAGAGTGTTGTTAGAGTCTTTAGGCCAAGTATTAACATCTAATTCGCTGTGAATCGAAATTACCCAAAAGTATGAACATTAAACCCTAACTTCAAATTGTCAAACAATTAGTGTTTCTGGGTGGTTAACAACCATGGAAATCATCAATTCAACCTCATATGACCATAACCCAACAATCTTTTAGACCAAAACACTTCACATTTTGAAAAACCCAAATCGACTCATAAAGCCTAATTTTCAAAAATCATTAATACGTGTTTCTGGGTGGGTTTTGATGGTTAAAATGGTATCCTTGATGTATAAGAAACGTTTTAACAGTATCCATATAACCAAAAACACACACACAATGATTATGTGTTCATACGCTTATGCGTAGAACACATAATCATGCGTAACACACTTTTTAGCCGTTGGATTTGCATGAGATTAAAAACCCTAGCTTAAAAACATGTTAAGATCATTAAAACACTTACAAAATGATGATCAAAACAACGGATTTCTTGGTTCAATCTTAGGCGTAGGATGAATATGGTTGTGTGTATTAAATGTGAAGTAAAAAGTAGGTGGGAGGTGTTTTTATTAAAAGTTACTTTAACATTTTGACAGTTTTAGTCCCTCCACCTTTTCCTTTTTCAAACAAAGCCATTTAACTTCCATTTTGGTTACCAAACAAAGTTTTTAAGAGAGAAACTTGACGACACTCCCCCTCGACTCTAGAAAATAATGAAAGGTTATTAATTTTAGTCCGAGGAGTGTCATTGTACCAGAAAATTCACCACCATTGTTAAAAGAAACAACCGAGATATGATAACATGCAAGTACACAGATGTTTTGAAACAGTTAAGAGATTATTTTCTCCCCCTCAACACTTGATCGGAAAAATACTGAATTTTGAAAGATTATAGTGTTGAAGGAAGAAATGTACTTGCCATGTTGAAAGATTATAGATTAGAAGAATATTTTTGTTGTTTTATAAGATTTTATATTTTTGTATTTTGTTTTTGAAATTTATTTACAAAAGATGTTTTGGTGTTTGACAGGTTTTTAAGACTGTTTTAAGAGGTCATCCAATTCCTTTTGAGTCAAACACCTCATACCAATTCGGTGGACCAACTCATTAAACCTAGCCGGAGGCAAGGCTTTGGTGAGAAGATCTGCCAATTGGTATTCAGTACCCACAAAGTATAATTCAACGGTACCCTGTTCCACGTGGTCCTTGATGAAATGATAGCGTAGATCGATGTGCTTTGATTTCGAGTGCTGAACAGAGTTGCACGAGATCGCACTCGCACTCCGATTGTCACAGTACATCAAGATTCTGTCGAATACGTAACCATAGTCTTGGAGTTGTGTTCTCATCCAGATGATTTGAGCACAACATGCGGACATGGCTACATATTCTGCTTCGGTTGATGACAGCGATGTACAATCCTGCTTCTTAGATTGCCAAGACACCAGTTTATCACCGAGAAATTGTAGAGCTCCTGAAGTACTTTTCCTTGAGTCTAAGCATCCTGCGTGGTCAGCGTCTGAAAAAGCGATTAGTTCACAAACAGAATCCTTCGGATACTAGATACCCAAATTAATGGTTCCCTTGATGTATCGGAGGATTCTTTTAGCCTCAGAGAGGTGGGTTTCAGTTGGTCGCGACTGATAACGGGAGAATAGATAAACGGCAAAGACAATATCAGGTCTGCTAGCTGTTAGATACATGAGAGACCCAATAATACTTCGGTATTTGGTAGGGTCAACTAATTTCCCACGTAAATCAGCATCTAGCTTCTTGGTATGAGCCATTGGTGTGGCATAAGTGTCACAGGTTTTCATTCCAAATTTGTGTAACAATTCAATGGCATATTTGGACTGACTCAAGAAAATACCACGGGGTGATTGATGAACTTGCAATCCTAGAAAGAATGTAAGTTCACCCATCATGGACATTTCAAAAAATTTCTTCATTAGTTTTGCAAAAGCGATTGAAAACTTTTTATGTGTAGACCCAAAAATGAGGTCATCCACGTAAATTTGAACAATTAAGATATGTGCCCCGTGATATTGTATAAAAAGAGTTGGGTCAACCGAACCTTTGGTGAAATTATTAGCAATGAGGAAAGATGATAGCTTATCGTACCATGCCCGAGGGGCTTGTTTGAGACCATAAAGAGATTTGTTCAGTTTGTAGACATGGTTCGGGCACTCTGGATCAACGAATCCTTCTGGTTGGCTGACATAAACCGTTTCTTTCAGTTGTCTGTTGAGAAACGCAGTTTTGACATCCATTTGAAATCCGTCATATTCATATGAGCCGCGAACGCGAGAAATATCCGAACAGCCTCAAGACGAGCAACCGGAGCAAAAGATTCTTCAAAGTCTATTCCCTCTTCCTGACGATAACCCTTAACAACTAGACGTGACTTGTTTCGGATTACATTCCCTTCAGCATCCAATTTGTTTTTCCAAATTCATTTGAGACCAATGACGTAGACCCCTGTTGGTCTTTCAACCAGTTCCCATACTTCAAGACGTTTGAATTGGTTGAGTTCTTCTTGCATGGATTCAATCCAGTTATCTTTTGTCATTGCGTCTTTAATGTTTTTAGGTTCAGATTGGCAGACAGTGAGTACATAAATGCAATGTTCACCATCTGTGTGAAGACGTTGTCTCGTAACGACTGGTTGATTTGGGTTGCCAATAATATTTGCTAGAGGATGGTCTTTAGTCCATATATGTGTAGAAGGTTGATGTTGGTATACATTGTGCAGATTCTGAGGATTCAAATGGTTTGTTGAAGATTCTGCGACATCTGGTGCAGCAGTCTCATTAGCAAACGGGTTGAAGAACGCATTTGGATCAAAATCTGCAGGTGGGGGTACTTCATTTAGAATATCATCAGCTGGTTCATCATTTTTGGAAGCGGTGTGTTCAACTGTTGTGTTGGAGTCAACTGGTGTAGGTGCATCTTCAACAGTAGTTGTTGTAGCAGGTGTATCAGGTATAGTAATATTATCAGGTTGTGCAGCGGAAACAGCGGATACACCTGGAGCACGTTCATCAATATCGTCACTGAACAGAGGAGCAAATAACCTTTCCATTTGTTGACGAGTTAGCTGGGGGCTTTGTTCAGCTGATGATGGGGGTTGAGGGAAATTTAAACGGTTGTGACCGGGTTCTAAGCTGTTATACTCAGAAGCCATCTCCGTGAGTTCATCAAAATGAGCATGAATCGTTTCCATTACCTCCTTAGTTCGACGATTCTAGATTCGGAAACCTTTAGAATTATCACAGTATCCAATAAAGACTCCAATATCAGCTTTGGCTTTGAGCTTTCCAAAATCATCACGATCATTATTCGGATAGCAAAGGGATCCAAATACATGAAAGTGTTTGAGATTCTGTTTATAGATGTGGACAAGCTCGAAAGGTGTTTTGTTGTGGCGTTTTGTGATCATAGAACGGTTTTGAGTATAGCATGCAGTAGATACAGCTTCTGCCCATAAGTAATCTGGAAGTTTAGCATTGATTAACATTGTTCTTGCAGCTTCCACTAACGTTCGGTTTCGTCTTTCAACAACTCCGTTTTGTTCAGTTGTACGTGCAATAGATGTTTGATGCTGAATTCCCACTTTCTCATAGAATTCATGAAGGGTTTTGTTAACAAATTCAGTTCCTTTGTCTGTTCTGATTAGCCTGACGGTGTTGCGGAGCTGAACCTGTATTTTTGTGAGAAAGGTGATGATCATTTGTGGAGCTTGGTCTTTGCTTCGAAGAAAGTAGACCCAAGTCCATCGTGAGTAGTCATCAACAATTACTAAGATGTAGCGTTTGCTATTGATCGTTTGCACGCGCATCGGGCCACACAAATCCATATGAAGAAGATGAAGCACATGCTGAGAGCTGTGTTCCACCTTTGAAGGAAAGTGAGCACGAGTGCTTTTCCCTTGTTCACAAGCTGAACATAGATGATCTTTAGAATACCGGAATCGTGGGAGTCCTTCAACTAGTTTGTGTCGAGGAAGGTTGGTGATGGTTTGAAAGTTTAGATGTGAGAGACGACGGTGCCATAGCCAGGATTTTGTAGATGTTGCCTTTGAAAGTAAGCAGATGGGAGAGGAAGCAACCATGTCTTGCATAGAGATAGTGTAGAGACTAGAATTACGCGAGCCAGACATAAGGTAATTTCCTTGTAGATCACGAATGAAACAAGTTTTCTCCCTGAAAGCAACCTCCAAATCTCCATCACAAAATTGACCTACTGAAAACAGATTGTGACCGAGGCCTTCCACATAGTAAACCCTGCTGATTTCGATGTTCCCATTGACATAGTCTCCGTAGCCCATGATAGCTGCGAAGTGATTGATAACGCTACACGCGTCGTTCGGGGTCAAGGAAACTTCCTTTTCTTCGAGCAAGTTTTATAACACCCTAGGCAGTGAACCTAATCGTTGTAGTGTAGTAATTAGGGTAAGCCACGGGTATTGATATCGTTCTCTAGGGGAATAGGAATGCTAGTAAGGAGTTACTACGCTAAGGTTAAGGTTGAGGAAGATTATTTTTTTTCTTTTTTATGTTTTATGAAATAGAAAGGTACGAATCTCGGGTATTGGATTTGGGGGGTTGGTATTTCTACCGATTACTCTACTATTATCTAATTATCTAAACTAAGGTTGTGGGAGTCTATGTCTAATTAATGTGTGCTCGTATGATAGTTTAAAGATGTGTTTACTTAGTTTGTATTACTCCTTAATTATCTCCTATTGATGGTTGAGTGTCACGTCTTATTCTTAATTGCGTTGTGTGTCTAAAGTTGTAGGGTATGCGTTTCTCCCTAACTCTTTGAACTTACCAAAGGGTCTCGTCTACAAACCCACTAGGGATGATAAACTCCTACTCTAAGGCGCTCTTTGGATGGTTTAGCCTACAACTACTCAGGTAATTATATTCTAAGGTTCACAAAGATGAATCAAGCATTAAGTACACAACGAATGACCTATCGCATTACTAGATCATTAGTCAACTAAGATAAGAAACAACCAATCAATATTCAATAATTAAGTTTCATACTTCCTAAGCAAACACACAAATAAATTAGCCGGACATGGAGAACATGCAAGCATACACACAAATAATCAAAGACATAATTGAATTAATGAAGTAAAGACTTATCTTTATGTAAGATAGGGTTAAAAACCCTAAAATACTGTACAAGACACCTTAGGTTCGGTTTTAGGTTTTTACTCCAAAGACTCTCCACACAAGACTGAAAAATTCGGATTCTATATATAAGATTACAATTGCGACGGCGTCACCTTATGTTTAGTGACGCCGTCGTGTCGCCGTCATTAGGGTTTCGTCTTGGCCACGTTAACCTTGCGACGGCGTCACCTTATGTCCGTGACGCCGTCCTCTTCAGCTTCTGACGTCGTCTGGATTACATCTAAGCCGTCTGAGTAGCGACGTCTTTTACAACTAGACGTCGTCACTTGAAAATACGAGTTTTGAGTCCTGTATCGTCACAATAATTTTGGGACGGCGTCACCATTAGCACCTGACGCCGTCGCCTTCTAGTTTCAGCAACTGTGAGTGTCTCGATTTTGACTTTGGCCATTTTCTTCATATATTCGCGCCTTTTCGTCCAAATAAGTGCCATTCCAGCATTTTGCCTTCACGAGACCTAAAAAGTGAAAAGGAACGATATTAAGCAATAACGGATACAAAAGTGATCAAATAAGGACTTAAACGACCCCTCAAAATGGTACCTTTTAAAACCTTATCAAATATCCCTACACTTGTTATTTGCTTGTCCTCAAGCAAATGTGCTTTTAGCCAATTAATTTATAAGTTAGGGGTCGTAAATCATTAATTCAAAACGGTCCACAACACATATAATTCCCGCAAAAGTCATAACAAGCACGGAAATTACATACTAGCACCTCACATGGGGTGTTTGGATACTCACATCTCTCTCGGGTGTATATAAGAAATATAACAAATAGGAAATGGGATATAAACACTCATTAACCGGTCCTAGTACATAGATTACCATAGGCTTGAGAATAGATCAAACCTCCATCGCTTTGGCGTAAGCACCTAGGAAAGACTATCAAAGAGGTCTTTTAAAGGGTTGTAATGTTAGGCTTACGGTAGGGAAATAAGGGTTTGGTGGGATAGGCTATTTAGTGGTGGTAAGTCAAAAATCTCTATGTTAAATGCATACGAAGAATGGCGTTGCTAAGCCAAGACTCGACACTCTAAAACTCTAGGTAACTGAAATAAACAAACATAAATTTAAATATAGATGTAGGATGGTAGCCCGTTTTTTTTTTTTTTTTTTTTTTTTTTTTTTTTTTTTTTGCACTCTATTTTTTTCTTTTTCTCCTTTTCTATTTTTTTCCGATTTTTTTTTTTTTTTTTTTTTTTTTTTTTTTTTTTTTTTTTTTTTTTTTTCATACACTTTTACTCTACCATCCTCTAAGATAACATCAAAATAATAGGGATTTATAGGCACATCCCTACACTTGAGTTTTTATTACTCTAACGCTAATTTGACCTGAATTGAAAAGATCAAAACACTTGGGGTACATTATTATGCAAACAAAGGGAATTTGAATTGTTAATGTTCCCTTCCCGTCATTTCATAAACTTTAACTTTTCCCATGAATCCCAATCGTCCCAAAACTGTATACAAAGGATATGACTCGACTTAGCAACTTCTGCAAGCAACTAGATAATTGAACTAAGGGTTTAGGGTGATAACAAATATTTGCACTAAAAGTGAGTGCATAAGGGGTAGGCTAAGGCGATTTGGGTGTATATTTGGGGGTGGGGTGTAAACAATGCTCTTCATTGATATTCCGGAAAAACCGAAACATCACGAGAACCGCGAAAAGGATAGGCTCTGAGGGGTTAACTAGGGGTATTGTGTACTAAAGATGAGTACAACGCAAAGGGTGTGGGGGAATTACTCAACTGATATGGAAGAAGTAATTATATTACAGGTATCAAACAAGGGTTATCCTAATGCCTCTCATCATTTAGTTATTCCTAACTACACAAGTGTAGCCTCACTTGCGATCTCGGAATGCATCACAAAACAAGTTCTAGAATCTAATATACTACCGGTTCACACTCTAAGCATTGAAGATGAATGCTTTTATTCCTACTAATCTAAGGGCGATCCTCACATTTTGGTGGAATTTGGGTGGTAAAGGGTTTTGTGCTAGTCATATAACTTCCTATCCGTGAGACGCTTTTGTTAAGACTAATGGCCCACTCCTATATGTCATGAAAAATTTTAAATTTGGTGCCAAAATTACCCTAACCGACATTTTCTCATGGTTTATTACACAAA
The DNA here is from genome assembly GCA_019973895.1 of Chrysanthemum seticuspe. Taxonomy (NCBI): domain Eukaryota; kingdom Viridiplantae; phylum Streptophyta; class Magnoliopsida; order Asterales; family Asteraceae; genus Chrysanthemum; species Chrysanthemum seticuspe. Next base: position 230,203,934 of record BPTQ01000005.1, read on the forward strand.
TGCAATTGGACAAAGCAAATAGTCAAGGATAAGCATAGTTTCAAAGTTCCCGTTTTATTTTCCCTCCCTACACTTAAACTGAACATTGTCCCCAATGTTCCCCGAAAGTATCAAAGTTATGATAATGGAAGGTAATTAAAAACGAAAGAAACTAGTACTCCCCTGATTAGCTCGGTAGGATCCGTGTAAAGTGGTGGTTAAACTCTTTTCCAAGAAGAATTATTGCGTGAAAAGCTCCTCCAATCTTATGTAACTTCTTCTTGACAAACTAAACCTGCACACTTGAAGAAAACAAACGAAACCTTCGCGTAAAATCGGCGGTAATAATATATATAAGACTCGATTTAAACTAGGATATAATGCTTGTGGAATGGATGTTTACAGAATTTCTAAGAAAATTAAGACCTTGAAAATTCCAAAAATTTATAAGTAGCTCAGAAAACGAGAAAAAGTAATCTGATGTTTTTACTCCTTCCTGACGCCGTCAGGTTGCAATCCTGACGCCGTCAGGTTATCCTGACAAAAACTGGTCTGCGATTTTCTGGAAAAAATTCTGGAAAATTTACATCTTTAGAATCTGGAAAAATTTCTGCAAAAACATCCATTATGACTCGATACAAGCATTTGACTCGAACAAACAAACATATATATCTTTTAGTTAATTGTTATTCTCATGTTTACGTTTCTTTTGAAAACGTGTGTAATCCTCCCTACACTTATCCCTTATGTAAAATACTTTTATATGCAATTAAGACGAGGTTAAAAACAAAATAAAGCATTTTTACTAATTTAAACATGAGGATAAACAATTAATAAAAGATATAAGACACTAACAAGCAAACAATTAAGCATGGGTTGCCTCCCACGAAGCGCTTTTCTTTATTTAAGAGTCTTGTAGCTAGACTCATAATCGTGCTCCTACGTTTTCTCATTACCGCCATCTTGACGGTTTCTAATGGGGGATTCCATGTTGTAGAAGTGCCCTAAAATGCGCTTCTCTAAGAGTTCATCCTCTCCCCAATCGGTCCTATATTCCGGTCCTAGGCTCAAGCAATCCTTATAGAATCCGAAAATATTAGCCATAACATAATCAACACCCTTCTCCCTATCCTCATCATTCCTATAATAGACCGACAGTTTAAGTTCCTTTTCATCATTAGAGAGTGATGAAAACTTCTCAATCTTAAATGGCATTTGGTAAGCTATGTCATCGATCTCATTCTTGAATCGCACTACTCCTAACGAGGGGTCATAGGTCATCCCGGTGCTTTCTATGAAAGGTTTTCCTAGAATAACATGGGACAAGCTGGGGTCTATGGCCGTGCTAATATCATCCACAATTATGAAATCCGTAGGAAACGTGAAACTACCTACATAAACGGGCAATCCCTTAATTCTTCCTAGAAAATTGCAACTAACATTAGGATCATTGGGGTCTTGCCTAGTTGGAATAGGCTTCTTCAATATCCAATTGTAATAGGTGCTAGTCATTATGTTGATTGGGGATTTGCGATCAATGTAGGCTTTTGCCACAAAAAGGTGTCCTATGACACATGGTATGTTAAGATTCCAAGGGTTCCCAAACTTGATTCGAGGACTTTTCCTAACATACATGTGACGGAGGTCACGCACTAAGTGAGGGTGGCGAGATAGTTCTTCTTCCGTAGGAAATTTGTTGAAATAGTCAATGTCTACTTCATCTACTTCCTCGGGTGTTTCATCATCCACAAGTGTATAGTCCTCTTCGTCATTTGTTTCATTAGGTTCAACTAAGGCGATGGTATTGACGAATAGGACATACTTCGTTAGCTTGCTTGGATCCTTAATCTCTATACCTGAAGGCTCGGGAGTTGAGATAGCACTAACCTTCTTATCACTATTAGCTATGGCCTTCAAAAGGTTGTCTATTTTCCTATCCATCTCGGCTTGTTGATGGTTAAAGCGGTCCGAGAGCTTAGCCATTTGGGTTTCTTGGGATGCAACTAGGTTTTGCAACATCCCTTCGACATTTTGTTGGTTAGGACCGTTAGTTGGGGGCCATGAGAAATCATTAGAGGTGAATTCTTTGGTTTGTCCCCAGTAGAAATCGGGCTTGCCTTTCCATGCCTCTCGGGTTTCATTAAAATTCCTAGGTCCGGGTATTGTAGGGAATCTTCCTCCCGTTCCATTAATACGTGAGGATGCGTAGTCAACGGAAGCATGTTCTGGGGAGCGAGTGCTATTGCGCGTGTTATGAGGATCATAACACGGCTCACACGGGGAAGAAGCTTTGTTCACATGGTGCGAAGAATTAGGAGTTTCGTATGAGCTCATGAGGAATCTAACTTGATCTTCAAGTTCGATCATCCTACGGTCGGAAGGAGGCAAGGAGATTGCCTTAACGGTTTTGGGCAGCTCACGGGGGTCATCCCAACTTTCGTTGTCATAGGGGGCGAGGTCCTCTAATATACCCCATGATTCTTCCGCGGTGAGATCACTAAGTTTTCCACCGGCCGCTTGGTCAATGGATTGCTTAGTGGGGAAGTTGACATGATCATAAAAGATTTGGACTTGGAGCCAAAGATCAATGCCGTGATGAGGGACTTTATGAAGTAAGTCCTTGAATCGGTTCCATGCTTCATAGAGAGATTCACCTTGACGTTGTTGGAACATCAAGATGTCATTCCTAAGCTTAGTGGTTCTCCCCGGTGGGAAAAATTGAGCAAGGAAGCGAGAGGTAAGATCATCCCAACTTGAGATGGAGCCGGCGGGAAGTCGCTCAAGCCAATTACTAGCTTGGTCCCGTAGAGAGAATTGGAAGAGACGCAGGCGCGTGGTCTCCCGAGTAGTAGCATCAAGGTCGATGGAATCGACGATTTTGAGGAAATCCCTCAGATGCTGATTCGGATCTTCGGAACGAAGTCCATGGAATGCACATCCGTTTTGCACCAACCGGATGGTGTTGGATCGCAGGGCCGTAGTTTGGGCTTGGTCGGGAAGCTCAATGGTGTTCCTATAGCCTAGGTGGCTTGGTCTCGAGTATTCACCAAGAGTACGGGCTCTTGGCGGGTCATTTGGTGGTGGGTTGATGAATGGTAGTGGGTTATCACCTTCCATGATGAAAAGTGATGAGGTTACGAACAAAAGTCACGAAGAAGGGGGATAGACTAAGAGAAAGCTAAAAATGAGAAAAAAGTTTACTTGATAGGAATCAAGCAAAGAAACCTAAACGAGGTGGACTACTAACTAGCTATTCTATTCCCCGGCAGCGGCGCCAAAAACTTGATAACGCTACACGCGTCGTTCGGGGTCAAGGAAACTTCCTTTTCTTCGAGCAAGTTTTATAACACCCTAGGCAGTGAACCTAATCGTTGTAGTGTAGTAATTAGGGTAAGCCACGGGTATTGATATCGTTCTCTAGGGGAATAGGAATGCTAGTAAGGAGTTACTACGCTAAGGTTAAGGTTGAGGAAGATTATTTTTTATCTTTTTTATGTTTTATGAAATGGAAAGGTACGAATCTCGGGTATTGGATTTGGGGGGTTGGTATTTCTACCGATTACTCTACTATTATCTAATTATCTAAACTAAGGTTGTGGGAGTCTATGTCTAATTAATGTGTGCTCGTATGATAGTTTAAAGATGTGTTTACTTAGTTTGTATTACTCCTTAATTATCTCCTATTGATGGTTGAGTGTCACGTCTTATTCTTAATTGCGTTGTGTGTCTAAAGTTGTAGGGTATGCGTTTCTCCCTAACTCTTTGAACTTACCAAAGGGTCTCGTCTACAAACCCACTAGGGATGATAAACTCCTACTCTAAGGCGCTCTTTGGATGGTTTAGCCTACAACTACTCAGGTAATTATATTCTAAGGTTCACAAAGATGAATCAAGCATTAAGTACACAACGAATGACCTATCGCATTACTAGATCATTAGTCAACTAAGATAAGAAACAACCAATCAATATTCAATAATTAAGTTTCATACTTCCTAAGCAAACACACAAATAAATTAGCCGGACATGGAGAACATGCAAGCATACACACAAATAATCAAAGACATAATTGAATTAATGAAGTAAAGACTTATCTTGATGTAAGATAGGGTTAAAAACCCTAAAATACTGTACAAGACACCTTAGGTTCGGTTTTAGGTTTTTACTCCAAAGACTCTCCACACAAGACTGAAAAATTCGGATTCTATATATAAGATTACAATTGCGACGGCGTCACCTTATGTTTAGTGACGCCGTCGTGTCGCCGTCATTAGGGTTTCGTCTTGGCCACGTTAACCTTGCGACGGCGTCACCTTATGTCCGTGACGCCGTCCTCTTCAGCTTCTGACGTCGTCTGGATTGCATCTAGGCAGTCTGAGTAGCGACGGCCTACTCTTTTACAACTAGACGTGGTCACTTGAAAATACGAGTTTTGAGTCCTGTATCGTCACAATAATTTTGGGACGGCGTCACCATTAGCACCTGACGCCGTCGCCTTCTAGTTTCCGCAACTGTGAGTGTCTCGAGTTTGACTTTGGCCATTTTCTTCATATATTCGCGCCTTTTCGTCCAAATAAGTGTCATTCCAGCATTTTGCCTTCACGAGACCTAAAAAGTGAAAAGGAACGATATTAAGCAATAACGGATACAAAAGTGATCAAATAAGGACTTAAACGACCCCTCAAAATGGTACCTTTTAAAACCTTATCAGTGATCATTCCTGAACCTGACAGTGCCAATGAACTTTGCAATAAAGTTTGATAACAGTTTAAGGTTATGTGTCGGGAACATCCGCTATCAACAATCCAGAGAATGATCTGTATCACCTGCATTACACACAGACGACACAGATGGAATAGAAGTAGATGTGGAACCCGGAATGTTAGAGGGTTCCGAAGCAGGTATATTAGACATACACACATGAATAATTTTAGGCATCCATTTATATCCTAGTATGTTTAATATCCATTTCTGCCATCTATAACTACTCTTTGCTTTAGTCTTAGTGAATGCACTAAGTGGTACTACATTCTTAGGAGGTGAAACTGGAGCTACAGTGACAGCAATGTTTGCCTTAGAATCTAAAGAAGGCGGTCTACCAAGGACAGACTTAGAATGATTAGTGGGCCTAGAGGTATTCCGATTCGTAGGATTCCGTAATCGAGAGATTATAGCTTTAGCAACACATTTGTCATGACAATCAGAATTCATACTTTTACGACAAATAACACAAGGTGAATCAGACTGAATATCAAAAGTACTTAATGGTTTAGCATTCGTTACATCACTATTTCTATTACATTTGCCAGATGCAACATCTATAGTGGAAGCAACGTGAGTCTTATTCATAGTCCTAGGGTGTTCTTCTACTCTAGCATTCCTTATTGATCTTTTCTTAGGTCGCAACTTCCTATTCTTCGATTGAGTGCTCCTAGGCTGTGAAGTGCGGACGTTTGGAAAAGACGCAACTATTCCTGTTTCAGTAGAGGGAAACACGTTAGCAACTTGTGATTTGGCAGTAGGGATTCTAGGTTCACGATTACTAAGTGTGACTGGTGCTATTCTCTTAATCACATTAGGCGGAAGTTGTTCATACTTTCCTAACATTTCTCTTAACTTAGAGATAGTGTGAATCAAATCTTGATTTTCAGAACGAATATTACCAGCAAAATTCATGACTTCTCTACTGTGAGCAAGATAGTGATCAAGTTCGTTTGATGCTTCATGACGAGTCTTATTGAATAAATCAAATATGACACCATATTCCTGTTTAACTTTTACAAGTTCTTGTTCATATTTAGAAATTTGACTTTTCAAAGACACGTTTTGATCATCCAGTTGCTCAATTTTAGGATCAGAAGATTTTGCACTCAACTGAGCGATTTTCTTTTGAAAACTAAGTTGATGATTGTGAATATCTTTTTCACACCAATGAAGACGACGTTTTGCATTGTAAATTTCGTTGAGTAATCGTTTATTTTCAGCTTTTAAAGACTCGATCTGAAGCACATTATCGGTTTTCTCAACAGTTACAACATTTTCAACAATATCAGCAGAGATATAATCAGATGCATATGGCAAAGAATGAAACAACACAGCATTATGGACATCAGCACAGATAAGGTCTTCCAAGAGTCGATCAACATCTTTTCTCAAAATTTTCTTTTTACATTTAGTATTAGAAATAGATGTTTCTGTTTTCTCGAAAACGACCTTCATAGTTCCAAGTTCCTTATGAAAATCCCGTTCCCAGGCTAATGCACAACTTTTCAAGTTTTTGACATTCGGTAAAAGATTTTTCTGAAAAATGTCTCTTTGTTCTCGCGCCAGAGGCGATTGAAAATGTTCAATTTTGATTTCAGAACGATATTCTATCTCATGTTGTAAAATTTTGAGGTCAGCCATGAAAATGTCAAAATATCTAAGAATATTTTGATTTTCAGGTTTTGAGTTTACTTCACTAATTGAAGGTAAAGGACCATAAGTTTGTGCATAATCTGTTTTGGGATTAACATTAGAATACTCAGGTGTTTTGATGATAACCCTTGGTGTGTTAGAAGAATCCGTTGGTGTGACGAAAGTGACCGCGTTTTTATAATTAAAAGGTTTGTTGTAAACAACGTTTTTTAATTTTGATCGACTCTCGTCTTCTGCATCTAATTCCTCTTGACGATGATATTCAACAACACTCATAACAGTATCATCAATTTTGTATTCTACACTGGAAACTTCAGGAGTTGGTTTGAATGTTTTTAGTGAAAGCTTTGGTTTATAATCAGCTAGATTTTTTCCATATCCTTTTGGATTGGGTTTTAAGGTAAACTTTTCAATAGCTGTTACTGATTCACCATGTTTGTAAACAACAGTTTTAAACTCTTTAAGTTTGTTTTGCAAGCCGATAATTTCTTCAAGAAGGTCATCTACCCGATTTGTTGAATGCTTTTTGTATGCGGAGAACTGTTTTTGACAAGTTAACAACTCAGCCTTAGCTTTTTGATTTTCCAAGGTGAGAGCGTTAATTTGCTTTTTATGTTCATGTTTCAGTTGTTCTAATTCAGACAACAAAGCATTCTTCGAAGCGGCTAGATCACGCATATGTTTCTCTAAGTATTTTTCGTTTTGATGAGATTTTGCAAAAGCGGCTTCAAAACCCTTTTTACGGTTTTCTTGAGTTTTGAAAAAGTTGAGTTGCATTTGTAAGCATTCAAAATCCTTGGTTAGCAGTGCATTTTTACTTTTTAAGATCTGATTTAATGCAACACATTCAGCAATTTGGGATTGTTGGTCTTTAAGTAACAGAACAAGATCTGGATGAGGCAAAGGTTCAGCGTGTTCAACGTGAGTCACAACATGATCATTATTTAGATCCTCAAGTATAACCACGGAGTCAATTTGATTATCAAGGGAAACCATAAGGTCATCTTGATCGTCAAATGTAACTACGGGGTCTATTTGAAAATCGTCAGAATGAGATGTAGATGACTCATTTTGAACATTCTGAGCCTTGCCGGATTCAGATATTGGCGGAGATATTAGTTCAAATATGATGATGGTTTGTTCGGGTACCTGAGACAAGCCATCAGTGTCATACACTGGGCCTGTTTCACTCATGTGTAACTCTTGCATATTAGCCATCAACATAACAGCTGCATTGGCCTGCAAGTCCTCCATATCATCATCGGAGTCTGCATCTGCCATAAAGCTCTGTTCTTTGTTTGTGAGATAACCACCAGCTTCATCCTTAAGAGCCAAAAGTAAAGCTTCTTTGAAATAAGCACTGCCCCTAGTCCTCGGCTTTGGGCATGCATTAGCCAGGTGTCCCTTCTCATTGCAGTTGTAGCATCTAAGACCATTTAACCGATTCTGAGCATTTCCCTGTTCCACCACTTGAGCTCTGTTGTTATTCCTACCCACAGCATTAAACCCTTGACCACCGCCCATCTGACGACCATAATCACGATTCTGAACTTCAACACGTCCATTGTTCACAACAGCTTGAGTCCGTGTGTTAGATGAGGAACGAATACGATTGTTGGATTTGTTGGTGTAACAGACAAAAGCATTAGCAATCATAACAAATCCTTGTTGCAATGCTTCGAACGGATCGATTTCCTCAGTAGCTTCATTGACATATGCTTGAGCATTGTTGTTGTTGTATGGAACCAATTGATTTTGTTGAGGTTGTTGTTGTGAAGGTGTGGTTGAAGCAGTTGGTTGAGTTGCTGGTTGAGAGGGATAATTCTGTTGAGCATACAAGGCAAGTTGTTGATTTTCCGGATGTGACTGTTTAGCAATTTGAGCACGGAGAATCCTTTCCCGATCAACTTCCTTTTCATGAGGCTTCAAGTAATCGTACAACAATCCATATGTAGAATGATGCATATTCTTCGCTTGACGGAGAAAAATGACATACTTCTCCCATTCAGGACCAAGACTACTCAGGAACTTAGTATTCACTGCAATTCTTGGCATGATGATGTTGTGTTTATCCAAATCATTGATGATGTCTGAAAAACGATGATGATAGGACTCTAGTGTCTCTCCAGGTTCAATCATGAAGTGTTCATAAGCCAAGTAGATTTTGGATTCCAAATCCTCCTGATTGAGTACCGATCCTTCCATAAGAAGACGAATATGATCCCACATTTTCTGTGCAGTCTTTTGAGCATCAACACTACGAAGAATTGGGTTTGGTAATCCTAAAAGGATATATTCCATTGAAAGTTCATCTGCTTCATAGTGGTGAAGTTCTTGAGCATTCAAGTCTGTAACAGTAGCAATGTTTGTTTGTTCATCTCTTGGTGGAATAGCAGTAGGATCTCCGGGTACAATGACAGTAGGCATCTAAAATGGACCTTCCAAGATAACCTTCTTTAAGAACTTTCTATGTGGCTTCTTCATATCACAAAATCTAAAGAATCTTATCACCCATTGATCGTAGTTTCCTGGAGTGAGCATTGGAGGTCTATCAAGTGATCCAACTTCATGAATTGATTGTTGGCTGCTTAAAGCTTCACACATCTTTGCAAACCAAGTGGGTTCCTTCATAGTGTTCCTTGATGGATGTTGATTGAAATCATTTGTGTAGGGTTGAACTTGAAGGCTTGGTGGTGTTTGAACCATTTGTGGTGGTGGAATTGCACCAATTTGTGGATTATGTTGTTGATTAAATTGTTGTTGATAAATAGCTTGTTGTTGATTCCATTGTTGATGTTGTGGAGTTAATTGTTGTTGTTGATGATGATTATAAGTGTGAGGGAAATAGTTAGAGTATGGTGGTTGAGACATGTTGATAAACTTGTGTAGTAAAAATGGATCTTTGTAGTCGAATGAACCTTTGTTGATGAAGTGTCCTTAGGCGTAGAAAAGACAAGAACCAAGTAGCACTTATCTGTAAAAACACCAAAGTTACGCGTAACAATGAGAAGTTATGCGAAGGATTTAGCTTACGCGTAAGTAGGAAAAGCACTAAAGTTAGGCGTAGACAAAAGTTAGGCGTAGAAAGTTAGGCGTAGGATTTTCTTATGCGTAAGACTAGGCTTAGGCGTAGGAAAAATCTTAGGCGTAGGATTTCTACGCGTAAGCTTATGCTTATGCGTAATTTTAGGGTTTTTGCCCAAATGATATTTTACACTATCACAGTGCAAGAGATATCCAAAGTCGACGTATTTTCAGACTTTTCCAAGTAAGAAAACACGGAATAAACCACGAAAATGAAGATCAAACCAAGGAAGCACTTACGCGTAGTTTTAGGGTTTTACTACGCGTAGAAATGCTCGAAATTTTGATTCTGTCCAAAAGTGTTTCTAAACCAGTTTTTGTGTGATAAAATAGCTTCAATAACATCAAAATACACAAAAGTGTGAAACTTGATGAACCAAAGCCTCTAAAACAGTTACGAGTAGGATAGAACCCTCGTTCAAAAACTCGATCAAAAACAACTATCCACGCATAAAGTTTGAAACTTTTTGCCAAAAACAAGTATTTTAACACCTTAGAACGTTGAAAGTACAAGAATCTTGGATTAAAAAGTGTAAAAAACAAGTTTTTAAGCGAACCAAAGTATCAAATGTGCGTTTTAGGCGTAGGACCGAAACCCACTTCAAAAACAAACACGATTCACCCAACTAGTAGGCGATTGATACCACTGTTAGGTCACTAGTTTTACAAACACAAGTAATATAGAAAGAGATAAAGGCGATTGAACAAGATCCAAACACACACACACGATATTATGCACGGTTTAGGCGTAGATGTGATGAGAGGAAATAACTTGAACAACCAACCCTCAAATGAGGGTTTACAAGAGTATTTATAGGAGGGAAGCTAGGGCAACACTCCTAGTTTCCATCCTTTCCTTAATGGGCTTGGGCCTAAGCTCATGGGCCTTCTACATAAGCTTAAGGCTAATAACAAACATAAAGGCCATAATAAAGCTAACTATTACATATTAATTACTAACACTTGATTATGGTTTAGGAGTGATTCCAACAACTCCGTACCTCCTGACCCATTACCAGGTGTGAACTAATCCCACAAGTGCACTAAATTTTCCAACAGTGACGAAGTCACACTTTGCAAATGACGCAGTCAGAATCTGCTTGCCTATATATGTTCCATGTATTTTTCGTAATTCGTGTGTAACTTTCGGACACAAACCCTAGCTAATTTCTATGCTACTTTTATCTATTTTCTTCATTATGAATGGAGAATATTTTCAAGATAAGTTTATTCATCAATCATCAATCATCAATTATTTCTACCGTTACTTAAATTAATTGTGAATTGATTTGTTCTTTATTTGCTATGCTAGGATAGATCTAATTAAACTCTATTGACTTTTTGTTGGTGTTACTGCCTATTTGTTTACTGGAGGGACTAATACCAACGTATTCGAATAACAGTTAATAATTTCTACAACCTACACAAACATTAGAATTTGTTTAGGTTATTTGCTTTGTCTTAGTCGCCTAGGGTTCTTTGCGTGTTTGTGTGCAATACACGCACATCAAGCAGTGTTTGCTTGTGAAAGTGATACAAGATGAACATTTAATGCACAATTGGTAATTTGACTAGGAGCCGAACCAACGTACTAGGCTATCATTTATAGGGTTTAGAGGACTGACTAATAGAAATCTTCATTATTCATGGACATTTAACATAACTACCACATAATCAATAAGTTAATCAGTTGTTAATGAGGAGTGGTGCACCCTAGGTAAAATACATATAAAACACAAGATGACGAGTTAGAAATATGTATAAAATACGAGTTATCACTCTCCTCACCTTAGATCATTCTGTCATAAATTACGAGCCTACTTATTCATCGAGAGATCGATCAATCCTTTAGACTTGCCCATACTAAACTACACTGATTAGCTGGATTGCCTAAAAGATTGTAAAACTTCTACATCAATTGTTTTGTCAATTATGATGAAAGTGTATCGTCTAATAAGACTTATGCATGTAGTAGCATGAAGCCTTTTTTGGAATGATGACATTAGGTAATAGAATTTGTTTCATTAATTGTACTGATGATTAAGCACGTATATGGTTATGTTAAGGGTTCAAACTGTGTTAAGCACATATATGGTTATGTTAAGGGTTCAAACTTTGTTAAGTGTGTATATTTGAGGATGGTCAGAGAAAGATCAGAAATTGTCTAGTGATTAACCCGCTGAGGCAGCATATATATGAGTCAAAAATCAAAGAAGGGTCAGAAACGGTCTAGTGATTAACCCGCTGAGGCCGCATACATCTGAGTCAAAAAAGCTCGCCCTCCTCAGAAAACATGAACGTGAAAACCTCATCCGTTTATGGTTATGTTTACTTGTTGCTACATAAAAATACGTTCGCAATTTGTTTTATCTTCTCTCAATTTCTTCTCTCTCATTTTTGTGGTGCCTCACTAAAGTTAATTAACATTACATTACGTATATGAGTTTGAGTCAACTGGCTCTCCATCTCAGTGTTAGGTAACGGTTTTTATGGACTAAAAGAGCAAGTTGTCGTTAATGTTCGTATTAACTTTATGGTTGCTCGAAGGTAAACTGACTCCCTTATGGGAAGGACATTGGTTTGATTTTTCACCGATATTTCCACAAATCTTTCTATAGTTGGTATGTCACCAGGTTATTCTCATAATTTGTTAAGTAAAAAGGTAAGAAACATCTAGAGGGTTATAATTGTCGTAATATAAAAACCACAATTTAAAAATGTTTTTAATATAATAATAAAGATTTTCTAACTTGTGCTATTAGACACATGATAATTAACATTAGATATTTATACTTTAATATTCTAGTTAAACTATAAATCTACATTAATTACATTTGATTCTTATTTGGTTCACTTTTTGCCCTCTCTCATTCAATAAATTATCCGGGTACTTGTGTGTTGCGGTGACAAATATATGTAATTTAATTCATTTGCGATTAAATGTTACGCGAAAATAGTTACGTTATCAACATAAGTATCATCTTACAAATATATATACTAGAATAAAAATGTCGTTGCAAAATAAGATATTGTATAGCATAATATACACACAAATATGTCGACAATTTAATTAGTTTATTGAGTAAAATATGGTTTCAACTGCCATCCATTCAATTATATCTTTCATATTCTTGATAACAAGCTTCATTAAACCATCAACAACACTAGTAATGTCTTCTATTCTATTTATAAAGTAATGCACCTTTATCATTATCCACAATGAACTAGAAGACGTCTCCGTTAAAGATTTTACTATTTCGTTATTCTCTATGTGTTTAACAGAACAATCTCTATTTTGCTATTTGCGTTTATCTGCATGTTTAATTGATACATGCAATATATTTAGATTAAAAGCATTGTAAAAAAAATAGGAGGTGATTTGCACACTTTTGTTTTTTTATTTGCGCACACTACTGTATAAGCTGACAAAGCAGGATGAAATATAATACGACTGTGTAAAACATAAAATAGTGTGTCCCAACAAAAAGAAGAGTGTGCAAATGAATTTCTAAAAAATCCATCATAATCTAATATTGAATAAGAGACCTGTTACACTCACACAATTTTCACAGAAATTTTTTCACATAATGATGTGACATGTTAAATTGTACATTTAAATAAAACAGGGAGAATGCATTTGACTTTATATTGAAAAATCACATAAAGACAACTCATTGTGTGAATTTTTAGGTGTGAAAATTGTTTGGTTGTAGCAATCATCATTAAATAAACATATTAGGGACACCTTTTTATGTGTCAACAAAAATGAAATTATGTTCGAATTCAAATTATCATCTCTCCCCGATCTCATTTTAAACTATAAGAAAGATAAACAAAATTATCATATCTCTCCGGTCTCAAAAATAAAGTATGACGTTTAATTCTTTCTCGTGTTTAAAAGTCAGACATATTATATATTTAGTACAATCTTAAAGAAATACATTTATATAAACAGTACACAACTTATAGGAATATAACATAAGTTATTGTCAGAGGCGGACCTACCTTGTAGTAAGGTAGTGAACAGGAACCACCTTAGAAATGAAAAGTCTTTAGAGCTCATGTGCTAAGTTTTCTTGGGACCTACCTTGGTTTCACGTCAGGAACCACCTTGTGTAAGGTGACAACGTGGAGTCGTTGGTTATGTGGTTTGATATTACAACGACACTGTAAGCATGGCTGCATGGTGCCATGAATGTAAATTCTTATTGTAGAAAATGATCATGAGGAAGAAAGAAATGAAAAAAACTAGGAAGAAAGAGAAAAGCAATATAAAAAGTTCATAGGTGTAGGCTTATTGAAAGACTTTTGTAGCCTTTCTTTCAAATCTTGTTTGCTATTTTAGTTTTCGAGACAAATTTTATTTTCCTTTTTCTTGAACTTGCATCTAAATATATTAGAAACCAACTACTCCGTATGTGAAATATTCAACATGGTGAAATTAATAATTAATTAAATGGAGCTAAAATTGTGAATATGTAGCATGTACTCTAGGCATATTATACGAAATTTCTATTGTACTTTGTTAAAATATGTTAGCAATTTTTTACAAGTTACTTGTGACATTAGTCTTTTCGCAATTAATTTAGTCGGTTTACTTGATTTGATTCGACCTGACTTTCCGACCTACTAAATATCTCGGCTACATGGAGTAAGGGAACCACCTTGAGTTTTAGGCTAGGTCCGCCACTGGTTATTGTACGAACAAATTTTGATTAGAATGAAAAATTAATTTAGGATTAAAAAAAATCATTCAGTAATTAGTTGTTGACGCGTGTTAACTTAGAATAGTTTAATAATTTAAGTGTAACACCCATTGAATATGACACGACTAAAAACGTGATTTTGTTTTTAACAAAAAGTACACCTGAAAACTGATCCACTGTCACTCTTTTACAATCTGACAAAAATCTATAAACATCTGGACCTTGAGACTATTTTTAAATGGAACTATATTCAATTACCTTCGAAATGACGGGTGGCACGACCCGTGACGACTTATGGTTAAAAAGATATTATTTTTCGAAAACCGACAAAATCTGCTCACTTCCATACCGAAATTGGCATACCAAAATTTGGAGTTTGGGTTCCAAATTTTGGTACCAAACCGAAATTTGGTTCCAAATTTCACTTTCAAACCGAAATTTGGAGTTTTGGTTCCAAATTTCGGTACCAAACCGAGATTTCATTCTGCACTCCAAACACCCCTTTTCTGCATACCTCTTTTGTACACTTTTGACCCATTTTCCTGAAAAACGACTTCTATTACTCGAAAAGACACTAAAACTTCCAGAACTTATTAAAACATCATATATTAAATAAAAACATGAAGTTTCAAACATTTACAACACTCGGACACGTGATTTACAAAAATGAGAGAATTACACCATATAACCCATTTTGACCCGTACACTTTTATACCCATAAATTTCTACATTACACACTAAAACAATACTTAATACAATTTAACATGACATTACCAAAGTATAACAAAACGTTCTTACATAATCTTAACCCATAACATTCCAAAATGGGTGAAATTGGCTATATGCCAAACACCCCTTAACTACATCATCAACATCTATTTACTAGGATATGACCCATTATACTACCATTTACAAGACATAACTTGGGCACAATTCAAAAACTACAAACACATAAAAGACCAAATGAAACAAAAGATATACCAAATTTAGAAACGACACTTCCTGGGCTTCCAACTTTCGTCACACTTGGTTCAAGAAATGAGGTCTTCTACTTACCACCTAAAAAAGTTAATCTCCTACCATGATAACGCCTAAGCCTTATCCTTACCTTTGCCTTCAACACTCGAACCTACAAAACATCATTAAACTTATCCGTAAGAAAAACACATAGTAAGTATATGACATAAACTTAACATTAACAAGTCATAACTAACAATTTTGCTAGCTACAACCTATCAAGGAATACATTCACAAACATTAAACATACCTTAATCAAGCATAATTACTATGCTAACATTACAAACTTTCTAGCATTGGATCCAAGATACTTAACATTAACAATTTCCTTGATCATTATATCATAGAACATCATAATTCAATATAAATTGAAATTATGAAACATTAACAAGATTAGTCAATATACTTACCTCAATAATCCACTAGTTCTCTACTTTGGAAAATCAATGCTTGCTCTTCAATTAGTTCATATAAGGGAATTAACCCTAATTAATAACTAATTCATCATTAATTCCATAAATTACCAATCTTTACTCATTTTGCCCAATTCAATCTGTGGTGTGATGACGTACCCTCCGCTCTGCTAACGAGCGTTACCGTCACTCTGGTACTTAGCTTACCATTTGTACAAAGGGTATGATGTACCCTCCTAAAGGACGAAGCCTACGCCTTCGTCCCACACATAATTTTGGCGTAAAGTCATTCACAATTGCTACCGTCAAGGCCTCCATCACAGTTCGGAGCCTGGCCTCCATCACAGTGCGGAGCCTGGCCTCCGTCACAGTGCGGAGCCTGTCCTCCGTCACAGTTCGGAGCCTGGCCTCCGTCACTGTTCGGAGCCCCCTTCGACAAG
Source organism: Chrysanthemum seticuspe (assembly GCA_019973895.1). Classification (NCBI taxonomy): domain Eukaryota; kingdom Viridiplantae; phylum Streptophyta; class Magnoliopsida; order Asterales; family Asteraceae; genus Chrysanthemum; species Chrysanthemum seticuspe. The sequence continues at coordinate 230,219,988 of BPTQ01000005.1, forward strand.
GGTCGAAGCCTAAAGGTCATAGCATCTCTACCTATGACCATGAGTATGATCGAGCTGGTCAAACAGAACTGGTCAAATAAGATCTGGTCAAACAGAACTGGTCAACAACCATGATCTTAGCCATGACCCTCTGTAACTGCCTACACACACCCTCTGTAACTGCTCTGTCAGATTCTTATGCCTATAAATAAGGAAGCCATCACAGAGGTATGTAACCTAACTTAACTCAGGAGATCTCATCTTCTCCACCTCCATACTTTCATGAATAATCACCTTGACTGATTCTCACACAGGAGGCGGTTCGCGGGGGCTTCCCCCGCGCTCCGCCTAACGTAGTGTCTTATATTTCTTATTTTCAGGTTATCTTGCCCTCGGCATCACTACCATCACCCCTAACTCTGTCAATCACCATTGACGGCCTGGTATGTGCATGTTATTGCACAATCATGGTGGATTAATAGGTTAGAGAGGTCTTTGAACTTGATTTCCTACTTCAATCTTTGATCAATTACTCAGAAACCCAACTTGCTTCTTTCCATCTCTTCTCTTCTTCCTAGAGTGACACCAACAACCACATACACACTCTAATTCTCTGGAAATTTCTTTAATTAACTAGTAATAGATATTTATTTATATATCTTTGCACAATGGCAATCATAGCCCCTCAAATCTGATTCTTCCTAGTTTAGCCACACATCTTTATACTACTTAACACTTGCTTATATGCAATTTATAACTTTATCATTTTCCTAAAAATACATCCTAGATAATTTAATATCATTACTTTTATTATAAAATAATACCTCATCGGATTACAGGTGTAATAATTCACCCTTCCTTAAACGGGATTTCGTCCTCGAAATCTACTCATGAAATAAGTGTGGATTCTTATTCTTCATTTTCTCCTCTAGTTCCCATCTAATACTTGTACCTTTTCGATGTTTCCATTGTACTTTCACCAACGGTATTTCTTTGTTGCGAAGTCGCCTCACCTTTCTTTCCAATATCGCTTCCGGTTCATCCTTTTGTGAAAGCAATTTTGGATCAAACTCAATATCTTCCAATGTGATCACACTAGTCTCATCCGCTAGAAACTTTCTCAAGTAAGATACATGAAAGGTATTATGAATACCATTCATTTCTTCGGGTAGTTCTAAGACATACGCTACTTCTCCAACACGCTTTAATATCTTTGTGGAAAACTAGAAGGGGGGGGGGTTGAATAGTTTTACCAATTTAAAACTTCCTTTTAAATATTTAGATAGACTTATGTCAATCTATTTGGTTGTTTATGTTGGACGTTGAAAGATAGATATATATACGTGTAATGAAAGATAAAGAGTAAGAAGCACATCACCACGACACAAGTATTTATAGTGGTTCGGCTACAAGGACACCTTCCTTGCCCTACTCCACTCCCTGAGTCACCTACTCGAGAGTTCGTAAACACTACACCAATCTCCTTATGGCGGAGAAGCCTTCACAACGTCGCTTACACCTTTTTCCGGTACAAAGCTAAATACCGAGTTCTTTCACACCAAGGCGAACCACACCTAACACAACGTCGCCTACCCTTTATACGGTGCTAGGCTAACCACCAAGTTATTTCACTCCAAGGAGAACTAATCCCATCACAACGTCGCCTACCCTTTATTAGGTACTAGGCTAAGCACCTAGTTCCATTACTATGGAGGAACTACTACCCATCACAACACAACACCTAATCTTAAGGAGATTCACTCCTTATTACAACACCATCAAGGATATCACCATCCTTGGAAATAACCAAATACTTATATGTATAACGATGCACCTCATCGATTATACGACCTAGGCATTCTTCCCTAATGCCACTTGATTTGATTCTTAGGCATCCTTCACCAATGCCTTTGACTTAACACCTTTAGCATTCTTCACCAATGCTTTTGACACGGACGTTAAGCACCTTTCACTAATGCTTTCGTCTTGACTCTTTCGGCATCCTTCACTAATGCCTTCAACACAACATCTACGGAGGAAGAAGGAACTATCAACAAGAGAACCTCAGTTGTCTTGATGATGACGAAGCATGACAACTCATGGACTTGAGCTTGCTCGACTTCAAGAAGTGGTGATCTCGCCTTTAAGAGGAACCTAGAAGATCACACAAAAACAAAACTACAAACATAGATCTCTTGGATATGAGGTTAGAGAGTTACAATACTTGGAGAAAGTATGTGTGAAAGTGGTAAGTTGAAAGGAAGAAATGGCTCTCTATTTATAGAGGAAATTCTCTACTGTTCCCCGGATCCCGCGGATCCCTCCCACAAGGGATCGGTCTAGCACAAAGCTAGGGATCCGTGGGACGCTCCTCTTTGCCCATGGGTATTTTTGGTTATGGGTCATGGGTCATGGGTTATGGGTTGATCCATGGGTTTCTTTCTAGATACAATGTATCTCAAGAATACAATGAACTTGGTTAAGTGGTTTGTATAAAACCATGGGTTATGGGTCAATACCATTTGCTAGTTTTTACCCATTTAGTATATACTTGTTTTTACCCATTTTAGTATAAACTTGTTTTTACTCATTTTAGTATATACTAGTTTTTACCCATTTTAGTATATACTAAGTTAAGTATATGTTAGCCCAATATGTAAACACTAGTTGTTGTACATATGTATCAAAATCATAAAATCACTTATACTTGTTTTAGTGTTTTATGTGAAAACTTTAGTGTGTTAGAAAACTATTGAATCGAACTATTTACGTATTTTATTTGTTTCGTTAAAATGATTTTACGTTTGTTATCGACAAAACATTAGAAGATCGTAAAATATAAATAAACGTTTTTACGGCTTATTTGTATTAACAATCTTAAATGGTCCTATAAACCTTGGACCAAGTTTCCTTTGTTCTTGAACCTAAAAACACCCTTCCACGGGGAGACTTTTAACATAACGAAGTCACCTACTTCAAATTCGATTGGCCTTCTTCGATTGTCAGCGTAGCTTTTCCACCTATCTTGCGCCCCTTTAAGTCTTTCCCGAATAATCTCAATCTTCTCAGTTGTTGCCAACACGACATCCGTACTCGCCAATTCCCTCCTTCCGACTTCTTCCCAACATACTGGCGTCCTACATCTTCTACCATAAAGCATCTCATAGGGTGGCATGTCTATACTAGCATGATAACTATTATTGTAGGCGAATTCAACTAGAGGCAAATGATCATCCCAGTTACCTCCAAAGTCAATCATACAAGCTCGTAACATATCTTCCAGAGTTTGAATCGTCCTCTCGCTTTGTCCGTCGGTTTGTGGATGAAAAGTCGTGCTCATATGTAGCTTCGTACCTAATTCTTCTTGAAAACTTTGCCAAAAGTTTGAGGTGAAACACCCATCTCTATCAGAGACTATAGAAATGGGTACTCCATGACGTGCGACTATCTCGTTGACATAAATCTTTGCTAACTTATGAACAGGTATATTCTCCCTGATCGGGATGAAGTGTGCACTCTTAGTTAGGCGATCTACTATAACCCATATTGCATCGTTTTTCTTTTTCGTCCTTGGCAATTTTGTAATGAAGTCCATGGTAATCTTCACCCACTTCTAGACCGGAATATCTAAAGGTTGGACTTTTCCGTACGGCTTTTGGTGTTCAGCTTTCACCTTCATGCAAGTAAGACATCTTTCCACATACTTCACGGAATCTCTTTTCATACCCGACCACCAATAATTTTTCTTTAAGTCAAGGTACATCTTTGTAGCTCCTGGATGAATGGAATACTTAGACATATGTGCTTCGTCTAATAGTAACTCCTTAACATCACTTCGAAAGGGAATATAAACTCTCCCATGCCAAGTCTTGATTCCTCGACTATCGTCTTCAAGATGCGGGATATATCACCCAATACATTCTTTTTCCCAATTCTCTTCTTTTAATGCTTCCGTTTGAGCCATTTTAATATTCTCAAAAAGATCGGTTGTGACAATCATCCGTAACGAATGAATCTTCGTAACCTTTTCTCTTTCCTTACGGCTCAAGGAATCCGCTACTACATTCGCTTTACCAGGATGGTAGCGAATCTCGCAATCATAATCCTTCAACAAATCAAGCCACCTTCGTTGCCTCATATTCAGGTCTTTCTTTTGTAAGAAATATTATAGGCTTCTATGATCGGTGTATATTGTGAACTTTACACCGTGTGGAAACTAGAAGGGGGAGTTGAATAGTTTTACCAACTAAAACTTCGTTTTAAACTATTTAGATCGACTTGTGTCAATCTATTAAATGTGTGTGTTGGATGTTGATAGATAAGCATATAAATAAGTAAAGCAAAGATAAAGAGTAAGAAGCACAAAACCACAACGCGAGTATTTATAGTGGTTCGGCTACAAGGACACCTTCCTTGCCCTACTTCACTCCCCGAGTCACCTACTCGAGAGTGCGTAATCACTACACAACACAAGCTCCTTGTGGCGGAGAAGCCTTCACAACGTCGCCTACTCTTTATCTGGTACAAGGCTAGATACCGGGTTCTTCCACAAGGTAGAACCAAACCTATCACAACGTCGCCTACACTTTATCCGGTACAAGGCTAGATACCTAGTTCCATTACAAAGGAGGAACTACTACCCAACATTACACAACACCTATCCCAAAGGAGATCCACTTCTTATTACAACATCAACAAGGATATCAATATCCTTTGACCCAAACTAATCTATCTTATACATCGATGCACCATATCGAATGTACACCCAGGCACCTTTCACTAATGCCTTTGACATGACCCCTAGGCACCTTTCACTAATGCCTTCGACTTGACCCTTTAGACATCTTTCACCTATGTCTTTAACACAGCACTTCTAATGAGAGAGGAAAGAACTATCAACAAGATAACATCAGTAGTCTTGATGATGACGAAGCTTGGCAACCCATGGACTTGAGCTTGCTCGACTTCAAGAGGTGGTGATATCGCCTTTAAGAGGAACCTAGAGAATCACACAATCACAAAACTACATAGAAAGATCCTTTGGATCTGAGGTTAGAGAGTTTACAACACTAAGAGAGAATATGTGTAAGATGGGTGAGTTACAATGAGGAAATGACTCATTATTTATAGACAAAAATCAACTACTGTTCCCCGAATCCCACAGATCCCTTGCTTGAGGGATCCGTCTAGTGTATTCCTGGGGATCCGCCAGACGCTCCTCCTATTTGGGTTATGGGTCATGGATCATGGGTCATGGGTTATAGACTGTGGGTCATGGGTACCCAAGTAGATACAATGTATCTAGACATTGGATCATGGGCATGGGTCATGGTCCATGGATAATACCCAACATGACTTCATGCAATGGGTCATGGGTTATGGATCATGCTCCATGGGTATGGGTCATGGACTTTGGGTTTTACCCAACTACATTCAATGTATCTAGTCAATGGGTCAAGTACTTTGATTTTTACCCATTACATTACCCATTACAATATATACTAAGTATATATATACGTATATGTAAATACTATTTGTTATACATATGCATTTCAATAACATGTAAACACTATTACTTGTTTAGTGTTTTATATGAAAATGCAAATGTGTTAGTAAACTATTGGCTCAAACTATTTACGTATGTTATTTGTTTCGTTAAAATGATTTTACGTTTGTTATCGACAAAACATTAGGAGATCGTAAAATATAAATAAACGTTTTTACGGCTTATTTGTATTAACAATCTCCCTCTTTTTGTTGATGACAAAACATAAGATTATTTTAAGGAAAAACTAAAATTCGTAAAAGTTTGAATTGGAGTTTTTACTCCCTTCTTCCCCTTTTTGTCGAAACAAAAAGAGCGTCGAAAGAAACTAACACATTGTTTGATGAAAAAACATGTGAAAAGTAAAAATATGAAAAACAGAGAGTAAGAAAAGAGAAGGATTCTCGTCTTAGCTCCCCCTTGACGGGTGCTTCCCTTTGTTGAGGGCGTCAAGTAATTAGGAAAGCTAAACGAGTGTTTTGAAATATCGTTTGCAAATGGTTTCGTCTTTTAGACGAACATGCTCCCCCTTGACGAGTGCTCCTTTGTGAGGAGGATGTCAAGTAGTAATGTACTCCTATGTGAAAGTATTGCAAGCATTTTTGCAACGTTTTGCTTTGATAAGAAACTCCCCCTTGTTGAAGGTGTCAACGTCTTCATGTGTATATTGAAAATATACAAAACAAAGGTTAGAAAACAAGTATATGATGCAAAATTTCCTGCAAATGAGACTCAAATTAGTAAGAAAAATTGTTTATGTTGCACGGGTCCCACGGTTCCTCCTTGGGAGGGATCCGTCTAGGCCAAAGTGAGGGATACGTAACCTGCATTCTCAATTCAGCAATGTGGATGTAAAATGTGATGTTAACATCAAAATGAGTTATGTATTAAGGCACCAATCATATTCTTAAGACAATATGGCATATAACATGTAATTTCATTCAATAAAAATACGAGAAATGATATACATATCTCTAAAACTATGAGAATGACTTACACATGAAATATGATTCCTAATCAATCTAAGTTAGTCTTAAGACTAGAACACCACTTGAATCCTTAAGCTTAGGAGTGTTTAGTTTTGTTGACCTCATCGAAACGTTCGAGGAGTTGATAACACATGAAACGTAGCTCTTCACGTAGTTCATGTACTAAACCTTCAACATGTTGAAAATGATAACAATCTTTGTCATGGCTTGGAAGTGGTGGTGGTAGAAATAGAATGGTTTGAGATGGAAGGTTAAATGAGGAAGGTTGAGGATTCTCAAAAGAAGGAGGGATTTGTGGAGGTACATTTGGAGGTGGATCAACTAAGGGTGATGGTTGTGGAGTGTGTGTGGAGGACGGTGGTAGAGAGGTGTCTACTCCATGTGATCGGGTGGTTGACTTTGATGATTCCTCATAATCCAAAAGGGACTATTCGAGGGTGATAGAGAAAAGGATACCGATGCTAGTGTCGTTTCAACACCATGGTTTTGTTGTTGCGCTATTCTCTTTATTGAGGAGAATGTTGGCAATGGTGGAGGATGAGATGGCCTAGAAGGCAAGTCCTCTAAGTTGTAGAGGTGTGAAGATGAAAGTAGAGTGGTGAATGATATGGCTCTAGGCACCAAGGGTGATGGTTTAGTGGAAATAGGGGTATTTGGTTTAGGAGGTATAGTGGTGTTTGGCAATGGTAGTTTTGTGGGAACAATCCTTTTGGGGATTGGTTTGATTGGTTGAGTTGGTTGAGGGGAAATCCTAGCGTTTGTAGATTTAACAGGTGATGATTCGGTTGAAGAAATTTCGTGAACAACACGAGCAAGTTTCTTGGGTGGTCCTTTGGTAGAGAAGTTGGCACTAGGTGCTTTCCTCATGATGAAATGATAAAGATTAGTGAGGTAAAGGTTTCTAGTTGCTAAGAATGAAGTTGTCGATGGTGACTTAGAAGTACTAACAAGGTGGTTTATAAAGGGAGGGAATTGGTAAGTGAATTTAAGGCTTAAACCACAAAGGTCCTTCAAAATGCAATGATTTGCATGCACAAGAGTCAACTTCAGAGTTGCACTGACCAACGAAGTTAATTAAGATAAGATGGAGTGTTCAAGTTAGCAAGGAAAGCTTGAAATGATTGTTTTAGCTAGGATTAGTTGATTCTGTGCAACCGGTTCCCACGGTTCCCTCCGATGAGGGATCCGTCTAGGCTTAACCTAGGGATCTGGCTCTCAGCAGCCAAGAAAAAGGAAAATGATGTTTTGTAAGGTCTAGTACCTATACATCTTGAGTGTTTCAGTCTTCTTAGGTGTCTTAAATGAAGAGGGTCTTAAATGAAGAGGGTCTTAAATGATCAAGAGAAATGATTGATGGTAGCTAATGATTGTCTTTTATGGAAAGAAATGGGACTTTATGAGCACCAATGGGTGATCAAGGATGACACTAAAAGTTTTGAGAGTGTCAAGTGGAGTCAAATGATCCTAGAGATCAGATGGTAGCTCAAAATAAATTTGGAAAACTCTTTAAAAAATATGATAAATGAAAAACTAGTTTTTTGGCCTATTTTGAGGTAAGGATGACTAAAATCAATTTGCTAAAATTGAGAGAAATATTAAGCTAAGTGTTTTGAGATGTGAGGAACAACGTGTGAGCATTGGAGCGAAAATATGGTGAGTTTAGGTGAAGTGATAAATCAAAAACATCTTGAATGTGGTCCTAAGTTAGCTGTGAGTGAGTGTGAGACCTACTAAGCTTGAGGAAGACTTAAGTGATCCTAAGGAATCATGTTTAGCTAGTATGAAGTGGTCTAGAGGAATGGTTTGATGTGTGAAGGTCTGTAAGTCCATTTCTGTCTGCCCGGATCCCACGGATCCTTCATATGAGGGATCCGGTTAACTATAGCCCGGGATCCGGCTACTGCAGACCAGTACCTACACAGAAAGTGTGCAGATTTTGCACAAGGTGTAGTATATTAAGACAATGATTTCTAAAGAATTTGAACATCTATATAATTGAGATATCAAACGAAAAACGTTTTATTTCATGGGAATGATCATATTACAAAGATAAAAGATAAATCCTAAGGATTGAACCTATTTGGAGAAGAGACTAGGTTTCTTGTGCGTTTTCGTTTGATGGATCGTCAAATGGATGATGAGTATTTGCAGATTCAGGAACAAAGAATGACGTGATGTGAGATGTGTTCAAAGGTTCCATCATCTTGTTCACAAGTACATATAAAGGACTTTAAAATTGAGGATGAAAGTACATGATATGATGATAAAGGCGTGTTAGGAACATTCCATATGGAATTAGTTTGTTCTTGTTGCCTTGAAGGTTTACAATTCGTCTTGCGAAGAAATAGGCGAGATTGTATGGTTGTTGGGTTAGGAGACAATACATTATGTGAGCACAACAAGCGGGAAGAATTTCTCGATTTCCCTAAGACTCCAAACATTTTCACGTAGAATGACTGTGAGAGGTTTAAGATCATCTCAGATATCGCGTGTATAGATTATGTTTGGATCTGAGTGATTTGATCGAGGATTGCATAACATGCGAGTTAATTCTTGAGGGGAAAGTATGTGTGAACAATATGGACTATTTTCTTCACGGTAGTTGAAGAGAGAATCAAGAGACCAATCTTCAGTGAAGGCACATTGTCCATGATTTGGAATTCGGAGAATGTGAGCAAATTGCCCAAGAGTTAAGACAAACTTTTGGTTTTTGATCCAAAGCCATAGTGATAGAGATCGATTCTCTTTACGAACGAGTTCAACTTGACGGAAGAATTCCAACACAAACAGTGGATAGATTTTCTCGTTAATTCCGAGAAGGCCTTCTAGTCCTATGGTTCGGAATGAGGTATTGATACCTTCTTGGTATAGTAGAGGTGAGTCAACAATACGTTCTTCATGAAAGTAACGAGTTTCGAGATTATTGAACCCACGGACATGATTGCCAGGTGTGTTAGGCTCAAGGGAGATATTAGGAATGTAGACATAAGTGAGTTGAAAGTCGAATTCATACTCATGAGTCATGATGAGACCTATGAGAGTGAAATGAATAATTTATATGAGCAAGTTAAGATAAAGTGATGCATCAAAAGAGAGGACATTTGATAGGTGAAAATAATCTCCTAATATTTTTATTGATTACCCTTATTTTATTAACAATGACAATTAACTTACTTTGTACTAACATTCTAGTAGGATTTTTCCTTTTATGGTAGGTTTTTATGAAGTGGTTTTTATGTTGCATGAGTTTCTATTTCTCAGTTCCACGGTTCTCCCGGTTCCCTTTTAATAGAGATCCAGCTAGTTAAACTTTAGGAATCCGTGGATCTGCAGTGACAGAAAAATGATCTTGACGTAAAATTGATTTTTGCAACTTTTAGGTTTATAAAAAGAGGCGTGTTTTAGCCAATATTTACTATTTAAGCATGCATTTTAGATTTCGAAAATATGTCCAGGTTTTTTTTTAAGATACGAACGAAAAAATATGATAAACACATTATGAGAAATAAACAAGATAAACTAAGATATTAGTAATATTTCATTTCAATGCTAAGAGCAATACAAAGGATTGGATATATGATACAAATGTAGATTAACAACACAAATTACATGTCTCCATGAGAAAAATTGATCATGGGATACACGAGAGCGATGAGTGTCAAGACGATGATCACGAAGGCCATGTAAACCATGATGATGAAGTTCTTCCTTGGTTTTGAAGAGTGAGATGAGGAGGAAGATGGAGTTTGAATGAGAGGTATTTTTTGAAAGTGGAAGATTTGAAAAAAAATGGGGTTTGGTGGTGTTGGAACGATCGGAAGAGATTTTATGGGGAAGGAGGAATTTTTGAGATTTGTGTTTTGTTTTATTATTAGAAAGGTTTGATTTTTAGATTAAGATAACACATATTTATATACCTAGAGTTTAGATGGAAAAGAAACACGTATGCAAGAAGGTTTCCTAATGAAGCCACGTATACCATTAAAGCATATGTTAAAATAAAAATTAATATAACCATATAGGTTTCTATGCAAGCATACTTATTCTAAGCTAATGTTATTTAGAGATAAGTTTTAGGAAAATCATACCTCTAATGCAATTATGAGTGTCCTTTTCTTTTGACAAAAAATGTCAATAGACAACTCTGGTTACTTCGAGATCTAGGTGGTAGTTTAAGATACCTTCTTAGGAAAGTTAATCTTGTTACCAAGGAATTCCTATGGCTTGATTAAAATGAGCTTAACTAAACAAAATGACAAGAAAGGTTTGTGCATTTTTGTAAGATAAAATAAGAAAGGAAAAATATGATGTTGTCATCCAATCAACATCCTACAAAAGTGTTTTCAAGACATGGTGTTTGTTTTTGTAAAAGCCTTCTTTGTAGTTTTCAATTATACACAGATCGTTTCAAGTTTTTAAAGTACAATATACTCTAAAAAACTTCGTAACAAAGCTCTGGTACCAATTGTGGAAAATTAGAAGGGGGGTTGAATAGTTTTACCGATTAAAACTTTGTTTTAAACTATTTAGATCGACTTGCGTCAATCTATTAAATGTGTGTGTTGGATGTTGATAGATAAGCATATAAATAAGTAAAGCAAAGATAAAGAGTAAGAAGCACAAAACCACAACGCGAGTATTTATAGTGGTTCGGCTACAAGGACACCTTCCTTGCCCTACTCCACTCCTCGAGTCACCTACTCGAGAGTTCGTAATCACTACACAACACAAGCTCCTTGTGGCGGAGAAGCCTTCAGAACGTTGCCTACTCTTTATCCGGTATAACGCTAGATACCGGGTTCTTCCACGAGGTAGAACCAAACCTATCACAATGTCGCCTACACTTTATCCGGTACAAGGCTAGATACGTAGTTCCATTACAAAGAAGGAACTACTACCCAAAAATACACAACACCTATCCCAAAGAAGATCCACTCCTTATTACAACATCAACAAGGATATCAATATCCTTTGACCCAAACTAATCTATCTTGTACATCGATGCACCATATCGAATGTACACCCTAGGCACCTTTCACTAATGCCTTTGACACGACCCCTAGGCACCTTTCGTTAATGCCTTCGACTTAACCCTTTAGACATCTTTCACCTATGCCTTCAACACAACACTTCTAATGAGAGAGGAAAGAACTATCAACATAACATCAGTACTCTTGATGATGATGAATCTTAGCAATCCATGGACTTAAGCTTGCTCGACTTCAAGAGGTGGTGATCTCGCCTTTAAGAGGAACCTAGAGAATCACACAAACACAAAACTACATAGAAATATCCTTTGGATCTAAGGTTAGAGACTTTACAACACTAAGAGAGAATGTGTATAAGAGGGGTGAGTTACAATGAGTAAATGGCTCACTATTTATAGACAAAAATCAACTACTGTTCCCCGGATCCCACAGATCCCTTGCTTGAGGGATCTGTCCAGTGTATTCCTGGGGATCCGCCAGACGCTCCTCCTATTTGGGTTATGGGTCATGGATCATGGGTCATGGGTTATGGACTTTGGGTCATGGGTACCTAATTAGATACAATGTATCTAGACATTGGATCATGGGCCTGGGTCATGGGCCATGGATAATACCCAACATGACTTCATGCAATGGGTCATGGGTCATGGATCATGCTCTATAGGTATGGGTCATGGACTTTGGGTTTTACCCAACTACATTCAATGTATCTAGTCAATGGGTCAAGTACTTAAATGTTTACCCATTACAATATATACTAAGTATATATATAAGTATATGCAAACACTAGTTGTTATACATATGCATTTCAATAACATGTAAGCACTATTACTTGTTTAGTGTTTTATATGAGAATGCAAGTGTGTTAGTAAACTATTGGCTCAAACTATTTACGTATTTTATTTGTTTTGTTAAAATGATTTTACGTTTGTTATCGACAAAACATTAAAAGATTGTAAAATATAAATAAACATTTTTACGGCTTATTTGTATTAACACACCGTATAGATAATGCCTCCAAATTTTTAATGCAAAGACCACTGCCGCAAACTCAAGATCGTGAGTCAGGTAACTTTCCTCGTGTTTCTTCAACTGTCTTGAGGCATAAGCGATTACTTTACCTCGTTGCATAAGAACACACCCAAGGCCAGAATAAGATGCATCACTATAGACCACCATGTCTTCGGTTCCTTCAGGCAATACAAGAATTGGTGCTTCACATAACTTCTTTCGTAGGGTACTAAAAGCGTCGTCTCGTTCTTTATCCCATACAAAAGGAGAATTCTTCCTAGTGAGTTTGGTTAATGAGGAAGCAATCTTAGAAAAATCTTGAATGAACCTGCAATAGTACCCCGTGAGTCCAAGAAAACTTCTAATTTCACCCACACTCTTTGGAGCTTGCCAATTCATCACGGCTTCAATCTTTAACGGGTCGACCTTAATGCCTTCAGGATTTATAACATGACCAAGGAATTTAACTTCTTGTAGCCAAAATTCACATTTTGAGAATTTGGCATACAATTTCTCTCTCCTCAACGTTTCAAGGATTTCCATTAAATGCATTTCATGTTCTTCCTTGCTTTTTGAATAAATGAGAATATCATCAATGAATACTATAACGGATTTATCCAACATCGACTTACACACACGGTTCATAAGATCCATGAAAACCGCAGGTGCATTCGTGATACCAAAAGGCATGACAACGAATTCATAGTGTCCATAACGGGTCCTAAAAGTCGTCTTAGGAATATCTTCTTCCCGAACCTTCATTTGGTGATAACCCGAATGAAGATCAATCTTCGAGAATCATTTAGCACCTTGAAGTTGGTCAAAAAGATCATCAATCCTTGGTAACGGGTACACATTTTTCACTCTGACTTTGTTCAATTCACGATAATCGATGCACATCCGCATACTTCCATCTTTCTTCTTAACAAATAAGATTGGAGCTCCCCATGGTGAACTACTAGGGCGGATAAAGCCCTTATCGAGTAGTTCTTGGAGTTGGCTCATCAATTCTTTCATTTCAGATGGGGCTAAGCGGTAAGGAGTTTTTGCGATAGGAGTAGCACCTGGTACAAGATCAATACGAAGTTCGACTTGCCTTTCGGGTGGAATACCCGAACAATCTTCCGGAAATACGTCACTATACTCATTTACAACTGGTACTTCATTAACACTTTTCTTATCAAGACTAGTATCTATCATATGTGCCATAAAGGCATAACAACCATGTGACAAATATTTCCTAGCTTTCATCACCGAACATAACCTAAATTCACCCTTCCTTTTCTCTCCATAAATAAGGACTTTACGACCCTGAGGATTAACAACTCGCACGAGCTTTTGACCACATAGAATGGTGGCATTACGTTTACCGAGCCAATCCATGCCGATCACGATATCGAATTCTCCAAGCATGATAGGGATCAAATCTATCCTAAAGATGTTGTCATCAATTTCTATCTCTACATCATAGTAAACATTAGATACCACTACGATTTTACTATCGGCTATCTCTACTTCAAAGGGGAAGGGAAGTTTATTGAGAGGAGTGGATAACTTTTTACTAAACTCATAAGATACGAAGGAAACACTTGCACCCAAATCGTAAAGTACGCGAGCGGGTAAGGAATTAACAAGGATTGTACCTGAGACAACATCGGGCACCAACTTAGCTTCTTCGGCGGACATGACATACACTCGGGCTTTGGGATTAGGAACTTCCGCCTTTTCTTCTTTTACCGATCTTAATGGCCTCGCTTCTATCGCCTTCGCCTTCGGGCATTCACTAAGCCTATGCCCTAACTCATTACAACCATAGCACATAATCATTGGTTTCTTGAAATCTTTACTCATATGGCGTATATCACCACATTTATAACAACCCGGTAAGTTCGCTCGACACTCTCCAAGGTGAAATTTATGATACTTCTTACAAGGAATCTTGGTTTGGCTTTTACCCCCCTTTCGCCGATAATCTTGTTTGGGTTTCTTGGCATCTCGATCAACAAAGTCTTGCTTTATCTTGTTATCTTTCCCTTCTAAATTTTTCTTCCTTAGTAAATTCGCCTCTCTCACACGAGCCCTACTTAGAAGATCTTCTAGAGTGGTACACTTGAAAGGTGACACCACCTCTCGGATGTCCTCACGAAGCATTCTTTGGAACTTTTCTACCTTGAGCTTTTCATTCTTGTGGTATTCGGGACAATATGGAACCATATCAACAAACTTCATCCCAAGCTCGTTTACCGTCTCTTTAGTTTGCGCAAGAGATTGAAAGTTCTCTCGGATTTTAGCAACTTCTTCGGCCGGGGCAAACTCGGTTCTGAATAGTTCTTTGAATTCATTCCACGTGCATGCTTCAACCCAAGTTTCATCTTTTTCACATATTTTACCTTCCCACCAAATCTTGGCACTATCACGAAGAAAGTTTGTTGCGAAGGTAACCTTGTTTCTTTCCTCACAATGACTTGTACAAAAAGCACCCTTAACGGCGGTGAGCCAACGGGTACAAGCAATGGGATTAGGAGTTCCCATAAAAGTTGGCACTTTACATGCCGCAAAGTCATGGTACGTGGCTTTCTCATTCTTCGATTCTTTCACAACACCCTCTTTCTTAAAATCTTCTAGTTCTTCATTTATCACTTTTCTAAGATTCTTCGCTGTTCGTTTGATATAGTAGGGCATTGCATTCTTAACCGCCTTTCCCACCTTCTTAGAAATTAAAGAAATTAATTCTTTTGTCTCTTATTCCGTGAACCCTCTAAAGTTGAGACTCTCAGAGCTAGAAGAGGACCTATCATCACTTTCACTATGTTCCGCATCACTAGCCGAAGACTCGGCTCCTTTGGAAGTTGAAGCTTTCAAAACTTCCTTATGATGCGCATTTACCATCTTTTCTTCTTACTGAAAATGACAATTCAATCATCAACATCAAAACGTACTTAAACAATACATGAATAGTACAAGCTACTCATATACTTTACTAACCTAAAGCGTGTCGTGGTGTATAGTCTCAACGAATTCAAGTATACATATATATCATATTTTTATCACTACGGTGGCCAAGCATAGTCATGAAAATACTCTACATATGTATCTCTGAAATCCATCAAAACAATACACTAACAGCAAACACTAATACTAACACGCCTAAAATAGTCTAAGTCTAGGAAATCCTTATGTGACATCCTAAATCTCTTAGACCAAGGCTCTGATACCAAGTTGTAACACCCCTTGAATACGAAACAACTAAAAATGTGATTTTTTTTAAAGTACACCTAAAAAATGAACCACTGTCACTCTTTTACAATCTGACAAAAATCTATAAACATTTGTACCTTGAGACTATTTTTAAATGAAACTAGATTCAATTACCTTCGAAATGACGGGTGGCACGACCCGTGACGGCTTACAGTTAAAAAGACATGATTTTTCGAAAACCGACAAAATCTGCTCACTTCCGTACCGAAATTGGCATACCGAAATTTGGAGTTTTGGTTCTAAATTTTGGTACCAAACCGAAATTTGGTTCCAAATTTCACTTTCAAACCGAAATTTGGAGTTTTGGTTCCAAATTTCGGTACCAAACCGAAATTTCATTCTACACTCCAAACACCCCTTTTCTTCATACCTCTTTTGTACACTTTGACACATTTTCCCGAAAAATGATTTCTATTACTCGGAAAGACACTAAAACTTCCAAAACTTATTAAAACATCATATATTAAATAAAAACATAAAGTTTCAAACATTTACAACATTCGGACACGTGATTTACAAAAATGAGAGAATTACACCATATAACCCATTTTGACCCGTACACTTTTATACCCATAAATTTCTACATTACACACTAAAACAATATTTAATACAATTTGACATGACATTACCAAAGCATAACAAAACGTTCTTACATAATCTTAACCCAATACATTCCAAAATGAGTGAAATTGGCTATATGCCAAACACCCCTTAACTACATCATCAACATCTATTTACTAGGACATGACCCATTACACTACCATTTACAAGACACAACTTGGACACAATTCAAAAACTACAAACACATAAAAGACCAAATGAAACAAAAGATATACCAAATTGAAAAACGACACTTTCGAGGCTTCCAACTTTCGTTACACTTGGTCCAAGAAACGGGGTCTTCTACTTACCACCTCAAAAAGTTAATTTCCTACCATGATAATGCCTAAGCCTTATCCTTACCTTTGCCTTCAACACTCGAACCTACAAAACATCATTAAACTTATCGTAAGCAAAACGCTTAGTAAGTATATGACATAAACTTAACATTAACAAGTCATAACTAACAATTTTGCTAGCTACAACATACCAAGGAATACATTCACAAACATTAAACATACCTTAATCAAGCATAATTACTATGCACATTACAAACTTTCTAGCATTGGATCCAAGCTACTTAACATTAACAATTTCCTTGATCATTATATCATAGAACATCATAATTCAATATAAATTGAAATTATAAAACATTAACAAGTTTAGTCAATATACTTACCTCAATAACCCACTAGTTCTCTACTTTGGAAAATCAATGTTTGCTTTTCAATTAGTTCCTATAAGGGAATTAACCCTAATTAATAACTAATTTATCATTAATTCTATAAATTACCAATCTTTGCCCAATTCATTCTCATGAACCCTAATTTCAAAATAACATAATTACTTACTTGTGGTGGATTAATAGGTTAGAGAGGTCTCTGAACTTGATTTCCTACTTCAATCTTTGATCAATTACTCATAAACCCAACTGGCTTCTTTCCCTATCTTCTCTTCTTCCTCGAGTGACACCAACAACCACATACACACTCTAATTCTCTGGAAATTTCTTTAATTAACTAGTAATAGATATTTATTTATTTATCTTTGCACAATGGCAGTCATTGCCCCTCAAATCTGATTCTTCCTAGTTTAGCCACACATCTTTATACTACTTAACACTTGCTTATATGCAATTGATGCAGGTTATACTGACCAGGTTTTAATATTTATAGTGTCTCGCTATACCTATGGTCTACCCTAATGCACTAACGGGCAGTGTACCCGGTCGCGTGTAGTATAGTAAATGGTAAAGCCGAGGTCGTCCCAAGAGCTATGTGTGTTGGATTATTACTAAGTCTAATTGTCACAAAATAATAATGGTTTCGATAGTGATTTAATTAATTAAACTACTAATGCAGAATAAAATAAAAGCAGATAAATGGTAAAGGGAAATCAATAGAGGAATAGTGGTGCTAACCTAGTCAATCCTCCTAGCTAGTTATGTCTACGTCTACCTACTTCCAATTACTTCAGGTGGGGTCAAATTCGAGAGGACAACATTTGGTCAATTCGCCCTAACCTATCAGCAAAGATGCCACCACAGGAGAAATCAGGTGCACCGTCATAAGTCATGTTGTTCCTGGTCCCCTAAGCCAAGTCATTAAGTACCGCTACATGCTAGATTCTAAATAGTGAGTGCCCGGCCGTTAGGAACTTAGACACTACACCCCCCCCCCCAATTCTTAAGTTCATCCAAACGATAGGTGATCAATTGGTCAAATCGCACAAGTAGAAAGGGTCATCAGTTGGTCATATCTTACCATTCCCGTCTCAGTCCGCTCACCTAGGGTCAGTTGGTCATATCTCTTAGGCAATTGGCCTCTACCGCCATTCAAAACTACCGAACCAAGGGTGACTACCAAAGAACTATGCATGCATACACTTAGAAATAATTGTACGGAAGTAAAGGTAAACGCAAACAAAACAATTAAGGAATCATAACTAGGCTAGCACCAAAGGGTGCTTAGCCGCTCATATTAATCATGCAAATGAATTCAATATTCAAAGGTACGAAATACATGAATTGAAAGTAAAAGAAATATAAAACGCTAAAGCTTATCGTAATGGTGTGACTTCTCCCTTGGAAACAGCTCCGTATGCTCCCCTAGACCTGCCTTGAGCTTTTTCCCACGTTCTCAGAGTGTTGTGTGTGGAATGGGATGCTTTGAAATGCTGGAATTCGTGGGGTATTTATAGGCCAGGTCTGGGTTACGGCGTAACCAATAGAGGAGTTACGCCGTAACCTTCTATTTCTTCGTAAATGCACTAGATCTGCTAGTTACGGCGTAACCTTATAAGTGGTTACGCCGTAGTCTTCAATAAACTCGGTTACGTCGTAAGTGATGCAGTAGTTACGGCGTAAATAACAGCGATGTGGAACCTCTTTTGACCTAATGGAGTTACGTCGTAACCTTTGGGAAGAGTTACGCCGTAACCTCTTGATAAGCTGGTATTATGGGTCACGCAATAATTACGGCGTAATGTGAGAGAGGAGTTACGCCGTAACTTCTTCAAAATAGGCATATTGTGATAAATCTTTAGTAATGTTTCCATTTCCGCGTCTCTTTAGCTCCAATGCTCGTAATTTACCTGAAAGTGGAAAACAAGCGTAAATCCATATAAGTGATGTAAATAACGAGCATTATCGGGGGAAATTGACACTTAATATTCAGGACTATTTGATGTTATCAAATATCCCCCCACTTGAACTCTACTTGCCCTCAAGTAGACCTTATTAGATAGATTCCTAAAAAGATATCTCCCAAAACCTGGAAAATATGAGTTTACAAATCCCTTATGCTAGAATAAAACAAAGCCGAACACCTCACGAAAGAGGAACAAACACTCAAATCTCTCAATTATTCTAAGTGTCAATTTCGGGGTGATCACTCAATCGCACAGTCATAGCATGTATTCTATCATAAGCTTGGCGGTTACACAAATCTCCACCACTAGAGTTAAGGGCTTAAACAATTCTCGAAGGAAATATGGGAAGACACGACAAAGGTTAAGGGGTGACTCGTCATTACTAACATGTCACGGCGAAGTGGACAAAATCAAAGATACATGACCAAATCCATGGCCAAGACACCAAAGATTGCTCGCTGCATCACCTAGACACGCTTCATGACTAAAAGGGTAGGATAAGTGTTAAGATCGTTTATAAGCTCAGCTAGGGATAACAATAACATATACATACGCAGCGGAATAATAAAGAACATCAATGTTATTGCTAAGGTTTTCATTCACTAACACTAACTAACCCTAGACGTTTATAGGAACACGTCTACTAACTAAACTAATAACGTAGGCGTTTACAAGACTATACGCCTAGGACACACACACACCTTTACTAGACGTCTACATATTGGAAGACTTGTATTAAAACCTACACCTATGTCCTCTTTATATACTAGAGGATAAGGACTAATAAATAAAACTTCTTTTGAAAGCAAGTCCTTACATCTTTTTGTAGGTTTCCTTCTTGTCGTATTAAGTACCTCTTGTTTCATTCTTTTTGTCTTATCAACTCAAACGTATAATTCCCAACAATCTTCCCCTAGTTGATAATGACAAAACCATTCTTGAACGAACTTCCCTAGACGAAGTAGAGAAATTGAGATCATGGATCTCACCATGAATGAAACAAGTATGTCTTCCTTTGTCTTCCCCTTAAACCATGCCATGCCACTTAAACATCTCTTCCCCTTTTTGTAATTATCCAAATAGGGAACGTATGCAAATAATGATCTTGACCACCACGAACCAATATCATACTTCCAATCTAAGCCATCCAATGCTTCAAATCGCCCACCATTACGCATCATAAGAAAAATGGATCCAAAACAGTAGAAACTCCAACTAGCAATAGGAATAATGATCAACAGTAGTAAAAATCAAACACTCCCCCTTGAGTGGTGCATGTAGATGGTTAAACATTTAACAATAAGCTTCCCCTGAAACCCATATGTTAACCATCTTCTTGATTCTTCAAATCTGTAGACTCCATGTAATGATCACTTGTGAAGAAAACCGAGTATAACGAATTTGATGAAGAAGTAGAATTTCCTAAACTTGCGTCTTAAATCTTGTACTATCCACGGAACTCCATACTTATATGAAACACCAAATATAAGTAGACCGCAATCCCTTGACAAAATCCTCAACTAATATGAGACACTGAGCACTACAATGTAACTCCTTCAAGTGATTTCCAATGTGTGCATAGAGCATCAAAAGAAAAATCACACATTGCTAGATTCATCAAGCTATATAATAAGAACACAAACCTGTGAAACTCAACTACAACATCAAATAAATGATATTCAATGTTGGAATCACTCCTAAACCTTAATTCAAGTGTTTGTTACTCATATGTAATAGGTATCTTATTATGGCCTTTATGTTTGTTTAAGGTCAAGCTTATGTAGAAGGCCCATAGCCCATGTCCAATAAGGAAAAGGGAAGGAGTGGGAGTGTTGCCCTAGCTCCTTGCCTATAAATACTCTTGTAAACCTTCATTTGAAGGTTGGTTGTTCAAGTTATTCTCTTCATTACACTCTACGCATAACCGTCTCTATTATATCGTGTGTGTGTGTGTGAATCTTGTTAAATCGCCTCTCTATCTCTTTCTATTAAGCTTGTGTTGTAAAACTAGTGACCTAACAGTGGTATCAATCGCCTAACTAGTTGGGTGAATCGTTATTTCTTGAAGTGGGTTTTGGTCCTACGCGTAAGAATAACAAGATACTTTGGTTCGCTTAAAAACTTGTTTTTTACACTTTTTAATCCAAGATTCTTGTACTTTCAACGTTTTAAGGTGTTAAAATACTTGTTTTTGGCAAAAAGTTTCAAACTTTACGCGTGGATCTATGTTTTTAAGCTTGTTTTTGTTCGTGGGTGAAGTTCTACGCGTAACCCGTTTAGCCGTTTTGGTTCATCAAGGTTCACACTTTTGTGTTATTTTGGTACTATTAACGCTATTCCATAACAAAAATCTGGTTTAGAAACAAATTTGGGCATAATCATTTTTACGAGTAAGATTACGCGTATCAAAACCCTAATCTTACGCGTAACTTTATCCGTGGTTTGATCTTCAGTTTCGTGGTTTATTTCGTGTTTTCTTTCTTGGATAAGCCTGAAAATACGTCGACTTTGGATATCTTTTGCACTGTGATAGTGTAAAAGATCATTTGGGCAAAACCCTAAACTTACGCATAAGCATAAAGCTTACGCGTAGAAATCCTACGCATAAGATTCATCTTACGCCTAAGCCAAGTCTTACGCATAAGGTAATCCTACGCATAAGTTTCTACGCCTAACTTTGTGTCTACGCATAACTTTAGAGTCTTTTCCATACTTACGCGTAAGCTAAATTCTACGCGTAACTTGTGATTGTTACGCGTAACTTTGGTGTTTTTACGCATAAGTGCTACTTGGATTATTGTGATTTCTACGCCTAAGGACACTTCAACAACTAAGGTTCATTCGACTACAAAGATCCATTTTTATAACACAAGTTAATCAACATGTCTCAACCACCATACTCTAACTATTTCCCTTACACTTATTCTCAACGACAACAACAACTAACTCCACAACATCAACATTGGAATCAACAACAAGCAATTTATCAACAACAATTTAATCAACAACATACTCTACAACTTGGAGCAATTCCTCCACCACAAATGGTTCAAACACCTCCAAGCCTTCAAGTTCAACCCTACACAAACGATTTCAATCAACATCCATCAAGGAACACTATGAAGGAACCCACTTGGTTTGCAAAGATGTGTGAAGCTTTAAGCAGCCAACAATCAATTCATGAGGCTGGATCACTTGATAGACCTCCAATGCTAACTCCAGGAAACTACGATCAATGGGTGATAAGGTTCTTTAGGTTTTGTGATCTGAAGAAGCCACATGGAAAGTTCTTAAAGAAGGTTATCTTGGAAGGTCCATTTGAGATGCCTACTGTCATTGTACCCGGAGATCCAAATGCTATTCCACCAAGAGATGAACAAACGAACATTGCTACTGTTGCAGACTTGAATCCTCAAGAACTTCTACACTATGAAGCCGATGAGCTTGCAATGGAATATATCCTCTTAGGATTACCAAACCCAATTCTTCGTAGTGTTGATGCTCAAAAGACTGCACAGAAAATGTGGGATCATATTCGTCTTCTTATGGAAGGATCTGTACTCAATCAGGAGGATTTGGAATCCAAAATTTACTTGGCTTATGAACACTTCATGATTGAACCTGGAGAGACACTAGAGTCCTATCATCATCGATTTTCAGACATCATCAATGATTTGGATAAACACAACATCATCATGCCAAGAATTGCAGTGAATACTAAGTTCCTGAGTAGTCTTGGTCCTGAATGGGAGAAGTATGTCATTTTCTCCGTCAAGCGAAGAATATGCATCATTCTACATATGGATTGTTGTACGATTACTTGAAGCCTCATGAAAAGGAAGTTGATCGGGAAAGGATTCTCCGTGCTCAAATTGCTCCACCTACACATCCGGAAAATCAACAACTTGCCTTATATGCTCAACAAAGTTATCCTCCTCAACAAGCAACTCAACCAACTACCTCAGTCACACAAAATGATCATTCACAGCAACAATCTCAACAAAATCAATTGGTTCCATACAACAACACCAATGCTCAACCAATTGTCAGTGAAGCTAATGAGGACATCGATCCGTTCGAAGCATTGCAACAAGGATTTGTTGTGATTGCTAATGCTTTTGGCCGTTATACCAACAAATCAAACAATCGTATTCGTTCCTCATCTAACACACGAAATCAGGCTGTTGTGAACAATGGATGAGTTGAAGTTCAGAATCGTAGATATGGTTGTCAGATGGGCGGTGGTCAAGGGTTTAATGCTACGGGTAGGAACAACAACAGAGCTCCAGTGGTGGAACAAGGAAATGCTCAGAATGGGTTAACTGGTCTTTGATGCTACAACTGCAATGAGAAGGGACACCTGGCTAATGCATGCCTAAAGCCGAGGACTAGGGGTAGTGCTTATTTCAAAGAGGCTCTTCTTTTGGCTCTTAAGGATGAAGCTGGTGGATCTCTCACAGACAAAGAACAGAGTTTTATGGCAAATGCAGACTCAGATGATGATATGGAGGACTTGCAGGCTAATGCAGCAGTTATGTTGATGGCTAATATGCATAAGCTACACATGAGTGACACAGGCCCAGTGTATGACACCGATGGCTTGTCTCAGGTACCCGAACAAACCATATTTATCACTGATCTAATATCTCCGCCAATATCTGAATCTGGCAAGGCTCAGAATGTTCAAAATGAGTCATCTACATCACATTCCGACGATTTTCAACTAAACCCCGTAGTTACATTTGACGATCAAGATGACCTTATGGTTTCCATTGATAATCAAATTGACTCCGTGGTTATACTTGAGGATCTAAATAATGATCATGTTGTGACTCCAGTTGAACAAACCGAACTTTTGCCTCATCCAGATCTTGCTCTCTTACTTAAAGACCAACAATCCCAAATTGAAGAATGTTGTGCATTAAATAAGGACTTAAAAAGTAAAAATGCACTGCTAACCAAGGATTTTGAATGCTTACAAATGCAACTCAACTTTTTTAAAACTCAAGAAAACCGTGAAAAAGGTTTTGAAGCCGCTTTTACTAAATCTCATCAAAACGAAAAATATTTAGAGAGACAGATGCGTGATCTAGCCGCTTCGAAGAATGCTTTGTTGTCTGAGATAGAACAACTGAAACATGAACATAAAAAGCAAATTAACGCTCTTACCTTGGAAAATCAAAAAGCTAAGGTTGAGTTGTTAACTTGTCAAAAACAGTTCTCTGCATACAAAAAGCATTCAACGAATCGAATAGATGACCTTCTTGAAGAAATTATCGGCTTGCAAAACAAACTTAAAGAGTTTAAAACTGTTGTTTACAAACATGGTGAATCAGTAACAGCTATTGAAAAGTTTACTTTAAAACCCAATCCAAAAGGATATGGACCAACTCTTGCTGATTACAAACCTAAGCTTTCACTTAAAACATTCAAACCAAATCCTGAAGTTTCCAGTGCAGAATATAAAATTAATGATACTGTTATGAGTGTTGTTGAATATCATCGTCAAGAGGAATTAGATGCAGAAGACGAGAGTCGATCAAAATTAAAAACTGTTGTTTACAACAAAACTTTTAATTATTCAAAACCAGTCACTTTTGTCACACCAACGGAGTCTTCTAACACACCAAGGGTTATCATAAAAACACCTGAGTCTTCTAATGTTAATCCCCAACCAGATTATGCACAAATTTATGGTCCTTTACCTTCCATTAGTGAAGTAAACTCAAAACCTGAAAATCGAAAAATTCTTAGATATTTTGACATTTTCATGGCTGACCTCAAAACTTTACAACATGAGATAGAATATCATTCTGAAATCAAAGTTCAACATTTTCAATCGCCTCTGGCGCGAGAACAAAGAGACATTTTTCAGAAAAATCTTTTACCAAATGTTAAAAATTTGAAAAATTGTGCATTGTCTTGGGAACGGGACTTTCATAAGGAACTTGGAGTGATGAAGGTCGTTTTCGAGAAAACAGAAACATCTATTTCTAACACTAAACGTAAAAAGAAAATGTTGAGAAAAGATGTTGATCGACTCTTGGAAGATGTTATATGTGCTGATATCCATAATGTTGTGTTATTCAATTCTTTGCCACATGCATCTGATTATATCTCTGTTGATACTATTGATAAGAGTGTAACTGTTGAGAACACCGATAATGTGCTTCAGATCGAGTCTTTAAAAGCTGAAAATGAACGATTGCTTAACGAACTTTCCTATGCAAAACGTCGTCTTAATTGGTGTCAAAAAGATATTCACAATAAACAACTTGCTTTTCAAAACAAAATCGCTCAGTTGCATACTAAATCTTCTGATCCTAATTTTGAGAAAGTGGATGATCAAAACGTGTCTTTGAAAAGTCAAATCTCAAAATATGAACAAGAACTTGTAAAAGTTAAACATGAATATGGTGTCATATTTGATTTACTCAATAAGACTCGTCATGAAGCATCAAACGACCTTGATCACTATCTTGCACACACTAGAGAAGTCATGAATTTTGCTGGAAATATTCGTTCTGAAAATCAAGATTTGATTCACACTATCTTTAAGTTAAGAGAAATGTTAGGAAAGTATGAACTACTTCCGCCTACCGTGATTAAGAGAATAGCACCAGTCACACTTAGTAATCGTGAACCTAGAATCCCTACTGCCAAATCACAAGTTGCTAACGTGCTTCCTTCTACTGAAACAGGAATAGTTGCGTCTTTTCCAACCGTCCGCACTTCACAGCCTAGGAGCACTCAATCGAAGAATAGGAAGTTGCGACCTAAGAAAAGATCAATAAGGAATGCTAAAGTAGAAGAACACCCTAGGACAATGAATAAGACTCACGTTGCTTCCACTATAGATATTGCGTCTGGCAAATGTAATAGAAATAGTCATGTAACGAATGCTAAACCTTTAAGCACTTTTGATATTCAGTCTGATGCACCTTGTGTTATTTTTCGAAAAAGTATGAATTCTGAGTGTCATGACAAATGTGTTGCTAAAGCTATAATCTCTCGTTTACGGAATCCTAAGAATCGGAATACCTCTAGGCCCACTAATCATTCTAAGTCTGTGCTTGGTAGACCGCCTTCTTTAGATACTAAGGCAAGCATTGCTGTCCCTGTAGCTCCAGTTTCACCTCCTAAGAATGTAGTACCACCTAGTGCATTCACTAAGACTAAAGCAAAGAGTAGTTATAGATGGCAGAAATGGATATATAACACACTAGGATTTAAATGGATGCCTAAAATTATTAATGTGTGTATGTCTCATATACCTGCTTCGGAACCCTCTAACATTTTGTCACACCCCCAAATTACCTGTTTTGCAGCGGAATGGAATTCCTGGGGATTGACTGTCATAGCATCACAATCACAGTTATATTGAACGACCTAAAGTGTCGTTTGGAAAATACATCGTTTGATTTAATAACATAATCAGAGTTTACAAAGTATAGGTCCTAAATGAAAATCAACTTGTGCGGAAGTAAGTTTGTTACAATTCAAACGATGTTTTAAAGTGCATAAATCCCATGAGAGACGCGCCGTCAATGCGACTCTATGATAAGTCCACATGCATGCCATGAAGTGTATGTCTTAGATACCTGAGATAAAACATGCTTAAAACATTCAACACAAAGGTTGAGTGAAATTCATAGGTTTAATTAATTCGTTTGAACACAATATTCGTAGTGTGAGTTACGTTATTTCACACTCATCGTTGAAAACAAAACAGCATTTATTTCACTAAGTTCATGACAACCAAAGCGTAAACCTCGTACCAATAGAAATTGGTAAAAATCGTTTCATCGCAGCCCTAATAGGTAAACTTGCCAATTTACCTTAATGATTCAAATATAGTGCGTTCGATTTACCCTAGCTGGGTCAATAAGAACGGGAGTGTTAATTCCAATAGGCCTATTCACAATATTTGTGCTCACTCGCAAGTGACTAATGGTGCATGATGTAGGGACTTCAAACATGGCAATTGAATACTTAGTGACAATAAAACATTTGGATATAGCATACAGTTCAAAGCATTTGTGTTCGATTAAAAATATAGCGTGTATCTCCCCCAAGAGTTTGTAAAACAATTAAGTAATAGAAAGTGGGGCTATGAACTCACTTGGTACAATGATGCGATGACAAAAGTGCGTACACTGAAATAATGCGCAATCTCTAACTGCGACCTATTATGAATGATATGATATATAATAAGTCATGATGTAAAGTTATGCATGCAATTCGTATGATATCTATACCACTTGTGAATTTTTGAAAATAATACTTATCGTCGAAAAATAATCTTATAACGTCTTGACCATTTTTAACTTACTTTACATGTATTTACGTTGAAATGATATCCTACGATAATAATTTGGTGATTTATTATGAAATTATAACTTTTCGTCGTAAAATAATGTCATTGAAAATTTCATGAAAGTGAATAAATAGCCTTAAAAATCTAGTCATAAAATGGTGCACGTCGAGCGTTAGGAAATGAACTCAACGGTTTTGAGAAGCTTGTATCATTATCTCAAAGTTTTAGCATTTAAGTTTTCATCCTAGGGGTCTCGATCATGGAGAAAAATATAGGTTAAGTATGGTACTTGTGTCCAAAATATCGTTTAAGGGTGGTTTCCGGCAAAGTTTAAGTGACCGCATTTTATTCGTTACAACTACGCTTGACGAACGGTTGGACATTTTGGAAAATATGCTAGGCGAACTTACTTTTACTAGAAGACATCATGTTATGAAAAGTATAACATCCATGTTAAAAACGACCCTCAACATGGTCCTTCGTGGCCGTAATATTTGTCTAATAGAAATATATTAGTTTTTCTTATATAATATAGTTACGGCAACTTTGTTTAAACGCGTGTAGTTTAATCGTTACAAGTCCGTTTTCTACGTTTTATATGTCCTTAGCTTCGTATCAAAGTATACTAATATATTTTTGATAAGTCGACACAATTTATAACGCTTAAGCCTCATTTTTGACTCATACAAAGTGGACGTAACATGCTGAATTTTCAGGATTTTATAGTTTTCGTCGTCTAACTTGAAAAATTCATATCTTCTTCGTTATAACTCCGTTTTAACCCGTTCAAGCGACCACGTTTTCGTTTTAAAGTATATTTTCTAAATATCTAGGCCAAAATTTTTTATCTACTGTCGAAAATTTCAGAATTCAAAAATATGGACAGACCCTTAAGTAAACTTGTCGAAATGAGTTTTTCTCGTGCCAAACCTATTCCAACCAATTCAAAACAACTCCGAAGCTATTCTAATCCTACCATACACCTTCTTAGGGTGTCATGGGTTCCTAGACATCACCAAAAGTGAAATATTTCAAGGAGTAATTATAGGGTGATAAATATATATAAACATTTAAAAACATTAAAAGTGGTATAAACATCATTATGACTTGCACGTTTTTCTTATATATGATGAAATGAACACAAAATAAATATGAAAGATGAACATGAATATGAGATGCTTACTAGTAACTTGATGAGGTGAAGTGAACAAAGGTTAATCCTAACACCCTAGGTTTTAATTTCAAAACCTAAACTAAGAGTGTAACTAGAGTGTAATAAACTTGACTTGAAAATATTTTGTGAACTCCTTCTTGATCCTTGTGGTTGCCGGTTCTTAGCAAAAGAGGAAGAGAGAAATGGTTTTTGTTTACACTTGAAGATATGGTAAGTATGTGTATATTATGAGTATAATACAATATTTATGTAAGATATTTAGTAAGTTTGTGAATGACTCACCCTTGTTGAACCGACAAGGGTATTTGCATTATCTAGTGATAATGATATTTTTTTTTTTTATTAAGTATAAATGTGTAGAATAGATGTATATTTGTAAGCTTAGTTTAGTAATTAGGTATATATTTGAGCTTGTAAGGTAGCGTTAGCTAAATATAAATTTTAACGGGTCAAAATAAAATATATTGAAGTCATAAAAATTATAAAAATACATTCCTTACAAATATTGAGTGAAATAATAATTATCGTCTAGTTTTTACGAAAACCGTCGTAATTATATAAATATATCAATTTATATAAAAAATAAATTTAAAACACTGGGTAAACTCATAATATTATTTTTATCATCTTAATATGAGTATAAAGATATATCGGGAAAATTTTCGGAAGTATCGGATCAAATGTTCAAAATAATTAATTACGCGATAGCGTTTATTTAATACGAAATTATACGTTTAATGAGAATGCAAAACCATGCATGAACTAATATGATGATAATGATGCTAATGATATGTAGACTAAACCTAGTCTATATGAAATGTCCTTGATGATAGTTCATGAATTCGCAGCTAAACCACTAAGGTTACGCGAATTTGATACTCGTAAACCTAGTTTACGATAGACGATGAAATAGTGAAGCATGAATAGTGTTTTGAGAAATGACCTGAAAGTACAAGTTGTCACATTCGTCCATCCAAAAAGGAATTCAGTCCCTGAATTCAGTTCGTGTTAGTCTATCGAATTTTTGAGTTTATAATGAATATCGAGGAGAGAAGACATGAGGAAGTGTCGTTATGGGTATCGATGATTGAGAGCGTATAAAACATCATAGTAAAGAAAATATTGGATGAATCTCCCATGAGTAACACTTTGACTTGGAATATGTGAAAATTTTGCTTGCACTAAGATTTATAAATAACTGCTCCCAACATAACATGATCCCTCCAGAATTAGACATAGTTAGCTAGGCTATGTATAATTAAGGAACGATAATGTGATGTTCGGTTTAGTTGTTATAACTCTCAATGTTTACAAAGATTTAAACCGTGTCGTTAAAATGGTAGTTAAAGTAAAAGGAATTAAAATTCTCGTAAGTGATATCGAATCGAAAGAAAATAAAGTACGATAGATGAGAATATTTTACAAAGAGTGGTTTATCAAACAGTAATACATCTTAAGTTATAAAGATCCAGATACGATGAAAGACATAAACTTAGTACGACATAGTACATAAGGAAAATAAGACTGTTAGTTTCCGAACTTCTTCAGTCTTCCGTGTTTTTGAAATCCTGTTGAGCTTCACCTCCTTCTAACATGTATGCTTTCCCAAGAGCACCTTCAACTTGTTGACCTTGGTTTTGAGGACATTGATTCCGATAGTGTCCTTGCTCCCCACATCCGAAGCATGTGACTACGGCTTTACCTCTACAATCCCTGGCTAGGTGTCCCGATTTTTGGCATTTGTGGCACTTGGCAGGGCAAGGACCCGAGTGATGAAACTTACATCGATTACATAGTGGGTGTGTTCCAGCATAACCTCTGCCTTCTATTGGTGCAGCGACATAAACCATTGCAGCTTCTTGCCTTCTATTCTGTTGTTGATGATGGTTAGTGTTACGGTTTTGGTTGTTGTTATTATAACCTCTTGGGTCATTCTCCCATTTCCTTTTGTTGTTGTTGATTTGGTTATCGTTGTTGTTGTTGTTGTTTCGATTATTGTTGTAGTTGGTGCGGTTGTTGGTATTGTTGTTACGGTTGGTGTTGGTAATGTTTTCTCCCTTCAATACTTGTGCCATGAGCTTTTGAGATACTCGAATAGATTCTTCAATCATTTGCGGATCAAAAGAAATCACATCACCTTGAATAATCTGGGGAAGTCCCCCAATGAAAGCCTCCAGTAGCTTCTCGTTATCCGAAACCATAGACGGACATAACGCGGCCAATTCTTGAAACCTTCGAATGTAAGTATCAATGTCATACCCAACAGTTATTAGTTCGTAAAATTCGGTCTCCAACTTTTTCACTTCCGTACGCGGACAATACTTCTTTGTTAACAAACCTTTGAATTGCTCCCAAGTGAGCTTGAAAGCATTTTCCATTCCCATTGGCTGAGCATACGAGTTCCACCACGGCATTTCCCCATCTAGTAGTGTGCTCGTAGCAAACTTAACCTTGCTATCCTTAGGGCAATTACATAACAAAAACACAGATTCCATTTTCTCGAACCATCGAACCATGGCAGTGGCCCCTTCAGTGCCCTTGAACTTAGTGGGATCTCCACTTTTAAAATCCTTATACGAACAACTTCTAACCCCGGACCCTCCTGCAATACCTGCAGCAGCAGCAAGCCTAGCGGCTTCAGCTTCCCTCGCAATTCTAGTAGCTTCAGCAGTTGCCGCAGCCGCGGCGGCATTAGCAAGCCTGGCAGTTTCAGCATTAGCTGCAGCCTCAGCGGCAGTGGCGAGTCTAGCGGCTTCAGCAGTGGCTGCAGCCTCGGCAGCATTGGCAAGTCTAGTGGCTTCGGCAGTAGCCGCAGCCTCAGCAGCAGCCGCCACTGTTGCCCTTTCAGTCCTTAATGCATTGGCTATACTATCCCTCACAAACTTTTGCATAGCCGCTTGTGTCAATTCAGGTGTGGCTTTCTTCGGCGCCATTACTTCTTCAAAATAAGAGGAAAGGTGAGATGTAGCAAAGTCCTATGTAAATAATAAACGCTCTAAAGAGGTGTGATATGAGATAATAAATTTAAGGTTATCTTTCAAAGATGAATGATGGATTCCAAGAAGATGGGTTATGAGATGTCGTAAGTGCTTCAAATGTACGATGGTTTAATGGCTTAATGTGTGAATAGCGTGTAACTCGACATGTTAGTGGTGAAACAAAGGAGTGAGAGTGACTTTGCCGTACTTAAAGGTTTTATCTCGGCATTCGACGTTATCGGTGATGAGTCAACTGACATTAAAATTGTGATAGGGAATGATAAGACATTTTCCACGTTGGAGTCTAAAGAAAGGATAATGGAATGGGTATTTGAAGGCATCCATGTGACAATCGATTTGAAATGAAAGTTGATGAGTGTCTAAATACTCATCATTTTTATACTATCTAGACTGCAAAAACATCTGAAAACACTCAGAAACACATCAAAATGATAAAAATATCACAAACAAGTGTTTTATATGTTTTAAATGCAAAAACATCAAAATCTGGTGAAAAACGTATCAAGTTTGCATAATTGGCAGTTTTAGTCCCTCAAGTTTGAAAATTTGTCAAAAACAGTCCCTGGTCATTCCAAAACTTGTAAAATATCATTTTAGGTCCTTGGGATTCACAAGTTGTTCAAAATAATCCTTTGAAGTTAAAAATCACAAATTTACAACTTTGGTCCCTCAACTTTGCAAAAGTGTCAAAATTAGTCCCTAAGGTTTTAAAAATAAGAAAATAATCAAAATAAACCTTATACTATTTATAAATGGCAATATTGGTCCTTCATGATAACTTTGGAAAATTACAAGTTTGGTCCCTAGAATTACAAAAATGGCAATATTAGTCCTTGGATATTTTAAAATGAGAAATTATGCAAAATTATCCTTGTACTAATCATTTATGGCAGGTTTAGCCCTTGAAAATAATTTGGAAAGTTGTCAAAGCCAGTCCCTCAATTTACAGAAATTACAAGATTGGTCCTTGTGCTTAGTTACTAATACAAACGGACCCTTTGTATTTAATAAGCCCAAACAAAACAAAACCCACCCTTTTATAAACCCAGCTAATCCCTTGGCCCAATCTTCTCCAAGCCCAAACCAGTTTTAAAATTAAAAACCCGCGCTCACTGTTCACTCCTCTCCCTCACCACGGTTAACCCAAAACCACCTGGTTTTTTCCACCTCTCCCCACCTTTCCACCTCACCTAAGCTACTCCACCACCTGTCTAACCACTCCTTTACACCTCCACATCCATCCAAAAGCTTTAATTGAAGAAAAACTGCCCAAGACTTTTTTGGCGCCAAAAGCAAAATCAAAGGTTGAGATAAGTTTCAAAGATCCAATGGTGGTGGGATTTACTGAGAAGCATGTGGGGAATCTAAAAAGTCTATAAAGAGAGAAGGAAAAGCAGAGGAGAAAAACAAGTAGTGTAGTTTAGTTTTAGTTAATGTCGTTTTAGTTTAATTTTGATTTTCAGTATATGTTTTATCTTTAAAGCTTTGTATTTCATGTTTTCCTTGTGCAATAAAACTTTTGTAACCTTCAATTTCAGTTTTTATGCAAATTCTCAGTTTATGCATTTTCAAGGTCTAATTCTCAAGTATGATCAAATGTTGTTATTAATGGTTGTTTTGGACTCCTAGTCACACATAAGCTCCTATATAGCTTGTTAAAGCTATTAGACACCCTTAAAATCAGTTGAGTAGTCAAAATAGAAAAATACCAAAAATTACCAAGAAATTAGCTTGAAATTCAAAAATCCTGTGGGAACATGATCAAGACCATGGTGCAGTTTCTTTTGGATTGATTAGTGGGTCAGAGCTTCTTGGGAAGCATTAGGATTAATCCTCAGACCTTGGTTCACTGTCTTGAGCTTGGATCCATTTGTAAGCCTTTTTAAGTTACTTTTGCATTTTACTGTACAAGTGTTTTTAAGTTTAGAATCTCTGTGTGTTTATCTTCATTAGTCATAGTTAAGTAAATTTAAGCATTAAAATTAGTTACTTGTTCCTTTTAATTTATAGTTTATAAAAATTTCATTTTAACAGTTTAAATAGGATATAGATCATCATTGAGTTGTATGTTGTTATAGCTGTTGTTTAATGTTTATTTAGAGTTAATAAATGATGTTATAAGGTCTGCAATAAGCCTGATGGTTTTAATCTATGATTTTCTTTGAAAAACTTCTAAAACAGTCTCATAAAGGATGTTTTTAATTACTGTATTATCTGTAATATAGGTTATCTGTGTAGTTGTTTGTGGTTGTAACTTGTCAAACTAGGTCTTAATATCTCATTTACATCAAGAAAACCAGTCCTTGTTTGTCTAATAGTCAAAATACTTTTTGATCTCACACCATTTTATCACTGTTAAAATTTTAAAGGGTGAATCTCATCATAAGTACTTAAAATATGGTAAGGTAGCTTAATCTCATATTATTCTAGTCTAATATATCACAATCAGTCCATAGAATCAGTTTAAATTTAATAAAAGTCAAACTTTCAGTTTAAAAAAAAAAGTCATAGAGTGCTCTGTGCACAGTTGTGGTACCCCATTTCACAAGCTCTTAGAGAGCTTTTTAATGGCTTCTAGCTTATGTGTTTTAGTTTTTTGAGAAGCTCATCTAGCTGACTCAAAGGTCCAAGTTTTATTTTTGCATTAGTAGCTTATTAGATAGGGCTGCACTCAACTTTTTGTTTGTCCCATTTTAACTCAGTGGCTTTTTCCAATTTTTCAAAAGCTCATCAAAAGTTATCTAGTGAACCAAACCATGAGTACTTTAGCTTTTTGAAAAGCTGAACAGGTCATCTAGCTTATCCAATAATTTTTTTTCATTATCTAGTTTATCTTAGTGCTTAAAAATAAGCTAATAGGTGCCTAGTAAAATCCACAGTGCCCTGTGCATACCAGTGTGATTTGTGCTTATTTTGGCTTTTAAAGTGCTTAATTCTTAGTTAAAATTGTTTTCCAGTTTTCATTTTAGCTTAAAAACAGTTTCTTAGCCTTGGTCAGTTTTCATTAGCTTATTTACAAGCTTATTAACTAGTTTAGCTTATACTTATGCTAATTTCCTTATTTTAGGCCACTGTTAAGATTAATAAGCTGTTACAGAGCTTATTAGTGGTTTTCATCATTAGTCACAGTTATAAAAATTACTTATCTTGATGTGCTTAACAGGTTTGTAAAAAGAAAATCGAAAAAAAAAATGTTTTACAAAAAGGGAGAGGCAGGGGTCGAACCTGAGACCTCTCCCTTATGGGGTTGATAGTGGTGTACCTGGATACCATTGCGCCCTTGGGTCTTTCTCGTTTAAGTCTCACACAACTTAGTATTTAACCCGTTTTGTCTTAATAAGCTTAAACGTAGCAAATAGCTTATTTCCAGCTTATTTTTAATAGCTTTTTCAACTTTTGCACTTTTCTTGTCTTTGTATTAGTATAAAGTAATTTATAAAAAAGTTTCATATTTTTCTCATTAGTTTTAGTATTTTTTTATCATTTAATTAGTGTAAAAATGTATTTAAATCATAATAAATAAAATAATAATCAGAAAAATATAATTCTTTTTCCTAAAATTTTCTTTTATCAAATAGTACGTAAGAAAATTAGTTTTACACTCTTAGGTCTTTTATTTCTTAAAATTTATGTTTTATTTTGCGCTCCAGCGCCATTTTCGTAAATAACGCTCGTTTCCGTTTTAAGTAACGTTTTTAGATAATTTAAGTTTACGTTTCCATTAAGATAGTTTATTTAAGTTATTTTGTTTTATAAAATAAACGTTCATCGATCTGTAAAAATAGTGATAGCGTTTATTTAATATCTTTTATCTTTTAATTTGCATTTAAGTCGCTTTAATTTATAGATCTTTTCTTTAGGTAATTATCCAAAACCTTACTGATCGCTATCTTTAGTGATCATTCTATCATCTGAAGTTGTTTAACACCAATTCATCCTCCGTGGGACTTAACGACCCAGGAATTCCCTATATTCCTCTGATCTTAAATTGCATTGGTGTGTGAACTGTTTTGAGTTTCTTACGGTTGGTCATTCACAAGTGGCTAGCTTGCGTGAGATAACTTGACGGTTCACCATCAATCAAAAGTAAATAACTCGAAAAATGTACGTATAAACCGCATGTAAAGTGAATATGCACTTATGATGAAATGATGAGATGCTATGATGATGTAGTTATAGTCTAGGGTCAATGATGCAACCTAGTTCTCTATAACTGAAGCTCTGATGCCAATCTGTCACACCCCCAAATTACATGTTTTGCAGCGGAATGGAATTCCTGGGGATTGACTGTCATAGCATCACAATCACAGTTATATTGAACGACCTAAAGTGTCGTTTGGAAAATACATCGTTTGATTTAATAAAATAATCAGAGTTTACAAAGTATAGGTCCCAAATGAAAATCAACTTGTGCGGAAATAAGTTTGTTACAATTCAAACAATGTTTTAAAGTGCATAAATCCCATGAGAGACGCGTCGTCAACACGACTCTATGATAAGTCCACATGCATGCCATGAAGTGTATGCCTTAGATACCTGAGATAAAACATGCTTAAAACAGTCAACACAAAGGTTGAGTGAAATTCATAGGTTTAACTAATTTGTTTGAACACAATATTCGTAGTGTGAGTTACGTTATTTCACACTCATCGTTGAAAACAAAATAGCATTTATTTAACTAAGTTCATGACAACCAAAGCGTAAACCTCGTACCAATAGAAATTGGTAAAAATCGTTTCATCGCAGCCCTAATAGGTAAACTTGCCAATTTACCTTAATGATTCAAATATAGTGCGTTCGATTTCCCCTAGCTGGGTCAATAAGAACGGGAGTGTTAATTCCAATAGGCCTATTCACAATATTTGCGCTCACTCGCAAGTGACTAATGGTGCATGATGTAGGGACTTCAAACATGGCAATTGAATACTTAGTGACAATAAAACATTTGGATATAGCATACAGTTCAAAGCATTTGTGTTCGATTAAAAATATAGCATGTATCTCCCCCAAGAGTTTGTAAAACAATTAAGTAATAGATAGTGGGGCTATGAACTCACTTGGTACAATGATGCGATGACAAAAGTGCGTACACTGAAATAATGCGCAATCTCTAACGGCGACCTATTATGAATGATATGATATATAATAAGTCATGATGTAATGTTATGCATGCAATTCGTATGATATCTATACCACTTGTGAATTTTTGAAAATAATACTTATCGTCGAAAAATAATCTTATAACGTCTTGACCATTTTTAACTTACTTTACATGTATTTACGTTGAAATGATATCCTACGATAATCATTTAGTGATTTATTATGAAATTATAACTTGCCGTCGTAAAATAATGTCATTGAAAATTTCATGAAAGTGAATAAATAGCCTTAAAAAGCTAGTCATAAAATGGTGCATGATTTTCAATGCCAAAACACGTCAAGTTTACTCACACAAGCTAGCCACTTGTGAATGACTAACCGTAAGAAACTTAAAACGGTTCAGACACTGATTCTCTGATAATGAAGGCTTAAGGGTTATGTGTGTGGATAAAACCTCAATATCGATATCAAAAATAATCACGAAGATAGATTCAAATTCCTTTAGGAAAAAGAATAATAAATCAAATCCCGTGTGTGATCGTGTAATACGGATTAGTCAACCCGAATCATTTCCCAACGAGGCGTGAATTGCCAACGTCGTTCTTGGTTTGGAATTTAATGCTCGATGTATTGAATTAATGATTTTGATTTTATTAAACTACGAGAATGGGGAAATTAATTAAGGGAATCTATTCTACAGGAAATCCTAATGCAAATTAACTAAAACGTAATTAATAAAACGTAATTAAAATGCAACTATGTCTAAATTATACCCTAAAAATGCCTAAAATTACGTTTACTCTAGAAATGATATTAGAAAACTATTTATGAATTAAAACTATTATTTTTGGATTTTTCTGGATTTTTTAAAATAAAAAACTAATTTTTAACTATTAAGAGTAAAACTAATTATCTAAAAATTATGAAAAAGAGAGGGAAAATTATAGAATTACTTTTCAAAAATCTAAAATATCACAAAAGACTTTTCAAAACTATTTTTGTATTTTTCTGATTAATTTTCTATTTTCTTTTAATTTAAAACTATTTAAATCTAATTTAAATTGTGAAAAATACCAAATAAAAGGGGAAAAATAAGGAAAAATATTTTTTATGCTTTTTATATTTTTTTTAAACTGAGAAAATTGAAAAATTATTTTTTTGGAACTTTTTCTTAATTATTTGCAATAAAAGCTATTTAAAAGTGAAAAAAAAACTATTTTAATTGAGAAAAATACTAAACAGTTACCAAAAATCATGAAAATCTCAGGAAAATTCTAAAATGATAATCTAAATCTATGAAAAATAAGAAATATGATGCTTATGTGTGAGATTTAAGAGCTGAAATGCAAACTATCTATGGATAAGCTAAGGAAAATAAGCAAAAGAGTGAATTAAGCTATCAAACAGTTACTAAAACTAGATTATGCTAAAATAAGCTAAAATCAACTAACTACACCTAATCCTAACAAGCTACAAGCTCTTACTAAAGAATTAAGCAAACTACCTAACTAAGCAAAACAGTTTCTGACCTCTACTTATGAGCTGTTGCAACTGCTTATCCTATAAGCTAAAGCTAAAACCAGATAAGTGGTTCTCAAGACCACCAAGAAGGCTACAACTAACCAAAATTTCAGGCTCTAATTCACTTAATTGAGCTCAATGCACAAGCTGCAAGATCTGCAAAAATCTGGTTTATACATGTTTTGAATTTTGAAGAACATTTGTGAAATTTTGACTTTGTTGAGTTTTAATCCAATGTAGTGAACTGATTTTAATGTTTTTAGCTAAAACAAAGTTACCAAAAGCTAGATTTCTAAATTCTAAACCTAAATCTGTCTTTTGATCTTGAACCAATCCAACAGTGATGCTAATTAAAACTGTTCAAAAGAGTTTTGACTATTGAAGATTAACTGCTATCATCTCAGGCCTAAATGACTATCTATAACTTGAATGAACATGTATCAACTACAAAGACTTAAACAACTAGCCTCTACTACAGTTTAACAGGCAAATCCAAACACTAGTATTACTACTGATATGCAATCTAATAACTACCAACTCATTAATCTAACTTAATAGCAGCTAAAACTATGATCTACCAATTAAAACACAGCTACTGAATGTAATCAAAACAACATTAACTAACAGATTTAAGAATAAGCTAATTATGCAGTTTTAGCAAATTCAAATTGATCAGATGCTGAAACTTACAACTGTCCAGCAATTTGCAGCTTATCTCAGATCCAATATTACCACTAACCTACTCAGATTCAACCCAAATTCCAATCAGCATCACCCAATTCAGATCCAGAACCAGCAAATCAATCTTGTTCTTTATCAGTTGACTTTTGTTGACCAGTTTTGTGCATTTGAGTAAATGATGTTTTAAAACAACAATAAGCTCACTAAAAGCTATTAAGATCTTGGATGAGCTTATGTAACAGTAGTTTGAGCTTATGATAAGCTTAAAAGTATTTTTTTTTTAATGATTTTCCTGATTTTTTTTGTATTTTTTTGAGTAATATGAGCAATAAGCTAAAAACAGATTATAACTGATGAAATAAGCATTTAACAAAGATAATAAGCAGATTTAAAATCATAAACACTTGAACAATTACTTGAAAATGAAAACTAAATTTTATTAATCTAAATCATTTGAGTACAAAATACGAATTACAAACTTAAAACTTTAAAATGAAAACTACAATTAACTATACTACTGAAAACTAGAGAGAAGAAAAGATAAAAGATGATTACAATGTGAACGAATAAGGCCTATTTATAGCTAAACTTGAGGTCTAGGAAGGATCTAGAATTCCCAATGTGTGCTTCTTTGAGTTGTTTTCATCCCTTTGATCATCATACACGTTTCCCAAATGATATCCACCCTTGGATCATGAATGCCACGCATCTTCGACCAATCACAGAGCAGCATGTGGCCTTAAGCACACGGATGGGTGACATGGCAGTCACGTGTGTCAGAGAATGTCATAAGGTGTCAGAGAAAAGTACATAATTGCCCTTAATTTCAGTGAATTGGTCAATTGATTATGAGGGTGTTTTAGGGTTCTTATGCCCTGGGTAAAAGGGGGAAGAAATTGGGCGGTAAAGGTAAAAGTATTTATTTAATTCGTTTGACCGGTAATTAATATGTTGACCTGGGTTTGGGTCGGGTGGAATGGGTAATAAACCGGGTAATGGCTGGGTTTCGGGTTAAGATAAATTGGCCGGGGTTTGTTTTGTTAGTGGACCGGGTTTTGCTTTGTTGGGCCGAGAGGTTTATTATTGTTTTTGGACTAATATATTTTGGACTTGGATTGTTACCATTTAATGTACCAAGGACCAAACATGTACAAGCTGAATTTCAAAGGACCAAAGGTGTAAATCTGAAATTATCTTTCAAGGATCAAACTTGTCATTCTCAAATAACCAAAGGGTTGAACTTGTAAATTCTGAAACTCGAAGGATCATTTCTGTCAAAAGCTCAAAGTTCAGGGACTAATCTTGACATTTCTTCAAATTTTATTAAAACTTCAAAAATCATCCTCAGAGAATAAAATCTTCCAAAATGCATAATCCCGACCTTCCAGCTCAGCTCAAACTCTCTTGATCTCTCGTGCTCGGATTTACGTCTGATTTGGTTTCTTTTTGAGTGTTTTTACATATCCGTACCTGCACAAGCACAAACTCAAGAAAACCACAAATATTAGCAATAAACGGCTCTTTCTTGGTTGTTTTGGGTCAGTTTTGATAATGAAAAGGTATGTGTTTAAGCACATACCAGTGCACGTCGAGCGTTAGGAAACGAACTCAACGGTTTTGAGAAGCTTGTATCATTATCTCAAAGTTTTAGCATTTAAGTTTTCATCCTAGGGGTCTCGATCATGGAGAAAAATATAGGTTAAGTATGGTACTTGTGTCCAAAATATCGTTTAAAATTAAGTATGCTAGAAGATAAACGTTAGTCGATAAGATTAGGATATCGGATTTCCATCAGCATCGATCATGAAACTCGAGTGGAGAAAAGACAAACTTCGAGCACGAGAGTCTTCATATCGGGAAAATCCTAAACAAAAACATCACAAACAACCAAACACGAGAAATCGAAGAGGCAGACCCCTTCGCGTCACTTATTAGAAAATAGAAAGAAGATAGAGATAAGCATGGGGTGCCTCCCACGAAGCGCTACTGTTTTTGATCACCGAATCGCTAGCCTGACTCGTCCCCGAATTCATTTGTCCTTGGGGAAGAAAGTGGTAGAGATACCAGGGTCAAAAACGGTGTCCTCATTCCCAAAGGAATGAGACTGGGTGGGTTGGGAGGGAAAGAAAGTGTCGGGCATCAGCACATAAGGGATAACATGAAAGAATGATCCATCATCCGGCGGTTTTGCGGGCGGACGAAAGGATGACGGATCACAATATAAATACTCCATAGAAGAAAGGAGTCCATGGTACAGAAAGGTGTATTTCAAAGGTTCAAACATGAAGGCATCAAAGATAGGATCCTTTTTCCAAATAACTTTGGTGATAAGAATGTACTCTTTAATGAGTATCCCAGGGTTAAAAATCTTGTCCTCAGAAAGGAACGAAATCAAAGTATCATCCACGTGAAAATCCTCACGAGAAAAGGAATCACTCTCGGATAAAAAATAGTGTGGGGCCTCTGAATCAACAAGCTCATCAGTCGAAATCTTAACTTCCTTATCTTTCTTCGGGTAAAACGGATCATCGTATTTATTTTCGGAAAGAATCGAGTCGGTGGGAGCAAGTTCATCGGTGAACTTCTCGAAGTAAATCGACGGATCTTGATATAACAAATATTCAATTTCGCGTAAGTCGGCTCTAAAATCAAAGATGTCATCCTCACTTCCCGGTGGAAGAGGATCCATGCGAGCGAGTTCATCGGCGAACTCCTCGAGAAGTAATCAATGGAAGAATCCTTGAGCTCGGGCTCCGAAGGATTAAAAGACGGCTTGACTTCTTTAATAACTTTTTCTTCCGAAGGAATATAAGAATCTCCGTAAAGCATTTTTTTAATCAAATGAATATCTCCTTCGATGTCGATGTCGGCATTATCAATTTCCGGTGAAACTGAATCACTTTTCAAATAAGCCTCAATTTCTTTCATGATAGAATCATCTTCCTCATATTGAGTATGGGAAGGGGAAGAATCGGAAGAAAGTTCCATATTTTCAGAAGAAGGAGTGGGATTGCCACTCAAAGAAAACTCGACGTTTTTAGGAACAAGATCAATCCGATACACAGAAAGCGGAGGTGGGACAAGTGGTGTGCTCTTAGAGCTAGCATTTTCCACCACAACCGTTGTAGTCTCCTTTTCTAGTTTCTTATTTTGCTCAGCACGTATCGTAGACAAACTCTTAACCGTGAAACGTGAAAGACTCGGATCAATTCTCGATGTCTTAGGCCCAACTTTTTGAACAACCGGAGGTTGGACGTTTTTGGTAATTCCGTTATTAGTAGGAATTCCCGGGTCCTTTGTCACCTCGGTGTTACTAATTTTGGCCACATCATATTGTTTGGTAAAAGATTTAGAAGTATGGTTAACGTTAAACGTGACGGCTTCTTTTCCAACTCTTAAAGTGATTTCTCCTTCATACACATCAATCAACGCATGGCCCGTCCTTAAAAAACATCTTCCGAGAATAAGGGGCACACGAGGGTCGGCATCGAAATCAACGACAACAAAATATGCGGGAAAATCGAACTTCCCCACTTTAACAAAAACATCCTCGGCTATACCGATTGGTGTTGTCGTAGTTCGGTCGGCTAGCTCGAGGGCCATACATGTCGGGGTAAGTGGAGGCAATGAAAGCTTATCGTAAATTGATTTCGGCATCAAATTGATACTCGCGCCAAGATCGGCCAAGGCGGAGCATTGAATAATTCCTTGAAAATCGCACGGAATGAGGAACTTGCCGGGGTCACCTAACTTTTTGGGAAGTTTCTTAAGAATAACCGCCGAACAATTCTCATTCAAAGACGTTTTTGCCAAATCCACAATTTTCTCTTTGTTACTTAACATTCCTTTTAGTGTTGAAACAAACTTAGGCATGAGAAGAAGAGCATCCGCGAAGCTAATTTCGAAGTGAAGACCTTGAAATATTTGAAAGAATTTTTCCATTTGAAGATTTTCTTGTTCACGTTGCTTTTGATCATTCATCCTTGACGGGTACGGGAGTGTTGTTTTTGAATTAGTCTTTTCAGCACTAACCGGAGCATCCTTGGGCTCAGACGTCGGGACAACCGTGGGTTGGACATTCTCAGTACTCCCCTTATTAATAGGAAGCACCGGGTCCTTTGTCACCCCAGTCTCACGGTCTACCACACAAGACGGAGAAGAAGAAATAGTGGTAGGAGCCGTGGGTCCATCGTAAGCAACACCACTTCGGGTAGTAATCGCTTTCATGTCACCTCTCGGGTTAGGAATAGTATTACTCGGAAGGGAACCGGAACCCGAGGGTTGAGAATAAGAAGTAGACGGTTGATTGGCTTGAAAGAAATTAGCCATCATATTCTTCATTTCACTTATCTGCTTGTTACTCGTGGCAAATTCATTCCTGATGCTGGTGATTTGATTCTGCAAGCTCTTAATGGTATTGTCGGAGTTCTTCATGTAAGATAGAAACTCATTGTTCGGAGCAACTTGATGAGGTGATTGATATTGTTGTTGAGGAGGTTGTTGATAAACTTGATGTGGAGGAGCTTGGTAGTTTTGATTACCATGATTGAGATTGGCTCCTCGGTTTTGATTGTAAGATTGGTTTTGATAACGGTTTTGGTTTTGTTGAGGAATGGGTGCAAAACCGGGTGGTCCCATTTGGTTGGCACGGTATCCTTGGTTTTGAACCGTATTAGCAGAGGCTACAGAAGCATTTCGGAGATCGCCATCGGTGGCTTGACAATTATAGTACGGATGAGGACCACCGCAAATAACACATGTTTCAGTAACGGCATTGACGGGTTCTGATTTATGAATCCTAAACTCTCTCATCATAGAATTAATAGCATCAGTCAGCCCACTCAACTCACTCCTCTGAATGTAGTTGTCGTTCGAAGTGATCTTAGAAACAACCGGTCGGTTTCTAGACGAAGAAACTTTTGACTTATTTTCGATAATCGTTCTAATATCGGTGGGCATACGACTCAAGATATTACCACCGGCGGCCGCGTTAAGCGAATCTTGATCGGATGGAGTAAGAGCATTATAGAACATATCAATCTGATGAAGATCAGTAAAACCATGATTTGGGCATTTACGTAAAAGTTCCTTGAATCTATCCCATGCTTCTCCAAAACTCTCGTCAAATTTTTGTTGAAAATTTATGATTTGATTTCGT
Organism: Chrysanthemum seticuspe; assembly: GCA_019973895.1. Taxonomy (NCBI): domain Eukaryota; kingdom Viridiplantae; phylum Streptophyta; class Magnoliopsida; order Asterales; family Asteraceae; genus Chrysanthemum; species Chrysanthemum seticuspe. The sequence continues at coordinate 230,263,957 of BPTQ01000005.1, forward strand.
AACATTGTTATTTTTGACGGAGGAAAGAATTGGTTCACAAATTTCTTAGAAAGATCTTCCCATGTTGTAATCGACTGAGGGGGTTCTTTTTCTAGCCAAGTCCGGGCTGCCCCCTCAAGGGAAAATGGAAACAATCTCAACTTAATCGACTCATGAGAGACGCCCCGAAAGTTTATCGTTGAAGCAACTTGATTAAACCAACGGAGGTGTGCGTGGGGCTCCTCACGATCTAAACCACAAAAAGGTTTATTAGACACCAATTGTATTAAATTTGTTTTTAGTTCAAAATTTTCGGTGTTAATTGGTGGAAGTACGATAGCATCACCGTAGCCGTCTACGGGAGCTTGAAGTAACTCGTTCATTGTTCGAGTGTCTGCCATGACGGGTTCTTCAACGATAGTACGTAACTCGGGTACGTCTATTCTTTGATTACGTCTACGTCGTGATTGAGAGCGAGTGCGCATGCACTTAAAAACCAAGGCAATCAAAAGAGACCGATATTCGAAAACACAGTGAACTTAACCAATAATCCCAAGTGAAAAAATCACCTCTACAAGACAAACGCACAAGCGAGCGGAGAAGCTTTGTAGGTCAGCGCGAAGCTTATTAAAAACCCGCTTCTTTTCAGCCGCAATTTAATGTCAGGCCGTCCTTATACCCACCACATAGTTTGTTTATCCGATAGAAGTAAATCAATTCACAAGCGACACAAAGGCAAGTTTTTGTTCTTTAGTTCGGGAACTTATAATGATAACACCTCCGTTGAGAATGTTATATAATTGGTGTCTTCTATTTATTAGCAAAAACACAAGAGAAAATCTTTTTGTATTTTTAATATGATATATATATACAAAAGAAAAAGGAAAATATTTTTTTACTTTTTTATTTTTTTATAGAAAAATAGTAACTTCACGAATGAAGGATCTCGAGTCACTAATCGTCAAACCTCAAACGATATTGTCGTGACACAACCTCCCCGGCAGCGGCGCCAAAATTTGATTTTCAATGCCAAAACACGTTAAGTTTACTCACACAAGCTAGCCACTTGTGAATGACTAACCGTAAGAAACTTAAAACGGTTCAGACACTGATTCTCTGATAATGAAGGCTTAAGGGTTATGTGTGTGGATAAAACCTCAATATCGATATCAAAAATAATCACGAAGATAGATTCAAATTCCTTTAGGAAAAAGAATAATAAATCAAATCCCGTGTGTGATCGTGTAATACGGATTAGTCAACCCGAATCGTTTCCCAACGAGGCGTGAATTGCCAACGTCGTTCTTGGTTTGGAATTTAATGCTCGATGTATTGAATTAATGATTTTGATTTTATTAAACTACGGGAATGGGGAAAGTAATTAAGGGAATCTATTCTACGGGAAATCCTAATGCAAATTAACTAAAACGTAATTAATAAAACGTAATTAAAATGCAACTATGTCTAAATTATACCCTAAAATGCCTAAAATTACGTTTACTCTAGAAATGATATTAGAAAACTATTTATGAATTAAAACTATTATTTTTGGATTTTTCTGGATTTTTTAAAATAAAAAACTAATTTTTAACTATTAAAAGTAAAACTAATTATCTAAAAATTATGAAAAAGAGAGGGAAAATTATAGAATTACTTTTCAAAAATCTAAAATATCACAAAAGACTTTTCAAAACTATTTTTGTATTTTTCTGATTAATTTTCTATTTTCTTTTAATTTAAAACTATTTAAATCTAATTTAAATTGTGAAAAATACCAAATAAAAGGGGAAAAATAAGGAAAAATATTTTTTATGCTTTTTATATTTTTTTTAAACTGAGAAAATTGAAAAATTATTTTTTTGGAACTTTTTCTTAATTATTTGCAATAAAAGCTATTTAAAAGTGATAAAAAAAAAACTATTTTAATTGAGAAAAATACTAAACAGTTACCAAAAATCATGAAAATCTCAGGAAAATTCTAAAATGATAATCTAAATCTATGAAAAATAAGAAATATGATGCTTATGTGTGAGATTTAAGAGCTGAAATGCAAACTATCTATGGATAAGCTAAGGAAAATAAGCAAAAGAGTGAATTAAGCTATCAAACAGTTACTAAAACTAGATTATGCTAAAATAAGCTAAAATCAACTAACTACACCTAATCCTAACAAGCTACACGCTCTTACTAAAGAATTAAGCAAACTGCCTAACTAAGCAAAACAGTTTCTGACCTCTACTTATGAGCTGTTGCAACTGCTTATCCTATAAGCTAAAGCTAAAACCAGATAAGTGGTTCTCAAGACCACCAAGAAGGCTACAACTAACCAAAATTTCAGGCTCTAATTCACTGAATTGAGCTCAATGCACAAGCTGCAAGATCTGCAAAAATCTGGTTTATACATGTTTTGACTTTTGAAGAACATTTGTGAAATTTTGACTTTGTTGAGTTTTAATCCAATGTAGTGAACTGATTTTAATGTTTTTAGCTAAAACAAAGTTACCAAAAGCTAGATTTCTAAATTCTAAACCTAAATCTGTCTTTTGATCTTGAACCAATCCAACAGTGATGCTAATTAAAACTGTTCAAAAGAGTTTTGACTATTGAAGATTAACTGCTATCATCTCAGGCCTAAATGACTATCTATAACTTGAATGAACATGTATCAACTACAAAGACTTAAACAACTAGCCTCTACTACAGTTTAACAGGCAAATCCAAACACTAGTATTACTACTGATATGCAATCTAATAACTACCAACTCATTAATCTAACTTAATAGCAGCTAAAACTATGATCTACCAATTAAAACACAGCTACTGAATGTAATCAAAACAACATTAACTAACAGATTTAAGAATAAGCTAATTATGCAGTTTTAGCAAATTCAAATTGATCAGATGCTGAAACTTACAACTGTCCAGCAATTTGCAGCTTATCTCAGATCCAATATTACCACTAACCTACTCAGATTCAACCCAAATTCCAATCAGCATCACCCAATTCAGATCCAGAACCAGCAAATCAATCTTGTTCTTTATCAGTTGACTTTTGTTGACCAGTTTTGTGCATTTGAGTAAATGATGTTTTAAAACAACAATAAGCTCACTAAAAGCTGTTAAGAGCTTGGATGAGCTTATGTAACAGTAGTTTGAGCTTATGATAAGCTTAAAAGTATTTTTTTTTTTTTTTTTTTAATGATTTTCCTGATTTTTTTTGTATTTTTTTGAGTAATATGAGCAATAAGCTAAAAACATATTATAACTGATGAAATAAGCATTTAACAAAGATAATAAGCAGATTTAAAAGCATAAACACTTGAACAATTACTTGAAAATGAAAACTAAATTTTATTAATCTAAATCATTTGAGTACAAAATACGAATTACAAACTTAAAACTTTAAAATGAAAACTACAATTAACTATACTACTGAAAACTAGAGAGAAGAAAAGATAAAAGATGATTACAATGTGAACGAATAAGGCCTATTTATAGCTAAACTTGAGGTCTAGGAAGGATCTAGAATTCCCAATGTGTGCTTCTTTGAGTTGTTTTCATCCCTTGGATCATCATACACGTTTCCCAAATGATATCCACCCTTGGATCATGAATGCCACGCATCTTCGACCAATCACAGAGCAGCATGTGGCCTTAAGCACACGGATGGGTGACATGGCAGTCACGTGTGTCAGAGAATGTCATAAGGTGTCAGAGAAAAGTACATAATTGCCCATTTCAGTGAATTGGTCAATTGATTATGAGGGTGTTTTAGGGTTCTTATGCCCTGGGTAAAAGGGGGAAGAAATTGGGCGGTAAAGGTAAAAGTATTTATTTAATTCGTTTGACCGGTAATTAATATGTTGACCTGGGTTTGGGTCGGGTGGAATGGGTAATAAACCGGGTAATGGCTGGGTTTCGGGTTAAGATAAATTGGCCGGGGTTTGTTTTGTTAGTGGACCGGTTTTTGCTTTGTTGGGCCGAGAGGTTTATTATTGTTTTTGGACTAATATATTTTGGACTTGGATTGTTACCATTTAATGTACCAAGGACCAAACATGTACAAGCTGAATTTCAAAGGACCAAAGGTGTAAATCTGAAATTATCTTTCAAGGATCAAACTTGTCATTCTCAAATAACCAAAGGGTTGAACTTGTAAATTCTGAAACTTGAAGGATCATTTCTGTCAAAAGCTCAAAGTTCAGGGACTAATCTTGACATTTCTTCAAATTTGATTAAAACTTCAAAAATCATCCTCAGAGAATAAAATCTTCCAAAATGCATAATCCCGACCTTCCAGCTCAGCTCAAACTCTCTTGATCTCTCGTGCTCGGATTTACGTCTGATTTGGTTTCTTTTTGAGTGTTTTTACATATCCGTACCTGCACAAGCACAAACTCAAGAAAACCACAAATATTAGCAATAAACGGCTCTTTCTTGGTTGTTTTGGGTCAGTTTTCATAATGAAAAGGTATGTGTTTAAGCACATACCAGTGCACGTCGAGCGTTAGGAAACGAACTCAACGGTTTTGAGAAGCTTGTATCATTATCTCAAAGTTTTAGCATTTAAGTTTTCATCCTAGGGGTCTCGATCATGGAGAAAAATATAGGTTAAGTATAGTACTTGTGTCCAAAATATCGTTTAAGGGTGGTTTCCGGCAAAGTTTAAGTGACAGCATTTTATTCGTTACAACTCCGCTTGACGAACGGTTGGACATTTTGGAAAATATGCTAGGCGAACTTACTTTTACTAGAAGACATCATGTTATGAAAAGTATAACATCCATGTTAAAAACGACCCTCAACATGGTCCTTCGTGGCCGTAATATTTGTCTAATAGAAGTATATTAGTTTTTCTTATATAATATAGTTACGGCAACTTTGTTTAAACGCGTGTAGTTTAATCGTTACAAGTCCGTTTTCTACGTTTTATATGTCCTTAGCTTCGTATCAAAGTATACTAATATATTTTTGATAAGTCGACACAATTTATAACGCTTAAGCCTCATTTTTGACTCGTACAAAGTGGACGTAACATGCTGAATTTTCAGGATTTTATAGTTTTCGTCGTCTAACTTAAAAAATTCATATCTTCTTCATTATAACTCCGTTTTAACCCGTTCAAGCGACCACGTTTTCGTTTTAAAGTATATTTTCTAAATATCTAGGCCAAAAATTTTTATCTACTGTCGAAAATTCCAGAATTCAAAAATATGGACAGACCCTTAAGTAAACTTGTCGAAATGAGTTTTTCTCGTGCCAAACCTATTCCAACCAATTCAAAACAACTCCGAAGCTATTCTAATCCTACCATACACCTTCTTAGGGTGTCATGGGTTCCTAGACATCACCAAAAGTGAAATAATTCAAGGAGTAATTATAGGGTGATAAATATATATAAACATTTAAAAACATTAAAAAGTGGTATAAACATCATTATGAAATGCATGTTTTTCTTATATATGATGAAATGAACACAAAATAAATATGAAAGATGAACATGAATATGAGATGCTTACTAGTAACTTGATGAGGTGAAGTGAACAAAGGTTAATCCTAACACCCTAGGTTTTTATTTCAAAACCTAAACTAAGAGTGTAACTAGAGTGTAATAAACTTGACTTGAAAATATTTTGTGAACTCCTTCTTGATCCTTGTGGTTGCCGGTTCTTAGAAAAAGAGGAAGAGAGAAATGGTTTTTGTTTACACTTGAAGATATGGTAAGTATGTGTATATTATGAGTATAATACAATATTTATGTAAGATATTTAGTAAGTTTGTGAATGACTCACCCTTGTTGAACCGACAAGGGTATTTGCATTATCTAGTGAAAATGATTTATTATTATTATTTTTTTATTTATTTATTAAGTATAAATGTGTAGAATAGATGTATATTTGTAAGCTTAGTTTAGTAATTAGGTATATATTTGAGCTTGTAAGGTAGCGTTAGCTAAATATAAATTTTAACGGGTCAAAATAAAATATATTGAAGTCATAAAAATTACAAAAATACATTCCTTACAAATATTGAGTGAAATAATAATTATCGTGTAGTTTTTACGAAAACCGTCGTAATTATATAAATATATCAATTTATATACAAAATAAATTTAAAACACTGGGTAAACTTATAATATTATTTTTATCATCTTAATATGAGTATAAAGATATATCGGGAAAATTTTCGGAAGTATCGGATCAAATGTTCAAAATAATTAATTACGCGACAGCGTTTATTTAATACGAAATTATACGTTTAATGAGAATGCAAAGCCATGCATGAACTAATATGATGATAATGATGCTAATGATATGTAGACTAAACCTAGTCTATATGAAATGTCCTTGATGATAGTTCATGAATTCGCAGCTAAACCACTAAGGTTACGCGAATTTGATACTCGTAAACATAGTTTACGATAGACGATGAAATAGTGAAGCATGAACAGTGTTTTGAGAAATGACCTGAAAGTATAAGTTGTCACACATTTCGGGTTCCACATCTACTTCTATTCCATCTGTGTCGTCTGTATGTAATGCATGTGATACAGATCATTCTTTGGATTGTTGATAGCGGATGTTCCCGACACATGACAGGCAACCTTAAACTGTTATCAAACTTTATTGCAAAGTTCATTGGCACTGTCAGGTTCGGGAATGATCACTTCGCAGCTATCATGGGCTATGGAGACTATGTCAATGGGAACATCGAAATCAGCAGGGTTTACTATGTGGAAGGCCTCGGTCACAATCTGTTTTCAGTAGGTCAGTTTTGTGCTGGAGATTTGGAGGTCGCCTTCAGGGAGAAAACTTGTTTCATTCGTGATCTACAAGGAAACGACCTTATGTCTGGCTCGCGTAATTCTAGTCTCTACACTATCTCTATGCAAGACATGGTTGCTTCATCTCCCATCTGCTTACTTTCAAAGGCAACATCAACAAAATCCTGGCTATGGCACCGTCGTCTTTCACATCTAAACTTTCAAACCATCACCAATCTTGCTCGACACAAACTAGTTGAAGGTCTCCCACGATTCCGGTATTCAAAAGATCACCTATGTTCAGCTTGTGAACAAGGGAAAAGCACTCGTGCTCATTTTCCTTCAAAGGTGGAACACAGCTCTCAGCATGTGCTTCATCTTCTTCACATGGACTTGTGTGGCCCGATGCACGTGCAAATGATCAATGGCAAACGCTACATCTTAGTAATTGTTGATGACTACTCACGATGGACTTGGGTCTACTTTCTTAGAAGCAAAGACCAAGCTCCACAAATGATCATCACCTTTCTCACGAAAATACAGGTTCAGCTCCGCAACACCGTCAGGCTAATCAGAACAGACAAAGGAACTGAATTTGTTAACCAAACCCTTCGTGAATTCTATGAGAAAGTGGGAATTCAGCATCAAACATCTATTGCACGTACACCTGAACAAAACGGAGTTGTTGAAAGACGAAACCGAACGTTAGTGGAAGCTGCAAGAACAATGTTAATCAATGCTAAACTTCCAGATTACTTGTGGGCAGAAGCTGTATCTACTGCATGCTATACTCAAAACCGTTCTATGATCACAAAACGCCACAACAAAACACCTTTCGAGCTTGTCCACAACCATAAACCGAATCTCAAACACTTTCATGTATTTGGATCCCTTTGCTATCCAAATAATGATCGTGATGATTTTGGAAAGCTCAAAGACAAAGCTGACATTGGAGTCTTTATTGGATATTGTGAGAATTCTAAAGGGTACCGGATATGGAATCGTCGTACAAAACAGGTTATGGAAACGATTCATGCTCATTTTGATGAACTTACGGAAATGGCTTCTGAGCATAACAGCTTAGAACCCGGTCACAACCGATTAAACTTCCCTCAACCCCCATCATCAGCTGAACAAAGCCCCCAGCTCACTCGTCAACAAATGGAAAGGTTATTTGCTCCGCTGTTCAGTGACGATATTGATGAACGTGCTCCAGGTGTATCCGATGTTTCCGCTGCTCAACCTGATACTACTCTTATACCTGATACACCTGCTACAACAACTACTGTCGAAGATGCACCTACACCAGTTGACTCCAACACAACAGTTGAACAAACCGCTTCCAACAATGATGAACCGGCTGATGATATTCTTAATGAAGTACCCCCACCTGCAGATTTTGATCCAAATGCGTTCTTTAACCCGTTTGCCAATGAGACTGCTACACGAGATGTCGCGGAATCTTCAACAAACCATTTGAATCCTCAGAATCTACACAATGTATACCAACATCAACCCTCTACACATAAATGGACAAAAGATCATCCTCTGGAAAATATTATTGGCAACCCGAACCAACCAGTCGTTACGAGACAACGTCTTCACTCAGATGGTGAGCACTGCATTTATGCACTCACTGTCTGCCAATCTGAGCCTAAAAACATCAAAGACGCAATGACAAAAGACACCTGGATTGAATCCATGCAAGAAGAACTCAACCAATTCAAACGTCTTGAAGTATGGGAACTGGTTGAAAGACCAACAGGGGTCTACGTCATTGGTCTCAAATGGATTTGGAAAAACAAATTGGATGCTGAAGGGAACGTAATCCGAAACAAGTCACGTCTAGTTGCTAAGGGTTATCGTCAGGAAGAGGGTATAGACTTTGAAGAATCTTTTGCTCCGGTTGCTCGTCTTGAGGCTGTTCGGATATTTCTCGCGTTCGCGGCTCATATGAATATGACGGTCTATCAGATGGATGTCAAAACTGCGTTTCTCAATGGACAACTTAAAGAAACGGTTTATGTCAGCCAACCAGATGGATTCGTTGATCCTGAGTTCCCGAACCATGTCTAAAAACTGAACAAAGCTCTTTATGGTCTCAAACAAGCCCCTCGGGCATGGTACGATAAGCTATCATCTTTCCTCATTGCTAATAATTTCACCAAAGGTTCGGTTGACCCTACTCTTTTTATACAATATCACAGGGCACATATCTTAATTGTTCAAATTTACGTGGATGACATCATTTTTGGGTCTACACATAAAAAGTTTTCAATCGCTTTTGCAAAACTAATGAAGAAAAATTTTGAAATGTCCATGATGGGTGAACTTACGTTCTTTCTAGGATTGCAAGTTCATCAATCACCCCGTGGTATTTTCTTGAGTCAGTCCAAATATGCCCTTGAATTGTTAAACAAATTTGGAATGAAAACCTGTGACACTTATGCAACACCAATGGCTCATACTAAGAAGCTAGATGCTGATTTACATGAGAAATTAGTTGACCCTACCAAATACCGAAGTATTATTGGGTCTCTCATGTATCTAACAGCTAGCAGACATGATATTGTATTTACCGTTTATCTATGCTCCCGTTATCAATCGCGACCAACTGAAACCCACCTCTCTGAGGCTAAAAGAATCCTCCGATACATCAAGGGAACCATTAACTTGGGGATCTGGTATCCGAAGGATTCTGGTTTTGAACTAATCGCTTTTTTAGACGCTGACCACGCAGGATGCTTAGACTCAAGGAAAAGTACTTCAGGAGCACTACAATTTCTTGGTGATAAACTGGTGTCTTGGAAATCAAAGAAGCAGGACTGTACATCGCTGTCATCAACCGAAGCAGAATATGTAGCCATGTCTGTGTGTTGTGCTCAAGTCATCTGGATGAGAACACAACTCAAAGACTATGGTTACGTATTTGACAGAATCCCGATGTACTGCGACAATCGGAGTGCCATTGCGATCTCGTGCAACTCAGTCCAGCACTCGAAATCAAAGCACATCGATCTTCGTTATCATTTCATCAAGGACCACGTGGAACAGAGTACAGTTGAATTATACTTCGTGGGTACTGAATACCAATTGGCAGATCTGCTCACCAAAGCCTTGCCTCCCGCTAGGTTTAATGAGTTGGTCCACCAGATTGGTATGAGGTGTTTGACACAAGAGGAATTGGATGACCTCCTAAAACAGTCTTAAAAACCTGTCAAACACCAAAATATCTTTTGTAAATATTTTTCCAAAAACAAAATACAAAAATATAAAACCTAATAAAACAACAAAAATATTCTTCTATCTATGTTTCTTTCAACATGGCAAGTACATTTCTTCCGTCAACACTCCAATCGTTCAAAATTCAGTATTTTTCCGATGAAGTGTTGAGGGGGAGAAAATAATCACTTAACTGTTTCAAAACATCTGTGTACATGCATGTTATCATATCCCGGTTGTTTCTTTTATCAATGGTGGTAAAATTTTCTGGTTCAATGACACTCCTGGGACTAAAATTTATAACCTTTCATTAGTTTCTTAAGTCAAGGGGGAGTGTCGTCAAGTTTTTTTCTCAAAATCTTTGTTTGGTAACCAAAATGGAAGTTAAATGGCTTTGTATGAAAAAGGAAAAGGTGGAGGGACCAAAACTATCAAAATGTTAAAGTCATTTTAATAATAACACTCTCCACCTAACTATTCCATCACATTTATTACTTACACCTAAAAGATCCTACGCCTAAGAATCGTTCATCCAATCTGTGTTTTTGATCATCAAACTGTAAGTGGATTAATGTTTCTAACATGTTTTTAAACATTGGTTTTGATTTTCAAATGAATCCAACGGTCAAATCTACTTATATGGTTGATTTTGTGTTCTTCGCATATGCGTAAGAACACATGATCATGTGTTGTGTGTTTGTGGTCAAAAAGATCGTGTCAAAACGTTTTTTAGAACATCAAGGATATCTTTTTTATCCTCAAAATGCACCCAGAAACACGAATTGATGGCTTTTCAAAATTAGGGTTCTTAAGTCGAATTGGGTGTTTTCAAATGTAAAGGTTTTTGGTCAAAAAAATTGGTGTGTGATGTTTATATCATGTTGAATTAATGATTTCCAGACCCTATAACAACCCAGAAACACTAATTATGTCAGAATTAGGAATTAGGGTTTAATGTTCTTGAGTTTGGGTATTTTTGATTCACCACGAATTGAATGGTAAAACTTGGTTATTAGACTCTCACAACACCTAAGACCTACCAGAAAACGTTTGGCGCAAATCCTATGGTTAGAAATCATACGCGTAATTCTTAAACTCTAGGGTTTTGACCTACGCGTATGACTTTCTACGCGTAAATGTTTAACATGTTTTCATGCCATGACTTGTTGTATAATGAATATGTGTGTTAAGATTGATGTTATGATGATTTTATTTCAGGCTTGCTACGCATAAAACTCATAATCAAGGTGTTTGTTAATCTACGCATAAGGATCACCTTAGGCGTAGAAAGTTATGCGTAAGAGAAATTTTACGCGTAACTGTTACGCGTAAGGTTCTACAATGGGACTACGCGTATCCTGTGAAGGATATGCGTAAACAGTGACCTCTACGCATAAGGTCTACTCTTACGAGTAAACCTTACGCGTAAGGTTTTTAATACGCCTACGCGTAAGCTCTACGCATAAGGTCCCCTTTTTCCTACGCGTAACATTTCTTACGCGTAAGTAAGGATCCTACGCATAAGCTTGTGTCTACGCGTATACTTCCTCTGTTTACGCATAAGCTACTATTCCTACACATAAGCCTTGATCAAACCTTCGTTTTGAATTGTTACGCGTGCAAACTTGTAAATAAATGAATCATAACGTCACGAATCCAATAATGTCACTAATAAACTTAAAAGTTTGATATGTTGTGAACTATAAGTGATAACATAAACTTTAAAACTTAAAGTTAACTAACTCACAAAACTTCTCACGACGTCATTGGACAATTGGACAATTAAGTGACTTAGGACTCGTAACAATCATTGACACTGTATATTCAATAAATAGACAATAAAACCTTCTATTGACTAACATTATGTCTTTCGATATGTTGGTTCTTTTGGCTAATGTTGTTTCAGATCACGACATGGCTGCTCAAATGAATGTGGATGCACCAGAAGTTCTCACAGTTGCTGACATCTTCCCTAATGGCTATCCGAGAAAGATTGGAAAGAACAGCCTTCGGGTTGACTTTGAAACCCTCACATGCTCAGAATCTTCCTGTTTGATTGCTGTGGATGTTCTAAAGAATCATCCCTACCAGAACATGCTCACACACTCTGCTACAGTATCGGAAATCTACATTCAGCAATTCTGGAATTCAATGCAGAGGATCACAGGTCAAAGTTCAGTGACAGTGACGCTCAATCACAAACAAGTCACCATCACTCATGCAGACTTACGGGCTGTTCTTCTCATTCCTGAAATCGAGCCAACCGACTTCTTTGCCACACCTACTGAGGAGACAGTTCTTCAATTCCTTATTGATATTGGCTATGATGAAGCTTCAGGAATTGCCACTAAGCACTTTCATGTCGAGCTTAAGAACATTCCTCAACCGTGGAGAACCCTCTACATCATCATCACCAAATCAGTCTCTGGTCGTGACAGTGGCTATGAGCATCCCAAGCTCATGGAACTACAAATCTTCTAGTCATTAATCAACAAAAAGGACATCGAAATTGAAGCACTGTTATGGGAAGACATGATGTCATTTCACAAGAAACTTGGCTCAAAGATTCCCTATGTCAGATACACAAAATTGTTGATCCAGAGAGCACTTGGACTTCATCCCAATATTCCACAAAGGCTCAATGACCCAGACAATCACGATATGTTGACTGAGCCTACCCTATCAGTCAGAATCAAGGAATCGTCAACAAAGAAACAGGGTGCTGTGTTACCTGATCACCTACTGACTAACGAAATCAAGAAGCTTGAAACGTACAAAAGGTATCGGGTAGCAGTAAGAGAAGGCAAAGTTGGTCATCTCAATGAAAAACCTTCTGGGACACCTACTCGGAGAACCAGAATAGGAAGTGCTGGAAGTGTAGTAAGCACAGAGAGTCAAAGGAATGTCCCAAAGAGGAAACCGGCTCAAAAGAAAAAAGTTCCCTCTAAGGAAGCTGTTCCTATTCCTACACCTGAACCACCAAGAAAGCTATTGGACGAAAGCTCTGAAGATACACAATCAGACGAGGAGGTCCACTACTCTGAATCTGCAACCGAACCACCTCCCTCAGTAGCAAAACCTCCTAGTCCTCCAGCTGAACATGGAAAAGGGAAGACTCCAGTGCTTGTGCCGTATGATCAAAGCTCAAGCTCAGAAAGTGATGAAGAGCAACTGGATAAATCATACAGGAAGAAGTTTAAAATCGTCAGACACCTTCAAAAAGCTAAAGAATTTGAACAAGATCAAATGCGTGGCCCCGGAGGGTCGAGTGGTGGTGTCCACTCTTCACCAGATCCTGATGCGGTTAATCGACCCGATAAGGGATCTGGTGCCACCACTCTTGTGCAACAACAAACGCTTGTGGAGGAGTCTATTGATTATAACATTGAGGAACCAGAAAAGGATAAGACTGAGAAAGAAAAGACTGATGAAGAAGCTCAGGCTCAGATGGAAGAAAAGGCTAAACCTGGACAAGATAACGAAGAGAATTATGATGATTATCTTCTCAACAGTCCAACTCGTTCCAAGGAGGATACTTTTGCACCTCCAAAGGACCCTGAATCTCCTCACATCTCATCATCATCAGACTCATCCTCTCACTCTTCACCACCACCGTCAAAAAGATCAACCAAATCAACATCCAAATCAGTGAAGAAACCACCTCGATCTTGGATTTCTCATACTCATGAAAGAATTGTGAAAGATGTCCAACATGTCAGAAAGAAGGACATGCTCCACAGAAAACTGAATTGGTTTGCTGACCAAATACAGTACTTACATGATGAGAATGACAAGATGTAGAAAGAAAGGGAATTCGTTCAGGAGTTCATGAGAAGTCATCGTCAAGAGGAACTGAACGAAATGATCGAAGGTTACACTAACAAGTACCTTCTGGATATCGTTCCTAAAGTCACAAAGGAGATGTTTACCAGACAACTATATCCGAATCTTATGCAGATAGCCAAGCAAACTATAAGATCAACACCTTTAACCGTCACAATCAATCCATCTGATCCTGTAGTTTTCTCGGACAATGAATTGGTGGCCAAGCTTGTCACACAATTGTCTAAACGATCTGGGACATTTACTTTTGATGAAGGAAAGCTGTTTCAAGCATTGCTGGACTACCAACTCAAAGAAACATGTAGATTCGAAGCAGAAAGGCCGAAACGTCCTAGAGACGATGAAGATAAGGATCAGGATAAGAATGATGAAGCTAAACGACAGAAGAAGTCTGGTGAATCATCTTCTATGTTACCTCCTCCCCAACGGACTCCTACACAACAAAGGTCTCCTCCCCGTTCTTCTACTGATAAACCTCAGGATTCTGAGTTACCGCCCCAGACTCAGAAAACCGGTGATTATTTTGAGTATACGGGTGGTGACGATGAGGAAGTCCTTGAGCCCCTACAACAACCCACCTCTCCCAAACAAGTACAGAAACCAGAATCATCATCTAGGCCTTCGAAAAAGAAGAAGAAGACGCCTCAGACTGACGTTGTATCATGGCTAGACGATGATAAAACAGAGGAATTTGAATGGTTCTCTACACTTGTTAACTCCACTCCCTACCCTGAAGAAGGTCAAGATCTGGTAGACGGTAACACATTGGAGCATGCTAAAATTCTGCAAGAAAAGTTCCATGTGAAGAAGATGACGAAATCCGAGTTGAAGCGAATCAAGAATGAAGCATTTCAACTGTTAAAAGACAGCTCTGAAAGTGCCCTCGAGGTCGAATATCACCTTGACAACATTGCTCGAGCGTTGTCTAACAACATGGATTGGCTCAACCCAGAAGCAAACATCGACTTCACCAAACGGGACAATCCTCCATATTACACCGACTGGACAAAACCTCTACCAACAATTGGCCAACCAGATGAACCTAGGATTCCATTCAGATATTTCTTCAACAAAGACCTGGAATTTCTTCTACATGGTGGCGATGGGTCAAGGAAATACGCTACATTTTTGACACTTCCATTCCCCGCAGCAATATACTCAAACTGCATACCTATCGAGGAAAGAGCTAATCACTTGTTCTCTAACAAAGTGGAAGCTTACGACCGAGATGCATTGTACGGGATTCATCATTGGCCGGAACGCCGAAGAATCTACTACAGAAGCTGCCAGGTTCAGAAGTCTCAACATGCAGTGTTCAGTACTAAGGATATCGTTGCCATCAAACACGTTGCTCTTTCATCTAAGTGGGACTACACTTTCCTAAAGAATATTGTGGTCAAACGACAAGATGAAAAAGATTATGCATTCTCTGAAGATGACTTTGAGAATTTGTCTATCAACGACATTGAAGACATGTACCTTGCCAAAGTACAGGGTCGCATGAGGCAATTTTCAACCGAAGTACAACGTGAATTCATAAAGTCACTGCTCATCTTCATCAGACGCATAGTCATCAAGGAACGTGTAGAAGATCTTCAGCTGGCAGTTGAATCTTATCAGACCCGTGTCAACTTCACACCACCTCAGCTAGATCTTCCTGACATCAACCAGCTCTCACAATATACACTCATCAGCAAACCTTTCGGCGTCGTTTACCGTAGTGAACTACAAAGAAATTGCTTAATGGCGTGTAGTGAACTTCACAAGTTTGGGGATCACACTTTGAAGATGGTTAGGGACGGATTGGATTATAAGTTGAAGGATATACGACACAAGATTGGGTCTCCTAAGCGATGGAATTCTTAGGATCGAAGGGATGTGAGGAGGATCATAAAAATGATTGATGAAAGGTTGAATAGAAGGGATCAGTTCAGAACTTTGGAAAGCTTTGTTGGTGGTCGACCCAGGACTAACATCACCGGCTATCAACGCCCTGTTCGCACTCCTGGCAACATCACTGGACTTCCTGGTACCCCTTGAACTGCTTCTTTCATTATAAATTTGGATGTGTGATTATTTATGTTAATGGCTTGTGCACACATAACAGTGTACAACCCGTAATTGTCAAGAAAGGACCCTATGGTACGATTCAGTGCCACAATACTTATAAAAGGAGCGAAAGCTTCTTACTTTTGAGTAAAACCTATCAAACCTTTCAATTTTCAAGGTTTTGCTCAAAAGAACAAGTACTTCCCCGTATGATTTTCAAAACCTCAACCGTTTATATTTGTTGAGGGGGAGTATTTGAATTAAAACTTTGTTCACAAATTGTTCACAGTGGTCACTCTTCCCGCAACACTCGAAATGGTCATATTTATTCTCAACCGTTCAAAAATAACATTTTTATATGCCATTTTTTAGGGGGAGAAAATTGTGTGATAAGAAATATGTTGTGCAAAATGCAAATGAATCTGTGTACTTTAGACTTAACCAACGAATTGACGGTACTAAACTGTTAGTAACTCGAAAAGACTTGTCCTGGACGGGTAATAATTTCAAGCTAGTTCGCTAGTAATGTAAACGTGTCTCGCAAAGGACTTGTCCGAGTAGAAATTACCATTCGAGAAACTCTTGGTAGACATGAACTCTGACGGGTATGACAACCTTTTGAGGATTGTCTACACCTTCAAGGTAGTTATTAGAGCTAGTTGTCACCTAAAAGCTGTCAATGTAACTCTTTAACTATGCAACGTAACCGTGTCTCACGGGAGATTGTCTATCTTGAGTTGATCAATTCAAAAGTGCGCGCTCTTCCCACACAGTGCAGATTTCCGTCAAAACTCTAAAGCACATGTGGAGGGGGAGTATTTCTGCTAAAAGATAAAACTCTCACAGTGGTTCAAACATGTTTTTCATTTACAAACCCTTTGAGAGATTCTTCACAACAGTGGTTTTAATGGCAACATAGGTTAGTCATGGAGTTATAAGGTGACTAAGGTTAGGAATAACCGTCCTATGATCCGCCAGAGCCGGAGGGATCTACCCAAGGACACCACAAATAGTTAGTACTTAGAAGTCCTTAGGTACGATTATAAAAAGGAGAAAATGAGAATCGGAGAAAGAAGGAGTTGAAGAATCAAAAAGAAATGCAAAGAAAAGGGTGAAAAGAAATAGCCCTCCAGATTATTCAACTTAGGGCAGACACCGGGTTCAATTCATATGCTACCGGTTGTCACTTAGTGACGCCGGTATTGAAGATTAAAAGTCGTCATGGACCCAGTGACGCATGCACTAAACCTTCTTAGCCACTCAAGTTTCTCTCAATAGAAGCTTGTTTCATTCTCACAGGGAACCCTACGTAAACTATTGGCTTTCTCTTAGAGATCGCTGATATTGAAGAAGGAGACCCTCTCCCTAGTCTCCGCTCAGGAAAACCAAAACGCACTATTGAGTCTAGAGCCACGAGATTCATCAAAAGATCTCTTAGGAACACTTGACATTTCATCACTTGTTGATCAACAAATAAGATCATCAGTGGTTCATATCGAGTCCTTCACAGATCTTAGCAATCTGTCGAGAACATTTATGAGAGGTTCACAATTGTGATCCTCAGTGATTGAATGGAAACTCCTGCCTGGGTCAACATCAAACAGCCCTGACAACAGGTCACTTCGGTAACTCCCCGTGGATTACGCGGAGTGTGTCTCAAACGGTCTACAGTAGTGAGGTGATGCTTCGGTGTACCTCAGCGACTCATCTGAACTGTAGATGTACTTCGGTACATCGCGTTATCTCACTTGTGGGACTCCAGTTCAGGAACGGCCTTTGTAAGAATTAGAGTTGTGTTTTCACACTATGCTGTTAACACTCTCGAAGTTCAAACTTGTAAGTGCCGGAATCCGCTTATTACTAACCGTTTGAAATGTTTTCTTCTTATGGAAGCTCCGGAGCGGGATGATCGTGCAGATTCTTCTCATGCTCACGCCAACATCATCACTAATGGAAGTTCTATTCAAAAGCAACACAACAGTCAGAATGATTCTTCGTCATACCAAAGAATCTTCAAAGTTAAAGACTTAAAGAACTTCATCAGTACTAAAATCCAACGTCAAAAAGCGTGTGAGCATGTTGAAGAATGACGTGGAGACACTGGAGCAGCGAAGCAGACCTGAGGCAGTACTTTGAATGAGACTTGCAGTACTTTCATAAGGAGACGAGCAATACTTTGAAAAAGATCTGTACCTTGAGCAGTACCTTGGACAAGAAGTAGTACTTTCGTATATAATCTGCAGTACTTTGAATTCCAAGCAGTACTTTCATATATTGAACAACAATACTTTAAAAATAAGCAGTACTTTGAAAAACTCCAAGCAGTACTTTGCACTTACAGCAGTACTTTAAGCAGTACTTTCACATAATAGCTCAGATCAAAGATCCCTTCGGTGGAAAGTTAGATGAATATATAGAGAACATCCAACAAAAATTTCGTGATGATCCAACGGTTAACGAAAAAGTTATGATCGTTTCAAAACAGTGCTGTAGTAACCTTACGAATTTTCTGCAGCAGACTTCGACAGCTTATAACTTTTGATTGAGAGCTCTAATTGGCAATCCCTTTGGTGAAACTTTAGATGGATATACTGAGATGCACCAGCAAAAATTTTAGCTCGATCCAACGGTTCAATAAAAAGTTATGCCCTCTTGAAAAGAGCCCTGCAGAAAGTTGCGAATTTTGTAAAAAATCGATTTTCTTCCTTCTTTTTCGCCAAGAAACCTTGTGAATCCCTAGGTAAAGAGCTCCCCAAACTTTGATACCAATTGTTAAGATCGTTTATAAGCTCAGCTAGGGATAACAATAACATATACATACGCAGCGGAATAATAAAGAACATCAATGTTATTGCTAAGGTTTTCATTCACTAACACTAACTAACCCTAGACGTTTATAGGAACACGTCTACTAACTAAACTAATAACCTAGGCGTTTACAAGACTATACGCCTAGGACACACACACACCTTTACTAGACGTCTACATATTGGAAGACTTGTATTAAAACCTACACCTATGTCCTCTTTATATACTAGAGGATAAGGACTAATAAATAAAACTTCTTTTGCAAGCAAGCCCTTCCATCTTTTTGTAGGTTTCCTTCTTGTCGTATTAAGTCCCTCTTGTTTCATTCTTTTTTGTCTTATCAACTCAAACGTATAATTCCCAACAATAAGACATGGGATATATAATTGGTGTAAAATGAAAAACAAGCAGGTAGTCTAAATCTATAACCAAGTCATCACCACTTACCGTCCGCCCAAAGTTCAAGCTTAGAAGTCTAGAGACCGGATCATGAAATGCAAGGTAGATGCGTCATTAGAGGACGTCGTGATAGGCATACTGATAAGGTTTTAAGAGGTACCATTTTGAGGGGTCATTTAAGTCCTTATTTGATCACTTTTGTATCCGTTATTGCTTAATATCGTTCCTTTTCACTTTTTAGGTCTCGTGAAGGCAAAATGCTGGAATGGCACTTATTTGGACGAAAAGGCGCGAATATATGAAGAAAATGGCCAAAGTCGAAATCGAGACACTCACAGTCGCTGAATGTAGAAGGCGACGGCGTCAGGAGCTATTTGCGACGCCGTCGGAGAATTATTGTGACGGGTCAGAACTCAAAACTCGTGTTTTCAAGAGACGGCGTCTAGTTGTGAAAGAGTAGGCCGTCGCTACTCAGACGGCCTAGATGCGATCCAGACGACGTCAGAAGCTGAAGAGGACGGCGTCACGGACATAAGGTGACGCCGTCGCAAGGTTAACGTGGCCAAGACGAAACCCTAATGGCGGCGACACGACGGCGTCACTAAACATAAGGTGACGCCGTCGCAATTGTAATCTTATATATAGAATCCGAATTTTTCAGTCTTTGTGTGGAGAGTCTTTGGAGTAAAAACCTAAAACCGAACCTAAGGTGTCTTGTACAGTATTTTAGGGTTTTTAACCCTATCTTACACCAAGATAAGTCTTTGCTTCATTAATTCAATTATGTCTTTGATTATTTGTGTGTATGCTTGCATGTTCTCCATGTCCGGCTAATTTATTTGTGTGTTTGCTTAGGAAGTATGAAACTTAATTATTGAATATTGATTGGTTGTTTCTTATCTTAGTTGATTAATGATCTAGTAATGCGATAGGTCATTCGTTGTGTACTTAATGCTTGATTCATCTTTGTGAACCTTAGAGTATGATTACCTGAGTGATTGTAGGCTAAACCATCCGAAGAGCGCCTTAGAGTAGGAGTCTATAATCTCTAAGTGGATTTGTAGACAAGACCCTTTGGTAATTTCAAAGAGTTAGGGAGAAACGCATACCCTACAACTTTAGAAACACAACGCAACTAGGAATAAGACGTGACACTCAACCATCAATAGGAGATAATTAAGGAGTAATACAAACTAAGTAAACACATCTTTAAACTATCATACGAGCACACATTAATTAGACATAGACTCCCACAACCTTAGTTTAGATAATTAGATAATAGTAGAGTAATCGGTAGAAATACCAACCCCCCAAATCCAATACCCGAGATTCGTACCTTTCCATTTTCATAAAATATAAAAAGATAAAAAAATAATCTTCCTCAACCTTAACCTTAGCGTAGTAACTCCCTACTAGCATTCCTATTCCCCTAGAGAACGATATCAACACCCGTGGCTTACCCTAATTACTACACTACAACGATTAGGTTCACTGCCTAGGGTGTTATAAAACTTGCTCGAAGAAAAGGAAGTTCCTTTGACCCCGAACGACGCGTGTAGCGTTATCAAGTTTTTGGCGCCGCTGCCGGGGAATAGAATAGCTAGTTAGTAGTCCACCTCGTTTAGGTTTCTTTGCTTGATTCCTATCAAGTAAACTTTTTTTCTCATTTTTTGATTTCTCTTAGTCTATCCCCCTTCTTCGTAACCTTTGTTCGTAACCTCATCACTTTTCATCATGGAAGGTGATAACCCACTACCATTCATCAACATACCACCAAATGACCCGCCAAGAGCCCGTACTCTTGGTGAATACTCAAGACCAAGCCACTTAGGCTATAGGAACACCATTGAGCTTCCCGACCAAGCCCAAACTACGGCCCTGCGATCCGACACCATCCGGTTGGTGCAAAACGGATGTGCATTCCATGGACTTCGTTCCGAAGATCCAAATCAGCATCTGAGGGATTTCCTCAAAATCGTCGATTCCATCGACCTTGATGCTACTACTCGGGAGACCACGCGCCTGCGTCTCTTCCAATTCTCTCTACGGGACCAAGCTAGTAATTGGCTTGAGCGACTTCCCGTCGGCTCCATCTCAAGTTGGGATGATCTTACTTCTCGCTTCCTTGCTCAATTTTTCCCACCGGGGAGAACCACTAAGCTTAGGAATGACATCTTGATGTTCCAACAACGTCAAGGTGAATCTCTCTACGAAGCATGGACCCGATTCAAGGACTTACTTCATAAAGTCCCTCATCACGGCATTGATCTTTGGCTCCAAGTCCAAATCTTTTATGATCATGTCAACTTTCCCACTAAGCGATCCATTGACCAAGCGGCCGGTGGAAAACTTAGTGATCTCACCGCAGAAGAATCATGGGAAATAATAGAGGACCTTGCCCTCTATGACAACGAAAGTTGGGATGACCCCCGTGAGCTGCCCAAAACCGTCAAGGCAATCTCCTTGCCTCCTCCCGACCGTAGGATGATCGAACTTGAAGATCAGGTTAAATTCCTCATGAGTTCCTACGAAAATCCTAAGTCTTCACACCATGTGAACAAAGCTTCCTCTTCATGTGAGCCGTTTTGTGATCCTCATAACACGCGCAATAGCACCCGATCCCCCGAACACGCTTCTGTTGACTACGCATCCTCGCGTATTAATGGAACGGGAGAAAGATTCCCTACAACACCCGGACCTAGGAATTTCAATGAAACCCGAGAGGCATGGAAAGGAAAGCCTGATTTCTACTGGGGACAAACCAAAGAATTCACCTCTAATGATTTCTCATGGCCCCCACCTAACGGTCCTAACCAACAAAACATCGAAGGGATGTTGCAAAACCTAGTTACATCCCAAGAAACCCAAATAGCTAAGCTCTCGGACCGCTTTAATAATCAACAAGCCGAGATGGATAGGAAAATAGACAACCTTTTGAAAGCCATAGCTAATAGTGATAAGAAGGTTAGTGCTATCTCAACTCCCGAGCCTTCAGGCATAGAGATTAAGGATCCAAGCAAGCTAAAGTATGTCCAATTCGTCAATACCATCGCCTTAGTTGAACCTGATGAAACAAATGACGAAGAGGACTATACACTAGTGGATGAGGAAATACCCGAGGAAATAGATGAAGTAGACATTGACTATTTCAACGAATTTCCTACGGACGAAGAACTATCTCGCCACCCTCACTTAGTGCGTGACCTCCGTCACATGTATGTTAGGAAAAGTCCTCGAATTAAGTTTGGGAACCCTTGGAATCTTAACATACCATGTGTCATAGGACACCTTTTTGTGGCAAAAGCTTACATTGATCGCAAGTCCCCAATCAACATAATGACTAGCACCTACTACAATTGGATATTGAAGAAGCCTATTCCAACTAGGCAAGACCCCAATGATCCTAATGTTAGTTGCAATTTTCTTGGTAGAGTTAAGGGATTGCACGTGTTCATAGGTAATTTCACATATAGGTGTGATTTCATGATTCTGGAAAATGTCAAAGGAATCATTGATGGGTTTTTAGGAGATGTGATACTTGGGAAACCATTTATAGAAGAGTCTAAGATGGTTTATGATAAAGAAAAAGGGATAATCGAGTTCTCAAACGAAACCGAGAATGTTAAATATGTAATGCCACACAAGAATAAGAATTTTGAGGGCATGGATAATTTAGATGTAGATAACATTCCGGCATTCGAAGTAGACTGGAAGAACAAAGTTTACTACACTGCTTGTCTTGAACTAGGGCCTGAATATATTCGTGATGAAAGAAGAGTTAAGGAGATCGAATGGGCCTCTGAGATTAGGGCAACGTAGGAGCACGACTATGAATCTAGCTACAAGACTCTTAAATAAAGAAAAGCGCTTCGTGGGAGGCAACCCATGCTTAATTGTTTGCTTGTTAGTGTCATATATCTTTTATTAATTGTTTATCCTCATGTTTAAATTTGTAAAAATGCTTTATTTTGTTTTTAACTTCGTCTTAATTACATATAAAGGTATTTTACATAAGGGATAAGTGTAGGGAGGATTACACACGTTTTCAAAAGAAACGTAAACATGAGAATAACAATTAACTAAACGATATATATGTTTGTTTGTTCGAGTCAAATGCTTGTATCGAGTCATAATGAATGTTTTGCAGAAATTTTTTCCAGATTCTAAAGATGTAAATTTTCCAGAAATATTTCCAGAAAATCGCAGACCAGTTTTTTTCAGGATAACCTGACGGCGTCAGGATTGCAACCTGACGGCGTCAGGAAGGAGTAAAAACATCAGATTACTTTTTCTCGTTTTCTGAGCTACTTATAAATTTTTGGAATTTTCCAGGTCTTAATTTTCTTAGAAATTCTGTAAACATCCATTCCACAAGCATTATATCCTAGTTTAAATCGAGTCTTATATATATTATTACCGCCGATTTTACGCGAAGGTTTCGTTTGTTTTCTTCAAGTGTGCAGGTTTAGTTTGTCAAGAAGAAGTTACATAAGATTGGAAGGAGCTTTTCACACAATAATTCTTCTTGAAAAGAATTTAACCACCACTTTGCACGGATCCTACCGAGCTAATCAGGGGAGTATTAGTTTCTTTCGTTTTTAATTACCTTCTTTTATCATAACTTTGATACTTTCGGGGAACATTGGGGACAATGTTCAATTTAAGTGTAGGGAGGGAAAATAAAACGGGAACTTTGAAACTATGCTTATCCTTGACTAATTGCTTTGTCCAATTGTATTTGTGTAATAAACCATGAGGAAATGTCGGTTAGGGTAATTTTGGCACCAAATTTAAATTTTTTTATGACATATAGGAGTGGGCCATTAGTCTTAACAAAAGCGTCTCATGGATAGGAAGTTATATGACTAGCACAAAAACCCTTACCACCCAAATTCCACCCAAAATGTGAGGATCGCCCTTAGATTAGTAGGAATTAAAGCATTCATCTTTAATGCTTAGAGTGTGAACCGGTAGTATATTAGATTCTAGAACTTGTTTTGTGATGCATTCCGAGATCGCAAGTGAGGCTACACTTGTGTAGTTAGGAATAACTAAATGATAAGAGGCATTAGGATAACCCTTGTTTGATACCTGTAATATAATTACTTCTTCCACATCGGTTGAGTAATTCCCCCACACCCTTTGCGTTGTACTCATCTTTAGTACACGATACCCCTAGTTAACCCCTCAGAGCCTATCCTTTTCGCGGTTCTCGTGATATTTCGGTTTTTCCGGAATATCAATGAAGAGCATTGTTTACACCCCACCCCCAAATATACACCCAAATCGCCTTAGCCTACCCCTTATGCACTCACTTTTAGTGCAAATGTTTGTTATCACCCTAAACCCTTAGTTCAATTATCTAGTTGCTTGCATAAGTTGCTAAGTCGAGTCATATCCTTTGTATACAGTTTTGGGATGATTGGGATTCATGGGAAAAGTTAAAGTTTATGAAATGACGGGAAGGGAACGTTAAATTCAAATTCCCTTTGTTTGCGTAATAATGTACCCCAAGTGTTTTGATCTTTTCAATTCGGGTCAAATTAGTGTTAGAGTAATAAAAACTCAAGTGTAGGGATATGCCTGTAAATCCCTAGTATTTTGATGTTACCGTAGAGGATGGTAGAGTAAAAGTGTATGAAAAAAAAAAAAAAAAAAAAATCGAAAAAAAAAATAGAAAAAGAGAAAAAGAAAAAAATAGAGTGATTAAAAAAAAAAAAAAAAAAAAAAAAAAAACATACGGGCTACCATCCTACATCTATCCTTTAAATTTATGTTTGTTTATTTCAGTTATCTAGAGTTTAGAGTGTCGAGTCTTGGCTTAGCAACGCCATTCTTCATATGCAGTTAACATAAAGATTTTTGACTTACCACCACTAAATAGCCTATCCCACCAAACCCTTATTTCCCTACCGTAAGCCTAACATTACAACCCTTTAAAAGACCTCTTTGATAGTCTTTCCTAGGTGCTTACGCCAAAGCGATGGAGGTTTGATCTATTCTCAAGCCTATGGTAATCTATGTACTAGGACCGGTTAATGAGTGTTTATCTTCCATTTCCTATATTGTTATATTTCATTTATACACCTGAGAGAGATGTGAGTATCCAAACACCCCATGTGAGGTGCTAGTATGTAATTTCCGTGCTTATTATGACTTTTGCGGGGCTTATATGTGTTGTGGACCGTTTTGAATTAATGCTGAATGACCCCTAACTTATAAATTAATTGGCTAAAAGCACATTTGCTTGAGGACAAGCAAATAACAAGTGTAGGGATATTTGATAAGGTTTTAAAAGGTACCATTTTGAGGGGTCATTTAAGTCCTTATTTGATCACTTTTGTATCCGTTATTGCTTAATATCGTTCCTTTTCACTTTTTAGGTCTCGTGAAGGCAAAATGCTGGAATGGCACTTATTTGGACGAAAAGGCGCGAATATATGAAGAAAATGGCCAAAGTCGAAATCGAGACACTCACAGTCGCCGAATGTAGAAGGCGACGGCGTCAGGATCTATTTGCGACGCCGTCGGAGAATTATTGTGACGGGTCAGAACTCAAAACTCGTGTTTTCAAGAGACGGCGTCTAGTTGTGAAAGAGTAGGCCGTCGCTACTCAGACGGCCTAGATGCGATCCAGACGACGTCAGAAGCTGAAGAGGACGGCGTCACGGACATAAGGTGACGCCGTCGCAAGGTTAACGTGGCCAAGACGAAACCCTAATGGCGGCGACACGACGGCGTCACTAAACATAAGGTGACGCCGTCGCAATTGTAATCTTATATATAGAATCCGAATTTTTCAGTCTTTGTGTGGAGAGTCTTTGGAGTAAAAACCTAAAACCGAACCTAAGGTGTCTTGTACAGTATTTTAGGGTTTTTAACCCTATCTTACACCAAGATAAGTCTTTGATTCATTAATTCAATTACGTCTTTGATTATTTGTGTGTATGCTTGCATGTTCTCCATGTCCGGCTAATTTATTTGTGTGTTTGCTTAGGAAGTATGAAACTTAATTATTGAATATTGATTGGTTGTTTCTTATCTTAGTTGATTAATGATCTAGTAATGCGATAGGTCATTCGTTGTGTACTTAATGCTTGATTCATCTTTGTGAACCTTAGAGTATGATTACCTGAGTGATTGTAGGCTAAACCATCCGAAGAGCGCCTTAGAGTAGGAGTCTATAATCTCTAAGTGGATTTGTAGACAAGACCCTTTGGTAATTTCAAAGAGTTAGGGAGAAACGCATACCCTACAACTTTAGAAACACAACGCAACTAGGAATAAGACGTGACACTCAACCATCAATAGGAGATAATTAAGGAGTAATACAAACTAAGTAAACACATCTTTAAACTATCATACGAGCACACATTAATTAGACATAGACTCCCACAACCTTAGTTTAGATAATTAGATAATAGTAGAGTAATCGGTAGAAATACCAACCCCCCAAATCCAATACCCGAGATTCGTACCTTTCCATTTTCATAAAATATAAAAAGATAAAAAAATAATCTTCCTCAACCTTAACCTTAGCGTAGTAACTCCCTACTAGCATTCCTATTCCCCTAGAGAACGATATCAATACCCGTGGCTTACCCTAATTACTACACTACAACGATTAGGTTCACTGCCTAGGGTGTTATAAAACTTGCTCGAAGAAAAGGAAGTTCCTTTGACCCCGAACGACGCGTGTAGCGTTATCACATACTACCTTTTCTTCTTCTGTTGGCAAAACTACTAACTCCAATATTCAAATGTGACCGAGGTGGCCTCCTCGATACTAATCAATAAAGCTCATACTACAGTGCTTAAAACATCGCACTTTACAATATCATAACTCAATCAACTTTTTTTTCTTTTTTTTTCGAACCATCATCATTTTTTTTATTTTTTTTTCAACATAACATAATAACATAACATCCCCCCACTTGAGATGGGAATTCGGGGGGTCTTCAATGATCTTCATAAATGTCGTCGATTAAAGCGTGATTTCTAAACCTTTCCACTCGAACCTTGAACTTAGGCAAATGAAGACTTCCCAATCACAAATAAAGACTATAGGGTAGGCTAAGGTGTATCTAGGGTGTATCTAGGGGTATCTTGCACTAAAGGGGAGTGCAACAAAAGGGTTTCACATGGGGGTCGAAAAGTCGAGGTGACTAATCGATAGACTCACAATGGTAGGCTGTTTGGGTGATAATCCTATAATATTTCCTTCTAAAACTGAAAAGTCCAAATACATCGAGCTAACTCAACATACCTCGTCTATGGTCTCAAAATTATGCAAAGGCCAAGTTCTAAAGTTTACAAGCTACCGGCACACTCATAATTTGGTGGATTTGGGGTAAAATATTGGAAACGGATAAGGCTAATCTCACCATGTAATGTCAAGGGTTGTATGTGCTCGGCTAAGGTCTAATCTAGTTAGGTTCGGAAAAACATGTCAAAATTTTAAAAATGGCATAATTTTTCAAAATAAACTAGAAAAATGAGGGCGAAATAAAGTTCAAGAGATAATTCTACTCCCGTCCCCCCACTTGAATTGTACAAAGTCCCTTTTGTACTAGGCATTAAAATAAAGGTGAAGAGAAAGGTAGAATTAGAGCGAGAACTTCCATGAAATTTGCTCCAAAAAGAAGAAGGCCCACGAGAAAAAACCGTGCCTTCGTTTAAGCGTCATGAACAAACTTCAATCCCTGAAATCACAATACCGACAAGCATAATTCTAAAAAAAAATTAAAAATTAAAAAAAAATGAAAAACAAACCTAACTCACTTTCGTAGGAATCACGGTTGCATTTAGCGAATGCAACAAGCCTTTTAAACCACTTGGTGTCTCAAGTGGACGAGTGAAGTCTCATGAGGGTTTACAGAGAACACACCCACAAAGTTCATTTAAAAACTAATACAAGGTTACTGTGTTTTAAAATGAAAGAATTAAAGCAGAGGAGATTTACGTCGTAACTCCTATGAGGGATTTACGCCGTAACTGGCAAAACTTGGTATGAGCTGTAAAGTGAGTAGTTACGGCATAACCACAGAGATGGTATTACGCCGTAATTGGTAATGTGTCAAGAATTCTGCTGCTAAAATGTTGGTTACGACGTAATCACCAAGATGAGTTACGCCGTAACTCTGTTCAGATCAGCAACTGCAGCAACAATTAGTTCCTCGTTTCCTGCAAAAATGGTTAGAAAACACAAAACCCAACAAAAAGGAAATAAAAACAAAAGAAAGGGATAATTCGGGTTGTCTCCCGAAAGAGCACTTTTCTTTATTAACGAGTCTTTAAGTTAGACTCAGAGCCGCGGGGCTCCTATGGGGGCCTTTGAACTTGCCCCACTTCCATCATTTGTTGGTATTCATTCATCCAATTATCAAGCCCTTTTTTCCTTGTAGAATTATTGAGTCCAATTGTTCCCAACTTATGTGAAAGCCATTTATCACATGATTTTCCTTGGTCATCATCTTTAGTAATAATATTATCAGTAATGCTGATGCTGGATCTTGTTCCGCCTATGGTGTCAGTGAGATGATTGCACCCATACTGCTTGACCAGTTCCTTAATAAATTTCGAGCTTCCAAGTTTTAATTTGTACCAATCTTCCAATGCTAATTCAACATCATGTTTCTCTCCCTTATGAGGGTAAATCCATTCATTAGCTTTTCTTTCGCATTTTAGAGGACGAGTAAACGGTGGCCATACTGATTCGCATTCTTTGGTTGACATCGAGTTGCAAAAATGTTTGTTTGGACTCAGAGTTTCCTCAATGATTTGGACAATTTCATCCTGTTTCTGCTTACAATGATCAATACTTTCTTTACGATTACCAGTAATAGGTTTAGAGTGTAGAGTGGGATTCAGCGATTGAACCATTAACAACATTATTAGAAATTTCAGTTTTTGGTTCTAAATGCTCATTCATACTAAAAGTTATTCGTTCATTTTCAGTCCCCAAGGAAATTTGCTTTTCAAAAACCATAATTTGAGCCCTACAAGTGGCCAGAAAAGGTCTTCCAACAATCAAGTTGTAAGCCTCCCGCTTTCCCATGTCAATAACTACAAAATCGGTGGGGAAGAAAAAATTTCCAATTTTTAAAAGCACATTGTTCACAATTCCCCTTGGTACAGCTTTAGAGGAATCAGCCATTTCAATCATAATAGTTGTTTCTTTTAAATTGGTAAGTTTGATTTTTTTAAATAAAGTGGTAGAGATAAGGTTAACCCCGGCCCCTAAATCAGCTAATGCGAGAATCTTAATGTTACCAATAGTGCAAGGGAGAAGAAAACTTTCCTGGTATTGCAACTTTTCAGGAAGTTGTCTTGGCAGGAACTCGCCGTCTTCCGCTTTATCATCCTCTCTTAGGTAGTTAATCCCGGAGAGATCATTAGTGATAGAGGATGTGCATTGCTCTTTTTTTCAATTGCGCAAATATGGCAATGCAGGAAGTGGCTTTAGCATTACTTGTTTCAAGGTTCTTAGCCAATTGCCCAATTTGTGTTTCGAGGTTCTTAATTGCAGCATCTTGGTTACGTAGGTTCATATTGGTGTCCTCCTTTAATTTGACCATCCATTCCTTGAGCCTATCTTCCTTTTTTGCAGATTCTTCGATGTGCCGATGCATTATTTCTTCAAGGCTAGGTTTAGGAGGATTATTGTTGATTCTAGTGTAGATCCCTGGGGATTTCACGATTCCTAGGTCCGTAATTATTGTAACTGTTGAAGGGGAATTCTTTCCCATAGTTCACTTCTCCGATCCTTTTAACTTCTTCATTGGAGGAACATTCTTTAGAAGGACGAGCCCCATCTCGCTCCACTTGAATGGAATGCACATTTTCCTTGAGCTTCTTCATTTCTCTTCCAAGGCTTTCTAATTTGTTGTTTATCGCTGCAAGGCCCTCAATATCATTATTCTTACTTAGGTTGCTTCCTCCATTGTGCCATTTGTGAGAGTGGTCTGCCATTTTTTGAATAGTTTCCAAAGCCATGGTGGGTGTCATACTAGGAATCGGCCATTGAGAATCAATCATTTGTCTTGAAGAGATGTTCAGTCCCTTGTAGAAGACGTTCACTTTTTGTTGGCTGTTGAGATCATGAGTAGGGCACTTGTATAACAATTCGTTGTATCTTTCCCAAGCTTGGTATAATGTTTCATCACCCTCTTGCTTGAAGTTATGAATTTATTCCATTTGCTTAGCCGTCTTTGATGGAGGATAATATCTCTGAATGAAATATTTTTTCAAGATAGGCCAAGTATTGACAGTCCCTGCAGGTAATCGATCGACCCATCTTTTTGTAGCTCCCATAAGAGAAATAGGGAATACTCGTAGCATTATAGCATCGTGTGAGACTCTGGGAATTTTGAATAGGCTGACAATGTATTCGACATTGTCTACATGTTCATGGGCATCATCGGCGATGCTTCCAGAGAAGGGGTTTGCACGCAATTCCCTCATGAATTGAGGTTTGATTTCGAATTGAGCATCTTCTGCAATGGCTAGCCTAACAATCCCTGGCCCTTGTTCTTCTCTTGTCAATGCCAAATATTCCTCAAGAGTGAGGTTATCGATGTTAACAGCTTCCATGGTACCTGAAATCTAGAAATATGATCGTGAGAAAAGTTTAAAAACGAAATGAAAGACTTAATAGCAATCCTAATATAACTCCCCGGCAGCGGCGCCAAAAACTTGATGCAGGTTTTACTGACCAGGTCTTAATATTTATAGTGTCTCGCTATACCTATGGTCTACCCTAATGCACTAACGGGCAGTGTACCCGGTCGCGTGTAGTATAGTAAATGGTAAAGCCGAGGTTGTCCCAAGAGCTATGTGTGTTGGATTATTACTAAGTCTAATTGTCACAGAATAATAATGGTTTCGATAAGGATTTAATTAATTAAACTACTAATGCAGAATAAAATAAAAGCATATAAATGGTAAAGGGAAATCAATAGAGGAATAGTGGTGCTAACCTAGTCAATCATCCTAGCTAGTTATGTCTACGTCTACCTACTTCCAATTACTTCAGGTGGGGTCAAATTCGAGAGGACAGCATTTGGTCAATTCGCCCTAACCTATCAGCAAAGATGCCACCACAAGAGAAATCAGGTGCACCGTCATAAGTCATGTTGTTCCTGGTCCCCTAAGCCAAGTCATTAAGTACCGCTACATGCTAGATTCTAAATAGTGAGTGCCCGACCGTTAGGAACTTAGACACTACACCCCCCCCCCCCAATTCTTAAGTTCATCCAAACGATAGGTGATCAGTTGGTCAAATCGCACAAGTAGAAAGGGTCGTCAGTTGGTCATATCTTACCCTTCCCGTCTCAGTCCGCTCACCTAGGGTCAGTTGGTCATATCTCCTAGGCAATTGGCCTCTACCGCCATTCAAAAATACCGAACCAAGGGTGACTACCAAAGAACTATGCATGCATACACTTAGAAATAATTGTACGGAAGTAAAGGTAAACGCAAACAAAACAATTAAGGAATCATAACTAGGCTAGCACCAAAGGGTGCTTAGCCGCTCATATTAATCATGCAAATCAATTCATCATTCAAAGGTACGAAATACCTGAATTGAAAGTAAAAGAAATATAAAACGCTAAAGCTTATCGTAATGGTGTGACTTCTCCCTTGGAAACAGCTCCGTATGCTCCCCTAGACCTGCCTTGAGCTTTTTCCCACGTTCTCAGAGTGTTGTGTGTGGAATGGGATGCTTTGAAATGCTGGAATTCGTGGGGTATTTATAGGCCAGGTCTGGGTTACGGCGTAACCAATAGAGGAGTTACGTCGCAACCTTCTGTTTCTTCGTAAATGCACTAGATCTGCTAGTTACGACGTAACCTTATAAGTGGTTACGCCGTAGTCTTCAATAAACTCGGTTACGTCGTAAGTGATGCAGTAGTTACGGCGTAAATAACAGCGGCGTGGAACCTCTTTTGACCTAATGGAGTTACGTCGTAACCTTTGGGAATAGTTACTCCGTAACCTCTTGATAAGTTGGTATTATGGGTCACGCAATAATTACGGCGTAATGTGAGAGAGGAGTTACGCCGTAACTTCTTTAAAATAGGCATACTGTGATAAATCTTTAGTAATGTTTCCATTTCCGCGTCTCTTTAGCTCCAATGCTCGTAATTTACCTGAAAGTGGAAAACAATGGAAAACAAGCGTAAATAACGAGCATTATCGGGGGAAATTGACACTTAATATTCAGGACTATTTGATGTTATCAGCAATTTATAACTTTATCATTTTCCTAAAAATACATCCTAGAGAATTTAATATCATTACTTTTAGGGCTAATAATCTATTAAAGCATCATACTTGTCACAAATATCAGTTCGACGTAGCGCACAAAAAAAATAGCCCCTTTTGCTACTAAACCCGACTATTTTGACTTTAATGGGTCATTTTCCCACTTACTCAACCGGTATCCAGTTATATTTATTTTCATAATATCCAACAACGCATCCACGCTGGAAACCTCGTACCCCAAAATACCTTAAACACACGCGTGCATATTCCCTCCTCATTCCTGCAGATGTGGATGTGTTAGTACGAGGTTTATTATTAAAAAGTACACTTATCTTGGTCACAAGTACCAGAAAGCAGATTTCCTTATCCATTCACACTTCACTTTCTTCCAAGATCCCTAAAAGTGCCGAAACCCTAATTCACAATTAATAATCAAGTGCTTGTCTGTTTCCACAAATTGGGTAGACAAAAGGTATATTCCTTCTTTGTATTTAATGTTTTATTACCCCAATTGTGTTAGTTTTTAATAAAAAAATTATTTGTTATTTGGGGTTTTTTCAAATTGGGGTTTTGAAAATTTTTTTTCAATTTATACAGGTGTGATGGAAGTACCACTTGATGTGGTCTTCAAAATACACTACAATGGTGTATTTATGTTTGACCCCTTAAGGTATGATTATGTTAGGTCACCATCTTATCATAACAATATGTATTTCTAGAGAGAGAAAGTTTTAGTGAGAGAAAGTGGAAGGAACTAATGAAGGATTAATGAAAATGATAATTGCAATTAGAACCAACAACCCTCTCCCTTCTAGGGAGGGGGTATTTATA
This sequence comes from Chrysanthemum seticuspe, assembly GCA_019973895.1. NCBI lineage: Eukaryota > Viridiplantae > Streptophyta > Magnoliopsida > Asterales > Asteraceae > Chrysanthemum > Chrysanthemum seticuspe. The sequence goes on from BPTQ01000005.1 coordinate 230,297,117, forward strand.
GTGTTTACATAAGTAGGGGAGTTTCCCCTTGGTTCTAGAAGAACCTTCTATCACAGCTCATGGGCTTACTACATGAGCTGTGAAATCAATTACAAACATTTATAAACCATATTAATTAACGACCTATTACAAATGAAATGACCTACACTTGATAATTAAAACATGTTCCTAACAATCTCCCCCTAAGGGTTGGTCATCATTTGTTGTCTTGCTTAGGTCGTTTGACGTCTTGAACTTCTTTGGCGTTCATTGCTTGTGACGTCTTTGATTCTTTGCATCTTTGTTCTTTGTTCTTGTTGTTGTGATCAATTGTGAAATCTGCCTTTATCAACATCTTTAACTTTGATCTTTATCTCATAACTTTGCAGATTCTTTGAATTTGATGTAGAATCTTTCTGAAATTTTCTTTGCTTTTTGAGTGAACTTTCAATTAGTGTTGATGTTGGTAGAAGCATGTGAAAAGTCTGCACGATCTTTTCCACCCGTGAGCATCCATAAGAAGATAACATAAACCATGGGTTAGAAATAATCCAGCGCTTACAAGTTTGAACTTCGAAAGTGTTAACAGCATAGTATGAAAACACATCTCTAATTCTCACAAAGGCTGTTCCTGAACTGGAGTCCCACAAGTGAGATAACACGATGTACCGAAATACACCTACAGTTCAGATGAGTCGCTGAGGTACACCGAAGCATCACCCCACGACTGTAGACCGTTTGAGACACACTAAGCGTAACCCACAAGGAGTTACCGAAGTGACCTGCTGTCAGGGCTGTTTGATGTTGACCCTGGCAGGAATTTCCATTCAATCACTGAGGATCACAATTGTGAATCCCCTCATAAATGTTCTGGCAGATTGCTAAGATCTGCGTAGGACTCTGGAAAAATGTCACTTGTGTCCTTATTGTTTGGACAACAAGTGATGAAATATATAAGTGTTCCTAAGAGATCTTTTGATGAATCTCATGGCTCTAGACTCGATTAGTGCGTTTTGATTTTCCTGAGCGGAGACTAGGGAGAGGGTCTCCTTCTTCAATACCAACAATCTCTAAGAGAGAGTCGATAGATTACGTAGGGTTCCCTGTGAGAATGAAACAAGCTCTTTTGAGAGAACTTGAGTGGCTTAGAAGGTTTAGTGCATTGCGTCACTGGGTCCATGACGACTTGTCTTCAATACCGGTGTCATCTTGTGACAACCAGTAGCATATGAATTGAACCCGGTGTCTGCCCTAAGTTGAATAATTTGGAGGGCTATTTCTTTTCACCCTTTTCTTTAACTTTTCTTTTTAATTTTTCAACTCCTTCTTTCTCCGATTCTCATTTTCTCCTTTTTCAATCATACCTAAGGACTTCTAAATACTAACTATTTGTGGTGTCCTTGGGTAGATCCCTCCGGCTCTGGTGGATCATAGGACGTTTATTCCTAAACTTAGTCACCTTTTAACTCCATGACTATCCTATGTTACCACAAAACCTTTTCATGAAAAATCTCTCAAGATGTTTATGATGAAAAACATGTTTTGGTAACACCTTGAGAGTTTTTGGATTTTCAGAAATACTCCCCCTCCACATGTGCTTATGAGTTTTGACTGAAATCTGCACAGAGAGGGTAGAGCTCGCACTTTTGAATTGATCGACTCTTGATAGACAATTCCTTGCAAGACACGGTTACGTTGTATAGTTAGAGAGTTCCATTGTCAGCTTTTAGGTGACAACTAGCTCTAATAACTATCTTGAAGATGTAAACACTCCTTGAAAAAGAAGGTTTGACCCGTCAAAGTTCATGTCAATCAAGAGTGTCTCGAATTGGTACATTCTACTAAGACAAGTTTCGTTGGAAACAAGTCTTTTCGATTACTGACATTTCAAAGTTCGTCAATTCATTGGTGATATCTGAGTCGAGCACGTTATGAGATTCCATAACTTCCTGATCAATCAATTTTAATCACATTTCTCCCCCTCAAAAATAGCATATGAATGTTGTTTTTGAAAACATGTTGATTAAAATATGCTTTTTGAGGTGTTGGAAATTCCTTTGGGAAGAAACGGATTTCAAGAACATTTGATTTTGAGCAAAGATTTTCGCAAATACTCCCCCTCAACAAGTGATACTAACTTTTGAAGTTTTGAAAACATAAGGGGAAGTACTTGTCCTGTTTGAGCAAAACTTTGAAAAATGAAAGTTTTGATAAGTTTTACTCAACCATAAGAAGCTTTCGCTCCTTTTATAGGAATGTGGCACTGATGCGTACCATAGGGTCCTTTCATTACGAGTACGGGTTGTACACTGAAATGTGTGCACAAGCCATTTAGGGAAAAGATGTAATAAGTATTAGACAAATTAATCCTCTCCCTAATTGAAGATGTTTCAAGATCAGCTCCCCCTCAAACTAACAACCATTTTCCGCAGATTCGAAACTTTGATGTAGTAGACATTTCTTCTAACTTTTGAAGTTTTCAGTATGCAGCGGAATTTTTAGAAGAGCAGAAAACCACACAAGAGAATCTGACTTGTTGCAGAAAGTCCGTTCGAGGGAAACATGCCAGAAATCAACAATGTCTTTGTACGTATGTAGACACATCACACCAAACAAACCACGAAAGGCGAAATGAAATGACTCCCCCCTGATTGTTGCGGTCTATCGGAATACTAATCAACTGTGTATATGCAAATACTCGATAAAATGACCGTGCGTGAGGCATCATAACATCATATTTGGGTAACTTCACACAAGAAAAACCCGTGAAAGTGAGACAATAACACCAACTTGAGAAATTTTAACCACAAATCGTCTCATTTCTTCCCTCTAATTGAAGAAATTCATGAAGGCATTAGGTTTTCGCAAAGAAGCATGTGGAAAAAACAAGAAACCAATGATCACCTACACTCTCTCCCCCTCGATGTTTTCAATGAATCGAAACATACACCACGTATGTTGATGATGAAATTGGAGGCATCAGTTGTGTCATTGTTGTTGGAAACAATTTGATATACTGTTATCAGAGATTCGATTGAAGGTGCATCTCCAGCAACGGTTGTTGTTGTAGATTCAGGGTGTATCTAGAATTAGAATACGATCAGGTTGTGCAGCGGAAATATGAGATACAACTGAAGCACGTCTTTCTAAAGAATCTCCAAACAGTGGAGCAAACAAAGTTTCCAATTCTTGACGATTGAGTACAATAGTGATGCAGCTGATGGATCATTATGTTTTAGACAGTGAGAAACGGGTCCTAAGCTGTTGTACTTAGAAGCCATTGCTGAAGTGCGGGTCCGAAACTGAATTATTCCGAAGCCATTTTTGTTGTACCTGTATAGAAAGTAGGACGGGAGAGATAGAGACAGACATGGATCCCCAAGTGTAACTGGGTTCCAGATGTTAGAAGCATAAATTTGCAGTGTCAATTATCTTCTTGACACCTGAACACACTGTTTTGTTGCAAATGTTAAATATCTTGCCTGTAGGAATCCACCTAAGACCAACAGTTTTTAAAATTCTACCCGTGGGTATCCACCTAAGATTAGATCTAGGAAATGCTGAAACTTCTTTTGGAAAGAGTCTTTGTCCTATATTGATCCACCTATTAGGTTTCCGAAGTTTGTTTCTCAGTTCAACGGGTCTATTTCGAATTGTTTGTTGACTACACTTAGGTCTGTTCTGCAATACACTAGAAGGCATCACACGAGGTCGTGAACCTAAGATTCCATCATTTTGGAGTAGTGCCCTTTTCCTAGCCTTTTCTAGATCATAGTTCTTGTACGTGTCATTTGAATCATATGAATTTTTAATTTTAATGCTCGGTTTAGACACAGTGTTCGAACTAATCCTAGATGGGCTAGGTGCAACAACTTGTTGAGGTTTAACAGAAACAGATTTAAGAGAAACAGGTTTAACAGAAACAGAAGCATTTTTCTTAGGCCAAGAATGTGGAGTGACTGGTTTTGACAAATGATTATTCTCAACAACTTGGGAGGCAAACCGTGGTTTTGAAGATTTTGATCGTTCAGATTTAAAAGCAGTTGGTTGTTTAACTACTGATTGGTTTCTGATTGGTTTTAAAGAAGATTTCCCCAAGATTGTTTGTTTTGCAAACTTAGTATCCACACTCATGCCAGTTAATCTTCTCAATTTGTTTTGTAAAGCAACATGTGCAAGCCCCTTTGCTTGAATTTGAGCCTTTAAATGCTCATTTTCTTTTACTAAAGTATCTACACGATTACTTTGCATTTTAAGTTCAAGTGATTTGCAATGTGCCTCTAGTTTTGAAAAATCTTTTTGAAATTGAGCAATGGTCTTTTTGAGAAGAATGTTTTCAGATTCAAGAATTTGGTTTGATGATTCAGTTGTATTGTTTGCAAGTACGGGCTCAGACATGAGACAGTTGTCTGGACATTGTGCAACACACTGGTCAACCTCTCCTTCATTTCTGAATTCAGGTTGCTTAGTTTGTTTCGCAATTGGAGGCAGAGTATGAACAACAGTAGATTGTACCTCAATCATCTGTTCTTTGTCAAATGTCGGCTCTGTGTCATAGATGGGAACGATGTCTTCCTCAACCATTTGTTCTTTGTCAAAGGTTGGCTCTGTGTCATAGGTGGGAACGAAGTCTTCCTCAACCATTTGTTCTTTGTCAAAGGTTGGCTCTGTGTCATAGGTGGGAACGATGTCTTCCTCAACCATTTGTTCTTTGTCAAAGGTTGGCTCGGTGTCATAGTTGGATATGATATCTTCCCTAGATCTGCTGATGTCATCCTGCTTTCCCAATGCTACAACCTCATTGTCCGTATTACTGACATTTTCAGTATTCTCATCATTCCCAACAAGCCTTTGCGCATTCCTTCCTTGTACATCAAGTCTTTCACCTTGCACGACTGCTTGATTTCGGGTATCAGATGAAGTCTGACTCTTTGAATTCTTAAATTGTGAGAACATCTTAGTCAGTAACACCATTCCTTTGTTTAATTCCACAAATGGATCTTCAGAATCATCAGTAGCAAGGTTTGGTGAAAAAGGTTTTAAGCAGTAGATGGAAGGTGAGGAGATTTGTGAAAGCATTTGAGACATTGATATAGTGAATTATAATTTTCCCTCCAAAAATAATTATGAAAAATTTTCTCCCCCAAAATTTGAAATTCACTATAAAATGCAGTTTTAAGGTTGTAAGAAAAATTTGAGTTGTGACAATTTTGACGCCAAATTTGACCCGAAAAATTCGAATTTAGGCCCAAAAATTTGAATTTTTTGACCAAAATTTTCACACTTAAACCAAAATTTGAATTTCGCGTAAAAATTGAACGTTTAGTCTCCCATAGAAAATAAATTTTACTCAAATTTTCACACTTTATAGTGTTTACATAAGTAGGGGAGTTTCCCCTTGGTTCTAGAAGAACCTTCTATCACAGCTCATGGGCTTACTACATGAGCTGTGAAATCAATTACAAACATTTATAAACCATATTAATTAACGACCTATTACAAATGAAATGACCTACACTTGATAATTAAAACATGTTCCTAACAGATTATGGTAGGGAGATAATAATGGAAGCCTCTTCAAAAGATAGAATTATGTGTAGCCCTCTGTTAGATATTTTAGTTGCCAAGATTAAGAATAATATATGGGCTCTATACATGTGCATTCTTAAGTTAGACACTGACAGTGGAGGTTTAAAGATCATTGAAAGGGATGCAGATGTACATTTTTTATATGATTTAGCTAGACAACATAAGACAGTGGAGTTGTTTGTTGCTCATTCACCCCAAAACTTAGCACCCTACTATCACAAGAACCTTTGTCTAGATAGTTCTGACTCAGATGTTACGTCAAAAAGAAAGAAACATAATAAGCTGAAAAAGGATGCTGGTAGTATGTCTTGTGAGGAGTTGGTTGCATGGGCTGAGGAAGAAGCACAATCACCTTATTTAAGGTTTCCTCCCCTAAAAGATAGACCACTTAGAAAGGACTTTGAGGGTAAGGTTACTTTCACTAGAGTTTGGAATGCAGAAGATGAGTTTACCTATGATTATCCTATGCTAACTGAAGATGAGGTCTATAGGGAGTACAATGTTGTAGTTGATAATCTAGTGGAAAATGTCAGTCTTGAATCTGGTATTGCTTTGGACAATCAGGATTGTGATAAGGCTATGGACACTATTAGGCCACTCAATGTTGAGGAGATTGATATGGCAGTGGACACTGATAGGTATCTGTCAATACAAGTTATAATAATATTGTTCACATGTTATTATATATGATATGCCTACTAATCATTTCTGTTGTTACACTTGGATCAGGGGTGACGAGAATCATATGCTTGGCCAAACTGATATGAATGTGGAGAAGGATATGGTTGTGGACAATAATATAAATGCGACTGATATGCATGTGGAGACTGATACAGTTGTGGCTAATGATAGAGAGGCCCAGAATGTAGATGGATTGCAATTGGATGGTGAGTCAGATGGTAACTTATCAGATGTTGTGCTTGCAAGGCAGAAAAAACTAGATAAAGGTAAGTCTGTGGTGACACGAAAAAAGAAACTAGCAAAGAAGATAAGCATGAATAGTCGTAGACCAACAGGTATAGTAATTAGAGACAACATCAATCCGTCTGGATCCTCAGATTCTGACACTGACACTGAAGAATACAATGACACTCACTCAGAAGGTGAAAGTGCAGAAAACAACCCAAACCACCTGTTTCAAAAGAAAAAGGCAAAGCCGGAAGGCCATTCAAGAAACAGAATGTTGAACCTGAATTGGTAGATGACCATGAAATTCCTAGGTTTGTTAACAGTGACATCAATGAGTTTAAAATGGGAGCTACAAATATGAGAGGGGTTTTAGGTGATGGTAGAGTGTTTTATTTGGGAAAACAAAAGAAGAAAATAGGAGGGAGTTCTAACAGGGGTCACTTGAAGATGAGAGGAGGGAAAACCAAGAGTGGTAGACTAATTCCAGCAGAGAGGGTCGCAAGAATGGGAACTTGGTTGGCTGTAGATGGTGCAAGTTCCGATACTATTGAGGATCAACAAAATATGAACTCTGTTATGCCGGGCAGAACTGAAAGAGCAAGTAATGATCCAAACGTAGCAGGTACTTTCTAGTCAACATACACTTGTAATCTTAGTTTATTTATTTAGTAGTAAATGTTTCATTTTAGTTACACTTATTTGGTTATCAGTATATAGTCATTGAATTCAGTTAGACTAATTTGACTTACACATATTTGTATATGTTCATAGCTACACAAGAATCTTAAGTGGGTGGATCCCTTGTAGTGGCCAGAAATGTTATGACAAGATCTAGGAAAGCTGCACAATCTGAGATAGTTGAAACCAGAAGAATGACGGGAGGATCAAGGGGTCGAAGAGGATCAAGGGGTGGAAGAGGAGCATACTCGGAGGATGGTGCAACCTCAAAGGTGGTTGGAAGACAAACAAGATCAGCTGAAGCACAACCATTGGAACAACCACGACAAAAAGGACCGTCTGAAATGCTACCACCAAGGTTGCCAAGTCAAAGAATCATCAGTAAAAAGTTGTCTGCACCAGCAAAAGGACATGGTTCTAGTGTGGACAATGAAATAGTCCTAGACTAGAAACTTAAAATACCAACTAATGTTATGTGTATGTATAATTATCATGCCCTATTTTGTTCATTGAAGGGCCTACTTTAATTAGTAACTGAAACTGATATAGTGCTGCAATTATTGCCACTATTTGGATGTGTAAGATAGATGATGTAGTGCTGCTGTTGATGCCACTACATAGCCCTATTTTGTATCTAGAAGGGCATTGTACAAAACTTTCTATGCCTGGTTGTAACACTGTAAGGTGTTGTTGCACAAACAGTATGTTATGAAAGAACACCTTTGGTGTATGTATTTTCTGTGTTAAATGCTATGATATGAATTACTTTGTATTTCACAGGTTATATAACTTGGTTGAAAAGGGTAATGGTACTTTGGTAAGGTGTATGTAGGCTACATGTAATCTGCTTATGCTGATTACATGCAATGGTTTTGGTCATTTGAATGGAAACAGGTTTGGTCATTTTAATGGTAAAAAAGTTATGGTCATTTGCTGCACATGAAATGGGTAGCAAGTTGCTACATGTTGTCAAAACATTGCTGCACAATAAATGCTCATTTGCTGCACATAAAATGGGTAGCAAGTTGCTACATCTTGTCATAACATTGCTGCTTGTCATTTGCTGCACATATGCTTTGGACAACAATAGTGAATTGCATGAAATACAATACACATTAACTTATACAATATGCCCATTCTCAGTGATCCTAGAAAACAAGATACATTTCTTCAATTGGTCCATAATACAAATACACATTAACTAATCCATATTTTTTTTTTTTTTTTTTTTTTTTTTTTGATGTGTTATGGATCTTTAAAGGATAGATTTAGGTTTATGTAGATTAGTAGTGGAAATCCAAACTCGCAGAAGAAACTCGCAGAAGAACCTCGCAGAAGAAACTCGCAGAAGAACCTCGCAGAAGAAACTTGCAGAAGAAACTCGCCAAAAGAAACTTGCAGAGAGAAACTCGCCAAAAGAAACTTGCCAAAACTCGCCAAAATAAGCAGAAACTCGCCAAACTAAGCAGAAACTCGCCAAAACTAAGCAGAAACTCGCCAAAATAAGCAGAAACTCGCCAAACTAAGCAGAAACTCGCCAAAACTAAGCAGAAACTCGCCAGAATTAAAAGAAACTCGCCAGAAATCACAAGAAACTCGCCAGAATTAAAAGAAACTCGCCAGAATGCAAGAGAAACTCGCCAGAATTCACAAGAAACTCGCAGAACTGCAAACTCGCAGAAATTCAAGCAGAAACTCGCCAAACTTCAAAGAGAAACTCGCAGAAACTCATGAGAAACTCGCCAAACTGCAAACTTGCAGAAATTCAATCAGAAACTCGCCAAAATTCAAGGAGAAACTCGCAGAAAATCATGAGAAACTCGCAGAACTTCAAAGAAACTCGCAGAAATTCATGGCTAACTCGCCAAACTCGCAGAAACTCATGAGAAACTCGCAGAAATTCAAAGAAACTCGCCAAAATTCATGGCTAACTCGCCAAAACTCATAAGAAACTCACAGAAATTCAAAGAAACTCGCTAATCTTCATGGCTAACTCGCCAAAACTCATGAGAAACTCGCCAAACTTCATGGCTAACTCGCCAAACTCGCCAAAACTTATGAGAAACTCGCAGAAATTCAAAGAAACTCGCTAATCTTCATGGCTAACTCGCCAAACTCGCCAAAACTCATGAGAAACTCGCAGAAACACGTATTCAGTCCAAAAAATTCATAAATTTCAATCTAAAACACGTTTTTAAGTCCGGATTTCTATTAAATCTAATCAATATTAACCTAAATTATCCCTTGGCTCTTGATACCACTTGTTAGGTCACCATCTTATCACAACAATATGTATTTCTAGAGAGAGAAAGTTTTAGAGAGAGAAAGTGGAAGGAACTAATGAATGATTAATGAAAATGATAATTGCAATTAGAACCAACAACCCTCTCCCTTCTAGGGAGGGGGTATTTATAGTGTTTACATAAGTAGGGGAGTTTCCCCTTGGTTCTAGAAGAACCTTCTATCACAGCTCATGGGCTTACTACATGAGCTGTGAAATCAATTACAAACATTTATAAACCATATTAATTAACGACCTATTACAAATGAAATGACCTACACTTGATAATTAAAACATGTTCCTAACAGATTATGGTAGGGAGATAATAATGGAAGCCTCTTCAAAAGATAGAATTATGTGTAGCCCTCTGTTAGATATTTTAGTTGCCAAGATTAAGAATAATATATGGGCTCTATACATGTGCATTCCTAAGTTAGACACTGACAGTGGAGGTTTAAAGATCATTGAAAGGGATGCAGATGTACATTTTTTATATGATTTAGCTAGACAACATAAGACAGTGGAGTTGTTTGTTGCTCATTCACCCCAAAACTTAGCACCCTACTATCACAAGAACCTTTGTCTAGATAGTTCTGACTCAGATGTTACGTCAAAAAGAAAGAAACATAATAAGCTGAAAAAGGATGCTGGTAGTATGTCTTGTGAGGAGTTGGTTGCATGGGCGGAGGAAGAAGCACAATCACCTTATTTAAGGTTTCCTCCCCTAAAAGATAGACCACTTAGAAAGGACTTTGAGGGTAAGGTTACTTTCACTAGAGTTTGGAATGCAGAAGATGAGTTTACCTATGATTATCCTATGCTAACTGAAGATGAGGTCTATAGGGAGTACAATGTTGTAGTTGATAATCTAGTGGAAAATGTCAGTCTTGAATCTGGTATTGCTTTGGACAATCAGGCTTGTGATAAGGCTATGGACACTATTAGGCCACTCAATGTTGAGGAGATTGATATGGCAGTGGACACTGATAGGTATCTGTCAATACAAGTTATAATAATATTGTTCACATGTTATTATATATGATATGCCTACTAATCATTTCTGTTGTTACACTTGGATCAGGGGTGACGAGAATCATATGCTTGGCCAAACTGATATGAATGTGGAGAAGGATATGGTTGTGGACAATAATATAAATGCGACTGATATGCATGTGGAGACTGATACAGTTGTGGCTAATGATAGAGAGGCCCAGAATGTAGATGGATTGCAATTGGATGGTGAGTCAGATGGTAACTTATCAGATGTTGTGCTTGCAAGGCAGAAAAAACTAGATAAAGGTAAGTCTGTGGTGACACGAAAAAAGAAACTAGCAAAGAAGATAAGCATGAATAGTCGTAGACCAACAGGTATAGTAATTAGAGACAGCATCAATCCGTCTGGATCCTCAGATTCTGACACTGACACTGAAGAATACAATGACACTCACTCAGAAGGTGAAAGTGCAGAAAACAACCCAAACCACCTGTTTCAAAAGAAAAAGGCAAAGCCGGAAGGCCATTCAAGAAACAGAATGTTGAACCTGAATTGGTAGATGACCATGAAATTCCTAGGTTTGTTAACAGTGACATCAATGAGTTTAAAATGGGAGCTACAAATATGAGAGGGGTTTTAGGTGATGGTAGAGTGTTTTATTTGGGAAAACAAAAGAAGAAAATAGGAGGGAGTTCTAACAGGGGTCACTTGAAGATGAGAGGAGGGAAAACCAAGAGTGGTAGACTAATTCCAGCAGAGAGGGTCGCAAGAATGGGAACTTGGTTGGCTGTAGATGGTGCAAGTTCCGATACTATTGAGGATCAACAAAATATGAACTCTGTTATGCCGGGCAGAACTAAAAGAGCAAGTAATGATCCAAACGTAGCAGGTACTTTCTAGTCAACATACACTTGTAATCTTAGTTTATTTATTTAGTAGTAAATGTTTCATTTTAGTTACACTTATTTGGTTATCAGTATATAGTCATTGAATTCAGTTAGAATAATTTGACTTACACATATTTGTATATGTTCATAGCTACACAAGAATCTTAAGTGGGTGGATCCCTTGTAGTGGCCAGAAATGTTATGACAAGATCTAGGAAAGCTGCACAATCTGAGATAGTTGAAACCAGAAGAATGACGGGAGGATCAAGGGGTCGAAGAGGATCAAGGGGTGGAAGAGGAGCATACTCGGAGGATGGTGCAACCTCAAAGGTGGTTGGAAGACAAACAAGATCAGCTGAAGCACAACCATTGGAACAACCACGACAAAAAGGACCGTCTGAAATGCTACCACCAAGGTTGCCAAGTCAAAGAATCATCAGTAAAAAGTTGTCTGCACCAGCAAAAGGACATGGTTCTAGTGTGGACAATGAAATAGTCCTAGACTAGAAACTTAAAATACCAACTAATGTTATGTGTATGTATAATTATCATGCCCTATTTTGTTCATTGAAGGGCCTACTTTAATTAGTAACTGAAACTGATATAGTGCTGCAATTATTGCCACTATTTGGATGTGTAAGATAGATGATGTAGTGCTGCTGTTGATGCCACTACATAGCCCTATTTTGTATCTAGAAGGGCATTGTACAAAACTTTCTATGCCTGGTTGTAACACTGTAAGGTGTTGTTGCACAAACAGTATGTTATGAAAGAACACCTTTGGTGTATGTATTTTCTGTGTTAAATGCTATGATATGAATTACTTTGTATTTCACAGGTTATATAACTTGGTTGAAAAGGGTAATGGTACTTTGGTAAGGTGTATGTAGGCTACATGTAATCTGCTTATGCTGATTACATGCAATGGTTTTGGTCATTTGAATGGAAACAGGTTTGGTCATTTTAATGGTAAAAAAGTTATGGTCATTTGCTGCACATGAAATGGGTAGCAAGTTGCTACATGTTGTCAAAACATTGCTGCACAATAAATGCTCATTTGCTGCACATAAAATGGGTAGCAAGTTGCTACATCTTGTCATAACATTGCTGCTTGTCATTTGCTGCACATATGCTTTGGACAACAATAGTGAATTGCATGAAATACAATACACATTAACTTATACAATATGCCCATTCTCAGTGATCCTAGAAAACAAGATACATTTCTTCAATTGGTCCATAATACAAATACACATTAACTAATCCATATTTTTTTTTTTTTTTTTTTTTTTTTTTTTTTTTTTTTTTATGTGTTATGGATCTTTAAAGGATAGATTTAGGTTTATGTAGATTAGTAGTGGAAATCCAAACTCGCAGAAGAAACTCGCAGAAGAACCTCGCAGAAGAAACTCGCAGAAGAACCTCGCAGAAGAAACTTGCAGAAGAAACTCGCCAAAAGAAACTTGCAGAGAGAAACTCGCCAAAAGAAACTTGCCAAAACTCGCCAAAATAAGCAGAAACTCGCCAAACTAAGCAGAAACTCGCCAAAACTAAGCAGAAACTTGCCAAAATAAGCAGAAACTCGCCAAACTAAGTAGAAACTCGCCAAAACTAAGCAGAAACTCGCCAGAATTAAAAGAAACTCGCCAGAAATCACAAGAAACTCGCCAGAATTAAAAGAAACTCGCCAGAATGCAAGAGAAACTCGCCAGAATTCACAAGAAACTCGCAGAACTGCAAACTCGCAGAAATTCAAGCAGAAACTCGCCAAACTTCAAAGAGAAACTCGCAGAAACTCATGAGAAACTCGCCAAACTGCAAACTTGCAGAAATTCAATCAGAAACTCGCCAAAATTCAAGGAGAAACTCGCAGAAAATCATGAGAAACTCGCAGAACTTCAAAGAAACTCGCAGAAATTCATGGCTAACTCGCCAAACTCGCAGAAACTCATGAGAAACTCGCAGAAATTCAAAGAAACTCGCCAAAATTCATGGCTAACTCGCCAAAACTCATAAGAAACTCACAGAAATTCAAAGAAACTCGCTAATCTTCATGGCTAACTCGCCAAAACTCATGAGAAACTCGCCAAACTTCATGGCTAACTCGCCAAACTCGCCAAAACTTATGAGAAACTCGCAGAAATTCAAAGAAACTCGCTAATCTTCATGGCTAACTCGCCAAACTCGCCAAAACTCATGAGAAACTCGCAGAAACACGTATTCAGTCCAAAAAATTCATAAATTTCAATCTAAAACACGTTTTTAAGTCCGGATTTCTATTAAATCTAATCAATATTAACCTAAATTATCCCTTGGCTCTTGATACCACTTGTTAGGTCACCATCTTATCACGACAATATGTATTTCTAGAGAGAGAAAGTTTTAGAGAGAGAAAGTGGAAGGAACTAATGAATGATTAATGAAAATGATAATTGCAATTAGAACCAACAACCCTCTCCCTTCTAGGGAGGGGGTATTTATAGTGTTTACATAAGTAGGGGAGTTTCCCCTTGGTTCTAGAAGAACCTTCTATCACAGCTCATGGGCTTACTACATGAGCTGTGAAATCAATTACAAACATTTATAAACCATATTAATTAACGACCTATTACAAATGAAATGACCTACACTTGATAATTAAAACATGTTCCTAACAGATTATGGTAGGGAGATAATAATGGAAGCCTCTTCAAAAGATAGAATTATGTGTAGCCCTCTGTTAGATATTTTAGTTGCCAAGATTAAGAATAATATATGGGCTCTATACATGTGCATTCCTAAGTTAGACACTGACAGTGGAGGTTTAAAGATCATTGAAAGGGATGCAGATGTACATTTTTTATATGATTTAGCTAGACAACATAAGACAGTGGAGTTGTTTGTTGCTCATTCACCCCAAAACTTAGCACCCTACTATCACAAGAACCTTTGTCTAGATAGTTCTGACTCAGATGTTACGTCAAAAAGAAAGAAACATAATAAGCTGAAAAAGGATGCTGGTAGTATGTCTTGTGAGGAGTTGGTTGCATGGGCTGAGGAAGAAGCACAATCACCTTATTTAAGGTTTCCTCCCCTAAAAGATAGACCACTTAGAAAGGACTTTGAGGGTAAGGTTACTTTCACTAGAGTTTGGAATGCAGAAGATGAGTTTACCTATGATTATCCTATGCTAACTGAAGATGAGGTCTATAGGGAGTACAATGTTGTAGTTGATAATCTAGTGGAAAATGTCAGTCTTGAATCTGGTATTGCTTTGGACAATCAGGATTGTGATAAGGCTATGGACACTATTAGGCCACTCAATGTTGAGGAGATTGATATGGCAGTGGACACTGATAGGTATCTGTCAATACAAGTTATAATAATATTGTTCACATGTTATTATATATGATATGCCTACTAATCATTTCTGTTGTTACACTTGGATCAGGGGTGACGAGAATCATATGCTTGGCCAAACTGATATGAATGTGGAGAAGGATATGGTTGTGGACAATAATATAAATGCGACTGATATGCATATGGAGACTGATACAGTTGTGGCTAATGATAGAGAGGCCCAGAATGTAGATGGATTGCAATTGGATGGTGAGTCAGATGGTAACTTATCAGATGTTGTGCTTGCAAGGCAGAAAAAACTAGATAAAGGTAAGTCTGTGGTGACACGAAAAAAGAAACTAGCAAAGAAGATAAGCATGAATAGTCGTAGACCAACAGGTATAGTAATTAGAGACAACATCAATCCGTCTGGATCCTCAGATTCTGACACTGACACTGAAGAATACAATGACACTCACTCAGAAGGTGAAAGTGCAGAAAACAACCCAAACCACCTGTTTCAAAAGAAAAAGGCAAAGCCGGAAGGCCATTCAAGAAACAGAATGTTGAACCTGAATTGGTAGATGACCATGAAATTCCTAGGTTTGTTAACAGTGACATCAATGAGTTTAAAATGGGAGCTACAAATATGAGAGGGGTTTTAGGTGATGGTAGAGTGTTTTATTTGGGAAAACAAAAGAAGAAAATAGGAGGGAGTTCTAACAGGGGTCACTTGAAGATGAGAGGAGGGAAAACCAAGAGTGGTAGACTAATTCCAGCAGAGAGGGTCGCAAGAATGGGAACTTGGTTGGCTGTAGATGGTGCAAGTTCCGATACTATTGAGGATCAACAAAATATGAACTCTGTTATGCCGGGCAGAACTGAAAGAGCAAGTAATGATCCAAACGTAGCAGGTACTTTCTAGTCAACATACACTTGTAATCTTAGTTTATTTATTTAGTAGTAAATGTTTCATTTTAGTTACACTTATTTGGTTATCAGTATATAGTCATTGAATTCAGTTAGACTAATTTGACTTACACATATTTGTATATGTTCATAGCTACACAAGAATCTTAAGTGGGTGGATCCCTTGTAGTGGCCAGAAATGTTATGACAAGATCTAGGAAAGCTGCACAATCTGAGATAGTTGAAACCAGAAGAATGACGGGAGGATCAAGGGGTCGAAGAGGATCAAGGGGTGGAAGAGGAGCATACTCGGAGGATGGTGCAACCTCAAAGGTGGTTGGAAGACAAACAAGATCAGCTGAAGCACAACCATTGGAACAACCACGACAAAAAGGACCGTCTGAAATGCTACCACCAAGGTTGCCAAGTCAAAGAATCATCAGTAAAAAGTTGTCTGCACCAGCAAAAGGACATGGTTCTAGTGTGGACAATGAAATAGTCCTAGACTAGAAACTTAAAATACCAACTAATGTTATGTGTATGTATAATTATCATGCCCTATTTTGTTCATTGAAGGGCCTACTTTAATTAGTAACTGAAACTGATATAGTGCTGCAATTATTGCCACTATTTGGATGTGTAAGATAGATGATGTAGTGCTGCTGTTGATGCCACTACATAGCCCTATTTTGTATCTAGAAGGGCATTGTACAAAACTTTCTATGCCTGGTTGTAACACTGTAAGGTGTTGTTGCACAAACAGTATGTTATGAAAGAACACCTTTGGTGTATGTATTTTCTGTGTTAAATGCTATGATATGAATTACTTTGTATTTCACAGGTTATATAACTTGGTTGAAAAGGGTAATGGTACTTTGGTAAGGTGTATGTAGGCTACATGTAATCTGCTTATGCTGATTACATGCAATGGTTTTGGTCATTTGAATGGAAACAGGTTTGGTCATTTTAATGGTAAAAAAGTTATGGTCATTTGCTGCACATGAAATGGGTAGCAAGTTGCTACATGTTGTCAAAACATTGCTGCACAATAAATGCTCATTTGCTGCACATAAAATGGGTAGCAAGTTGCTACATCTTGTCATAACATTGCTGCTTGTCATTTGCTGCACATATGCTTTGGACAACAATAGTGAATTGCATGAAATACAATACACATTAACTTATACAATATGCCCATTCTCAGTGATCCTAGAAAACAAGATACATTTCTTCAATTGGTCCATAATACAAATACACATTAACTAATCCATATTTTTTTTTTTTTTTTTTTTTTTTTTGATGTGTTATGGATCTTTAAAGGATAGATTTAGGTTTATGTAGATTAGTAGTGGAAATCCAAACTCGCAGAAGAAACTCGCAGAAGAACCTCGCAGAAGAAACTTGCAGAAGAAACTCGCCAAAAGAAACTTGCAGAGAGAAACTCGCCAAAAGAAACTTGCCAAAACTCGCCAAAATAAGCAGAAACTCGCCAAACTAAGCAGAAACTCGCCAAAACTAAGCAGAAACTCGCCAAAATAAGCAGAAACTCGCCAAACTAAGCAGAAACTCGCCAAAACTAAGCAGAAACTCGCCAGAATTAAAAGAAACTCGCCAGAAATCACAAGAAACTCGCCAGAATTAAAAGAAACTCGCCAGAATGCAAGAGAAACTCGCCAGAATTCACAAGAAACTCGCAGAACTGCAAACTCGCAGAAATTCAAGCAGAAACTCGCCAAACTTCAAAGAGAAACTCGCAGAAACTCATGAGAAACTCGCCAAACTGCAAACTTGCAGAAATTCAATCAGAAACTCGCCAAAATTCAAGGAGAAACTCGCAGAAAATCATGAGAAACTCGCAGAACTTCAAAGAAACTCGCAGAAATTCATGGCTAACTCGCCAAACTCGCAGAAACTCATGAGAAACTCGCAGAAATTCAAAGAAACTCGCCAAAATTCATGGCTAACTCGCCAAAACTCATAAGAAACTCACAGAAATTCAAAGAAACTCGCTAATCTTCATGGCTAACTCGCCAAAACTCATGAGAAACTCGCCAAACTTCATGGCTAACTCGCCAAACTCGCCAAAACTTATGAGAAACTCGCAGAAATTCAAAGAAACTCGCTAATCTTCATGGCTAACTCGCCAAACTCGCCAAAACTCATGAGAAACTCGCAGAAACACGTATTCAGTCCAAAAAATTCATAAATTTCAATCTAAAACACGTTTTTAAGTCCGGATTTCTATTAAATCTAATCAATATTAACCTAAATTATCCCTTGGCTCTTGATACCACTTGTTAGGTCACCATCTTATCACAACAATATGTATTTCTAGAGAGAGAAAGTTTTAGAGAGAGAAAGTGGAAGGAACTAATGAATGATTAATGAAAATGATAATTGCAATTAGAACCAACAACCCTCTCCCTTCTAGGGAGGGGGTATTTATAGTGTTTACATAAGTAAGGGAGTTTCCCCTTGGTTCTAGAAGAACCTTCTATCACAGCTCATGGGCTTACTACATGAGCTGTGAAATCAATTACAAACATTTATAAACCATATTAATTAACGACCTATTACAAATGAAATGACCTACACTTGATAATTAAAACATGTTCCTAACAGATTATGGTAGGGAGATAATAATGGAAGCCTCTTCAAAAGATAGAATTATGTGTAGCCCTCTGTTAGATATTTTAGTTGCCAAGATTAAGAATAATATATGGGCTCTATACATGTGCATTCCTAAGTTAGACACTGACAGTGGAGGTTTAAAGATCATTGAAAGGGATGCAGATGTACATTTTTTATATGATTTAGCTAGACAACATAAGACAGTGGAGTTGTTTGTTGCTCATTCACCCCAAAACTTAGCACCCTACTATCACAAGAACCTTTGTCTAGATAGTTCTGACTCAGATGTTACGTCAAAAAGGAAACATAATAAGCTGAAAAAGGATGCTGGTAGTATGTCTTGTGAGGAGTTGGTTGCATGGGCTGAGGAAGAAGCACAATCACCTTATTTAAGGTTTCCTCCCCTAAAAGATAGACCACTTAGAAAGGACTTTGAGGGTAAGGTTACTTTCACTAGAGTTTGGAATGCAGAAGATGAGTTTACCTATGATTATCCTATGCTAACTGAAGATGAGGTCTATAGGGAGTACAATGTTGTAGTTGATAATCTAGTGGAAAATGTCAGTCTTGAATCTGGTATTGCTTTGGACAATCAGGCTTGTGATAAGGCTATGGACACTATTAGGCCACTCAATGTTGAGGAGATTGATATGGCAGTGGACACTGATAGGTATCTGTCAATACAAGTTATAATAATATTGTTCACATGTTATTATATATGATATGCCTACTAATCATTTCTGTTGTTACACTTGGATCAGGGGTGACGAGAATCATATGCTTGGCCAAACTGATATGAATGTGGAGAAGGATATGGTTGTGGACAATAATATAAATGCGACTGATATGCATGTGGAGACTGATACAGTTGTGGCTAATGATAGAGAGGCCCAGAATGTAGATGGATTACAATTGGATGGTGAGTCAGATGGTAACTTATCAGATGTTGTGCTTGCAAGGCAGAAAAAACTAGATAAAGGTAAGTCTGTGGTGACACGAAAAAAGAAACTAGCAAAGAAGATAAGCATGAATAGTCGTAGACCAACAGGTATAGTAATTAGAGACAACATCAATCCGTCTGGATCCTCAGATTCTGACACTGACACTGAAGAATACAATGACACTCACTCAGAAGGTGAAAGTGCAGAAAACAACCCAAACCACCTGTTTCAAAAGAAAAAGGCAAAGCCGGAAGGCCATTCAAGAAACAGAATGTTGAACCTGAATTGGTAGATGACCATGAAATTCCTAGGTTTGTTAACAGTGACATCAATGAGTTTAAAATGGGAGCTACAAATATGAGAGGGGTTTTAGGTGATGGTAGAATGTTTTATTTGGGAAAACAAAAGAAGAAAATAGGAGGGAGTTCTAACAGGGGTCACTTGAAGATGAGAGGAGGGAAAACCAAGAGTGGTAAACTAATTCCAGCAGAGAGGGTCGCAAGAATGGGAACTTGGTTGGCTGTAGATGGTGCAAGTTCCGATACTATTGAGGATCAACAAAATATGAACTCTGTTATGCCGGGCAGAACTGAAAGAGCAAGTAATGATCCAAACGTAGCAGGTACTTTCTAGTCAACATACACTTGTAATCTTAGTTTATTTATTTAGTAGTAAATGTTTCATTTTAGTTACACTTATTTGGTTATCAGTATATAGTCATTGAATTCAGTTAGACTAATTTGACTTACACATATTTGTATATGTTCATAGCTACACAAGAATCTTAAGTGGGTGGATCCCTTGTAGTGGCCAGAAATGTTATGACAAGATCTAGGAAAGCTGCACAATCTGAGATAGTTGAAACCAGAAGAATGACGGGAGGATCAAGGGGTCGAAGAGGATCAAGGGGTGGAAGAGGAGCATACTCGGAGGATGGTGCAACCTCAAAGGTGGTTGGAAGACAAACAAGATCAGCTGAAGCACAACCATTGGAACAACCACGACAAAAAGGACCGTCTGAAATGCTACCACCAAGGTTGCCAAGTCAAAGAATCATCAGTAAAAAGTTGTCTGCACCAGCAAAAGGACATGGTTCTAGTGTGGACAATGAAATAGTCCTAGACTAGAAACTTAAAATACCAACTAATGTTATGTGTATGTATAATTATCATGCCCTATTTTGTTCATTGAAGGGCCTACTTTAATTAGTAACTGAAACTGATATAGTGCTGCAATTATTGCCACTATTTGGATGTGTAAGATAGATGATGTAGTGCTGCTGTTGATGCCACTACATAGCCCTATTTTGTATCTAGAAGGGCATTGTACAAAACTTTCTATGCCTGGTTGTAACACTGTAAGGTGTTGTTGCACAAACAGTATGTTATGAAAGAACACCTTTGGTGTATGTATTTTCTGTGTTAAATGCTATGATATGAATTACTTTGTATTTCACAGGTTATATAACTTGGTTGAAAAGGGTAATGGTACTTTGGTAAGGTGTATGTAGGCTACATGTAATCTGCTTATGCTGATTACATGCAATGGTTTTGGTCATTTGAATGGAAACAGGTTTGGTCATTTTAATGGTAAAAAAGTTATGGTCATTTGCTGCACATGAAATGGGTAGCAAGTTGCTACATGTTGTCAAAACATTGCTGCACAATAAATGCTCATTTGCTGCACATAAAATGGGTAGCAAGTTGCTACATCTTGTCATAACATTGCTGCTTGTCATTTGCTGCACATATGCTTTGGACAACAATAGTGAATTGCATGAAATACAATACACATTAACTTATACAATATGCCCATTCTCAGTGATCCTAGAAAACAAGATACATTTCTTCAATTGGTCCATAATACAAATACACATTAACTAATCCATATTTTTTTTTTTTTTTTTTTTTTTTTTTTTTATGTGTTATGGATCTTTAAAGGATAGATTTAGGTTTATGTAGATTAGTAGTGGAAATCCAAACTCGCAGAAGAAACTCGCAGAAGAACCTCGCAGAAGAAACTCGCAGAAGAACCTCGCAGAAGAAACTTGCAGAAGAAACTCGCCAAAAGAAACTTGCAGAGAGAAACTCGCCAAAAGAAACTTGCCAAAACTCGCCAAAATAAGCAGAAACTCGCCAAACTAAGCAGAAACTCGCCAAAACTAAGCAGAAACTCGCCAAAATAAGCAGAAACTCGCCAAACTAAGCAGAAACTCGCCAAAACTAAGCAGAAACTCGCCAGAATTAAAAGAAACTCGCCATAAATCACAAGAAACTCGCCAGAATTAAAAGAAACTCGCCAGAATGCAAGAGAAACTCGCCAGAATTCACAAGAAACTCGCAGAACTGCAAACTCGCAGAAATTCAAGCAGAAACTCGCCAAACTTCAAAGAGAAACTCGCAGAAACTCATGAGAAACTCGCCAAACTGCAAACTTGCAGAAATTCAATCAGAAACTCGCCAAAATTCAAGGAGAAACTCGCAGAAAATCATGAGAAACTCGCAGAACTTCAAAGAAACTCGCAGAAATTCATGGCTAACTCGCCAAACTCGCAGAAACTCATGAGAAACTCGCAGAAATTCAAAGAAACTCGCCAAAATTCATGGCTAACTCGCCAAAACTCATAAGAAACTCACAGAAATTCAAAGAAACTCGCTAATCTTCATGGCTAACTCGCCAAAACTCATGAGAAACTCGCCAAACTTCATGGCTAACTCGCCAAACTCGCCAAAACTTATGAGAAACTCGCAGAAATTCAAAGAAACTCGCTAATCTTCATGGCTAACTCGCCAAACTCGCCAAAACTCATGAGAAACTCGCAGAAACACGTATTCAGTCCAAAAAATTCATAAATTTCAATCTAAAACACGTTTTTAAGTCCGGATTTCTATTAAATCTAATCAATATTAACCTAAATTATCCCTTGGATCTTGATACCACTTGTTAGGTCACCATCTTATCACAACAATATGTATTTCTAGAGAGAGAAAGTTTTAGAGAGAGAAAGTGGAAGGAACTAATGAATGATTAATGAAAATGATAATTGCAATTAGAACCAACAACCCTCTCCCTTCTAGGGAGGGGGTATTTATAGTGTTTACATAAGTAGGGGAGTTTCCCCTTGGTTCTAGAAGAACCTTCTATCACAGCTCATGGGCTTACTACATGAGCTGTGAAATCAATTACAAACATTTATAAACCATATTAATTAACGACCTATTACAAATGAAATGACCTACACTTGATAATTAAAACATGTTCCTAACAGATTATGGTAGGGAGATAATAATGGAAGCCTCTTCAAAAGATAGAATTATGTGTAGCCCTCTGTTAGATATTTTAGTTGCCAAGATTAAGAATAATATATGGGCTCTATACATGTGCATTCCTAAGTTAGACACTGACAGTGGAGGTTTAAAGATCATTGAAAGGGATGCAGATGTACATTTTTTATATGATTTAGCTAGACAACATAAGACAGTGGAGTTGTTTGTTGCTCATTCACCCCAAAACTTAGCACCCTACTATCACAAGAACCTTTGTCTAGATAGTTCTGACTCAGATGTTACGTCAAAAAGAAAGAAACATAATAAGCTGAAAAAGGATGCTGGTAGTATGTCTTGTGAGGAGTTGGTTGCATGGGCTGAGGAAGAAGCACAATCACCTTATTTAAGGTTTCCTCCCCTAAAAGATAGACCACTTAGAAAGGACTTTGAGGGTAAGGTTACTTTCACTAGAGTTTGGAATGCAGAAGATGAGTTTACCTATGATTATCCTATGCTAACTGAAGATGAGGTCTATAGGGAGTACAATGTTGTAGTTGATAATCTAGTGGAAAATGTCAGTCTTGAATCTGGTATTGCTTTGGACAATCAGGCTTGTGATAAGGCTATGGACACTATTAGGCCACTCAATGTTGAGGAGATTGATATGGCAGTGGACACTGATAGGTATCTGTCAATACAAGTTATAATAATATTGTTCACATGTTATTATATATGATATGCCTACTAATCATTTCTGTTGTTACACTTGGATCAGGGGTGACGAGAATCATATGCTTGGCCAAACTGATATGAATGTGGAGAAGGATATGGTTGTGGACAATAATATAAATGCGACTGATATGCATGTGGAGACTGATACAGTTGTGGCTAATGATAGAGAGGCCCAGAATGTAGATGGATTGCAATTGGATGGTGAGTCAGATGGTAACTTATCAGATGTTGTGCTTGCAAGGCAGAAAAAACTAGATAAAGGTAAGTCTGTGGTGACACGAAAAAAGAAACTAGCAAAGAAGATAAGCATGAATAGTCGTAGACCAACAGGTATAGTAATTAGAGACAACATCAATCCGTCTGGATCCTCAGATTCTGACACTGACACTGAAGAATACAATGACACTCACTCAGAAGGTGAAAGTGCAGAAAACAACCCAAACCACCTGTTTCAAAAGAAAAAGGCAAAGCCGGAAGGCCATTCAAGAAACAGAATGTTGAACCTGAATTGGTAGATGACCATGAAATTCCTAGGTTTGTTAACAGTGACATCAATGAGTTTAAAATGGGAGCTACAAATATGAGAGGGGTTTTAGGTGATGGTAGAGTGTTTTATTTGGGAAAACAAAAGAAGAAAATAGGAGGGAGTTCTAACAGGGGTCACTTGAAGATGAGAGGAGGGAAAACCAAGAGTGGTAGACTAATTCCAGCAGAGAGGGTCGCAAGAATGGGAACTTGGTTGGCTGTAGATGGTGCAAGTTCCGATACTATTGAGGATCAACAAAATATGAACTCTGTTATGCCGGGCAGAACTGAAAGAGCAAGTAATGATCCAAACGTAGCAGGTACTTTCTAGTCAACATACACTTGTAATCTTAGTTTATTTATTTAGTAGTAAATGTTTCATTTTAGTTACACTTATTTGGTTATCAGTATATAGTCATTGAATTCAGTTAGACTAATTTGACTTACACATATTTGTATATGTTCATAGCTACACAAGAATCTTAAGTGGGTGGATCCCTTGTAGTGGCCAGAAATGTTATGACAAGATCTAGGAAAGCTGCACAATCTGAGATAGTTGAAACCAGAAGAATGACGGGAGGATCAAGGGGTCGAAGAGGATCAAGGGGTGGAAGAGGAGCATACTCGGAGGATGGTGCAACCTCAAAGGTGGTTGGAAGACAAACAAGATCAGCTGAAGCACAACCATTGGAACAACCACGACAAAAAGGACCGTCTGAAATGCTACCACCAAGGTTGCCAAGTCAAAGAATCATCAGTAAAAAGTTGTCTGCACCAGCAAAAGGACATGGTTCTAGTGTGGACAATGAAATAGTCCTAGACTAGAAACTTAAAATACCAACTAATGTTATGTGTATGTATAATTATCATGCCCTATTTTGTTCATTGAAGGGCCTACTTTAATTAGTAACTGAAACTGATATAGTGCTGCAATTATTGCCACTATTTGGATGTGTAAGATAGATGATGTAGTGCTGCTGTTGATGCCACTACATAGCCCTATTTTGTATCTAGAAGGGCATTGTACAAAACTTTCTATGCCTGGTTGTAACACTGTAAGGTGTTGTTGCACAAACAGTATGTTATGAAAGAACACCTTTGGTGTATGTATTTTCTGTGTTAAATGCTATGATATGAATTACTTTGTATTTCACAGGTTATATAACTTGGTTGAAAAGGGTAATGGTACTTTGGTAAGGTGTATGTAGGCTACATGTAATCTGCTTATGCTGATTACATGCAATGGTTTTGGTCATTTGAATGGAAACAGGTTTGGTCATTTTAATGGTAAAAAAGTTATGGTCATTTGCTGCACATGAAATGGGTAGCAAGTTGCTACATGTTGTCAAAACATTGCTGCACAATAAATGCTCATTTGCTGCACATAAAATGGGTAGCAAGTTGCTACATCTTGTCATAACATTGCTGCTTGTCATTTGCTGCACATATGCTTTGGACAACAATAGTGAATTGCATGAAATACAATACACATTAACTTATACAATATGCCCATTCTCAGTGATCCTAGAAAACAAGATACATTTCTTCAATTGGTCCATAATACAAATACACATTAACTAATCCATATTTTTTTTTTTTTTTTTTTTTTTTTTGATGTGTTATGGATCTTTAAAGGATAGATTTAGGTTTATGTAGATTAGTAGTGGAAATCCAAACTCGCAGAAGAAACTCGCAGAAGAACCTCGCAGAAGAAACTCGCAGAAGAACCTCGCAGAAGAAACTTGCAGAAGAAACTCGCCAAAAGAAACTTGCAGAGAGAAACTCGCCAAAAGAAACTTGCCAAAACTCGCCAAAATAAGCAGAAACTCGCCAAACTAAGCAGAAACTCGCCAAAACTAAGCAGAAACTCGCCAAAATAAGCAGAAACTCGCCAAACTAAGCAGAAACTCGCCAAAACTAAGCAGAAACTCGCCAGAATTAAAAGAAACTCGCCAGAAATCACAAGAAACTCGCCAGAATTAAAAGAAACTCGCCAGAATGCAAGAGAAACTCGCCAGAATTCACAAGAAACTCGCAGAACTGCAAACTCGCAGAAATTCAAGCAGAAACTCGCCAAACTTCAAAGAGAAACTCGCAGAAACTCATGAGAAACTCGCCAAACTGCAAACTTGCAGAAATTCAATCAGAAACTCGCAGAAAATCATGAGAAACTCGCAGAACTTCAAAGAAACTCGCAGAAATTCATGGCTAACTCGCCAAACTCGCAGAAACTCATGAGAAACTCGCAGAAATTCAAAGAAACTCGCCAAAATTCATTGCTAACTCGCCAAAACTCATAAGAAACTCACAGAAATTCAAAGAAACTCGCTAATCTTCATGGCTAACTCGCCAAAACTCATGAGAAACTCGCCAAACTTCATGGCTAACTCGCCAAACTCGTCAAAACTTATGAGAAACTCGCAGAAATTCAAAGAAACTCGCTAATCTTCATGGCTAACTCGCCAAACTCGCCAAAACTCATGAGAAACTCGCAGAAACACGTATTCAGTCCAAAAAATTCATAAATTTCAATCTAAAACACGTTTTTAAGTCCGGATTTCTATTAAATCTAATCAATATTAACCTAAATTATCCCTTGGCTCTTGATACCACTTGTTAGGTCACCATCTTATCACAACAATATGTATTTCTAAAGAGAGAAAGTTTTAGAGAGAGAAAGTGGAAGGAACTAATGAATGATTAATGAAAATGATAATTGCAATTAGAACCAACAACCCTCTCCCTTCTAGGGAGGGGGTATTTATAGTGTTTACATAAGTAGGGGAGTTTCCCCTTGGTTCTAGAAGAACCTTCTATCACAGCTCATGGGCTTACTACATGAGCTGTGAAATCAATTACAAACATTTATAAACCATATTAATTAACGACCTATTACAAATGAAATGACCTACACTTGATAATTAAAACATGTTCCTAACAGATTATGGTAGGGAGATAATAATGGAAGCCTCTTCAAAAGATAGAATTATGTGTAGCCCTCTGTTAGATATTTTAGTTGCCAAGATTAAGAATAATATATGGGCTCTATACATGTGCATTCCTAAGTTAGACACTGACAGTGGAGGTTTAAAGATCATTGAAAGGGATGCAGATGTACATTTTTTATATGATTTAGCTAGACAACATAAGACAGTGGAGTTGTTTGTTGCTCATTCACCCCAAAACTTAGCACCCTACTATCACAAGAACCTTTGTCTAGATAGTTCTGACTCAGATGTTACGTCAAAAAGAAAGAAACATAATAAGCTGAAAAAGGATGCTGGTAGTATGTCTTGTGAGGAGTTGGTTGCATGGGCTGAGGAAGAAGCACAATCACCTTATTTAAGGTTTCCTCCCCTAAAAGATAGACCACTTAGAAAGGACTTTGAGGGTAAGGTTACTTTCACTAGAGTTTGGAATGCAGAAGATGAGTTTACCTATGATTATCCTATGCTAACTGAAGATGAGGTCTATAGGGAGTACAATGTTGTAGTTGATAATCTAGTGGAAAATGTCAGTCTTGAATCTGGTATTGCTTTGGACAATCAGGCTTGTGATAAGGCTATGGACACTATTAGGCCACTCAATGTTGAGGAGATTGATATGGCAGTGGACACTGATAGGTATCTGTCAATACAAGTTATAATAATATTGTTCACATGTTATTATATATGATATGCCTACTAATCATTTCTGTTGTTACACTTGGATCAAGGGTGACGAGAATCATATGCTTGGCCAAACTGATATGAATGTGGAGAAGGATATGGTTGTGGACAATAATATAAATGCGACTGATATGCATGTGGAGACTGATACAGTTGTGGCTAATGATAGAGAGGCCCAGAATGTAGATGGATTGCAATTGGATGGTGAGTCAGATGGTAACTTATCAGATGTTGTGCTTGCAAGGCAGAAAAAACTAGATAAAGGTAAGTCTGTGGTGACACGAAAAAAGAAACTAGCAAAGAAGATAAGCATGAATAGTCGTAGACCAACAGGTATAGTAATTAGAGACAACATCAATCCGTCTGGATCCTCAGATTCTGACACTGACACTGAAGAATACAATGACACTCACTCAGAAGGTGAAAGTGCAGAAAACAACCCAAACCACCTGTTTCAAAAGAAAAAGGCAAAGCCGGAAGGCCATTCAAGAAACAGAATGTTGAACCTGAATTGGTAGATGACCATGAAATTCCTAGGTTTGTTAACAGTGACATCAATGAGTTTAAAATGGGAGCTACAAATATGAGAGGGGTTTTAGGTGATGGTAGAGTGTTTTATTTGGGAAAACAAAAGAAGAAAATAGGAGGGAGTTCTAACAGGGGTCACTTGAAGATGAGAGGAGGGAAAACCAAGAGTGGTAGACTAATTCCAGCAGAGAGGGTCGCAAGAATGGGAACTTGGTTGGCTGTAGATGGTGCAAGTTCCGATACTATTGAGGATCAACAAAATATGAACTCTGTTATGCCGGGCAGAACTGAAAGAGCAAGTAATGATCCAAACGTAGCAGGTACTTTCTAGTCAACATACACTTGTAATCTTAGTTTATTTATTTAGTAGTAAATGTTTCATTTTAGTTACACTTATTTGGTTATCAGTATATAGTCATTGAATTCAGTTAGACTAATTTGACTTACACATATTTGTATATGTTCATAGCTACACAAGAATCTTAAGTGGGTGGATCCCTTGTAGTGGCCAGAAATGTTATGACAAGATCTAGGAAAGCTGCACAATCTGAGATAGTTGAAACCAGAAGAATGACGGGAGGATCAAGGGGTCGAAGAGGATCAAGGGGTGGAAGAGGAGCATACTCGGAGGATGGTGCAACCTCAAAGGTGGTTGGAAGACAAACAAGATCAGCTGAAGCACAACCATTGGAACAACCACGACAAAAAGGACCGTCTGAAATGCTACCACCAAGGTTGCCAAGTCAAAGAATCATCAGTAAAAAGTTGTCTGCACCAGCAAAAGGACATGGTTCTAGTGTGGACAATGAAATAGTCCTAGACTAGAAACTTAAAATACCAACTAATGTTATGTGTATGTATAATTATCATGCCCTATTTTGTTCATTGAAGGGCCTACTTTAATTAGTAACTGAAACTGATATAGTGCTGCAATTATTGCCACTATTTGGATGTGTAAGATAGATGATGTAGTGCTGCTGTTGATGCCACTACATAGCCCTATTTTGTATCTAGAAGGGCATTGTACAAAACTTTCTATGCCTGGTTGTAACACTGTAAGGTGTTGTTGCACAAACAGTATGTTATGAAAGAACACCTTTGGTGTATGTATTTTCTGTGTTAAATGCTATGATATGAATTACTTTGTATTTCACAGGTTATATAACTTGGTTGAAAAGGGTAATGGTACTTTGGTAAGGTGTATGTAGGCTACATGTAATCTGCTTATGCTGATTACATGCAATGGTTTTGGTCATTTGAATGGAAACAGGTTTGGTCATTTTAATGGTAAAAAAGTTATGGTCATTTGCTGCACATGAAATGGGTAGCAAGTTGCTACATGTTGTCAAAACATTGCTGCACAATAAATGCTCATTTGCTGCACATAAAATGGGTAGCAAGTTGCTACATCTTGTCATAACATTGCTGCTTGTCATTTGCTGCACATATGCTTTGGACAACAATAGTGAATTGCATGAAATACAATACACATTAACTTATACAATATGCCCATTCTCAGTGATCCTAGAAAACAAGATACATTTCTTCAATTGGTCCATAATACAAATACACATTAACTAATCCATATTTTTTTTTTTTTTTTTTTTTTTTTGATGTGTTATGGATCTTTAAAGGATAGATTTAGGTTTATGTAGATTAGTAGTGGAAATCCAAACTCGCAGAAGAAACTCGCAGAAGAACCTCGCAGAAGAAACTCGCAGAAGAACCTCGCAGAAGAAACTTGCAGAAGAAACTCGCCAAAAGAAACTTGCAGAGAGAAACTCGCCAAAAGAAACTTGCCAAAACTCGCCAAAATAAGCAGAAACTCGCCAAACTAAGCAGAAACTCGCCAAAACTAAGCAGAAACTCGCCAAAATAAGCAGAAACTCGCCAAACTAAGCAGAAACTCGCCAAAACTAAGCAGAAACTCGCCAGAATTAAAAGAAACTCGCCAGAAATCACAAGAAACTCGCCAGAATTAAAAGAAACTCGCCAGAATGCAAGAGAAACTCGCCAGAATTCACAAGAAACTCGCAGAACTGCAAACTCACAGAAATTCAAGCAGAAACTCGCCAAACTTCAAAGAGAAACTCGCATAAACTCATGAGAAACTCGCCAAACTGCAAACTTGCAGAAATTCAATCAGAAACTCGCCAAAATTCAAGGAGAAACTCGCAGAAAATCATGAGAAACTCGCAGAACTTCAAAGAAACTCGCAGAAATTCATGGCTAACTCGCCAAACTCGCAGAAACTTATGAGAAACTCGCAGAAATTCAAAGAAACTCGCCAAAATTCATGGCTAACTCGCCAAAACTCATAAGAAACTCACAGAAATTCAAAGAAACTCGCTAATCTTCATGGCTAACTCGCCAAAACTCATGAGAAACTCGCCAAACTTCATGGCTAACTCGCCAAACTCGCCAAAACTTATGAGAAACTCGCAGAAATTCAAAGAAACTCGCTAATCTTCATGGCTAACTCGCCAAACTCGCCAAAACTCATGAGAAACTCGCAGAAACACGTATTCAGTCCAAAAAATTCATAAATTTCAATCTAAAACACGTTTTTAAGTCCGGATTTCTATTAAATCTAATCAATATTAACCTAAATTATCCCTTGGCTCTTGATACCACTTGTTAGGTCACCATCTTATCACAACAATATGTATTTCTAGAGAGAGAAAGTTTTAGAGAGAGAAAGTGGAAGGAACTAATGAATGATTAATGAAAATGATAATTGCAATTAGAACCAACAACCCTCTCCCTTCTAGGGAGGGGGTATTTATAGTGTTTACATAAGTAGGGGAGTTTCCCCTTGGTTCTAGAAGAACCTTCTATCACAGCTCATGGGCTTACTACATGAGCTGTGAAATCAATTACAAACATTTATAAACCATATTAATTAACGACCTATTACAAATGAAATGACCTACACTTGATAATTAAAACATGTTCCTAACAGATTATGGTAGGGAGATAATAATGGAAGCCTCTTCAAAAGCTAGAATTATGTGTAGCCCTCTGTTAGATATTTTAGTTGCCAAGATTAAGAATAATATATGGGCTCTATACATGTGCATTCCTAAGTTAGACACTGACAGTGGAGGTTTAAAGATCATTGAAAGGGATGCAGATGTACATTTTTTATATGATTTAGCTAGACAACATAAGACAGTGAAGTTGTTTGTTGCTCATTCACCCCAAAACTTAGCACCCTACTATCACAAGAACCTTTGTCTAGATAGTTCTGACTCAGATGTTACGTCAAAAAGAAAGAAACATAATAAGCTGAAAAAGGATGCTGGTAGTATGTCTTGTGAGGAGTTGGTTGCATGGGCTGAGGAAGAAGCACAATCACCTTATTTAAGGTTTCCTCCCCTAAAAGATAGACCACTTAGAAAGGACTTTGAGGGTAAGGTTACTTTCACTAGAGTTTGGAATGCAGAAGATGAGTTTACCTATGATTATCCTATGCTAACTGAAGATGAGGTCTATAGGGAGTACAATGTTGTAGTTGATAATCTAGTGGAAAATGTCAGTCTTGAATCTGGTATTGCTTTGGACAATCAGGCTTGTGATAAGGCTATGGACACTATTAGGCCACTCAATGTTGAGGAGATTGATATGGCAGTGGACACTGATAGGTATCTGTCAATACAAGTTATAATAATATTGTTCACATGTTATTATATATGATATGCCTACTAATCATTTCTGTTGTTACACTTGGATCAGGGGTGACGAGAATCATATGCTTGGCCAAACTGATATGAATGTGGAGAAGGATATGGTTGTGGACAATAATATAAATGCGACTGATATGCATGTGGAGACTGATACAGTTGTGGCTAATGATAGAGAGGCCCAGAATGTAGATGGATTGCAATTGGATGGTGAGTCAGATGGTAACTTATCAGATGTTGTGCTTGCAAGGCAGAAAAAACTAGATAAAGGTAAGTCTGTGGTGACACGAAAAAAGAAACTAGCAAAGAAGATAAGCATGAATAGTCGTAGACCAACAGGTATAGTAATTAGAGACAACATCAATCCGTCTGGATCCTCAGATTCTGACACTGACACTGAAGAATACAATGACACTCACTCAGAAGGTGAAAGTGCAGAAAACAACCCAAACCACCTGTTTCAAAAGAAAAAGGCAAAGCCGGAAGGCCATTCAAGAAACAGAATGTTGAACCTGAATTGGTAGATGACCATGAAATTCCTAGGTTTGTTAACAGTGACATCAATGAGTTTAAAATGGGAGCTACAAATATGAGAGGGGTTTTAGGTGATGGTAGAGTGTTTTATTTGGGAAAACAAAAGAAGAAAATAGGAGGGAGTTCTAACAGGGGTCACTTGAAGATGAGAGGATGGAAAACCAAGAGTGGTAGACTAATTCCAGCAGAGAGGGTCGCAAGAATGGGAACTTGGTTGGCTGTAGATGGTGCAAGTTCCGATACTATTGAGGATCAACAAAATATGAACTCTGTTATGCCGGGCAGAACTGAAAGAGCAAGTAATGATCCAAACGTAGCAGGTACTTTCTAGTCAACATACACTTGTAATCTTAGTTTATTTATTTAGTAGTAAATGTTTCATTTTAGTTACACTTATTTGGTTATCAGTATATAGTCATTGAATTCAGTTAGACTAATTTGACTTACACATATTTGTATATGTTCATAGCTACACAAGAATCTTAAGTGGGTGGATCCCTTGTAGTGGCCAGAAATGTTATGACAAGATCTAGGAAAGCTGCACAATCTGAGATAGTTGAAACCAGAAGAATGACGGGAGGATCAAGGGGTCGAAGAGGATCAAGGGGTGGAAGAGGAGCATACTCGGAGGATGGTGCAACCTCAAAGGTGGTTGGAAGACAAACAAGATCAGCTGAAGCACAACCATTGGAACAACCACGACAAAAAGGACCGTCTGAAATGCTACCACCAAGGTTGCCAAGTCAAAGAATCATCAGTAAAAAGTTGTCTGCACCAGCAAAAGGACATGGTTCTAGTGTGGACAATGAAATAGTCCTAGACTAGAAACTTAAAATACCAACTAATGTTATGTGTATGTATAATTATCATGCCCTATTTTGTTCATTGAAGGGCCTACTTTAATTAGTAACTGAAACTGATATAGTGCTGCAATTATTGCCACTATTTGGATGTGTAAGATAGATGATGTAGTGCTGCTGTTGATGCCACTACATAGCCCTATTTTGTATCTAGAAGGGCATTGTACAAAACTTTCTATGCCTGGTTGTAACACTGTAAGGTGTTGTTGCACAAACAGTATGTTATGAAAGAACACCTTTGGTGTATGTATTTTCTGTGTTAAATGCTATGATATGAATTACTTTGTATTTCACAGGTTATATAACTTGGTTGAAAAGGGTAATGGTACTTTGGTAAGGTGTATGTAGGCTACATGTAATCTGCTTATGCTGATTACATGCAATGGTTTTGGTCATTTGAATGGAAACAGGTTTGGTCATTTTAATGGTAAAAAAGTTATGGTCATTTGCTGCACATGAAATGGGTAGCAAGTTGCTACATGTTGTCAAAACATTGCTGCACAATAAATGCTCATTTGCTGCACATAAAATGGGTAGCAAGTTGCTACATCTTGTCATAACATTGCTGCTTGTCATTTGCTGCACATATGCTTTGGACAACAATAGTGAATTGCATGAAATACAATACACATTAACTTATACAATATGCCCATTCTCAGTGATCCTAGAAAACAAGATACATTTCTTCAATTGGTCCATAATACAAATACACATTAACTAATCCATATTTTTTTTTTTTTTTTTTTTTTTTGATGTGTTATGGATCTTTAAAGGATAGATTTAGGTTTATGTAGATTAGTAGTGGAAATCCAAACTCGCAGAAGAAACTCGCAGAAGAACCTCGCAGAAGAAACTCGCAGAAGAACCTCGCAGAAGAAACTTGCAGAAGAAACTCGCCAAAAGAAACTTGCAGAGAGAAACTCGCCAAAAGAAACTTGCCAAAACTCGCCAAAATAAGCAGAAACTCGCCAAACTAAGCAGAAACTCGCCAAAACTAAGCAGAAACTCGCCAAAATAAGCAGAAACTCGCCAAACTAAGCAGAAACTCGCCAAAACTAAGCAGAAACTCGCCAGAATTAAAAGAAACTCGCCATAAATCACAAGAAACTCGCCAGAATTAAAAGAAACTCGCCAGAATGCAAGAGAAACTCGCCAGAATTCACAAGAAACTCGCAGAACTGCAAACTCGCAGAAATTCAAGCAGAAACTCGCCAAACTTCAAAGAGAAACTCGCAGAAACTCATGAGAAACTCGCCAAACTGCAAACTTGCAGAAATTCAATCAGAAACTCGCCAAAATTCAAGGAGAAACTCGCAGAAAATCATGAGAAACTCGCAGAACTTCAAAGAAACTCGCAGAAATTCATGGCTAACTCGCCAAACTCGCAGAAACTCATGAGAAACTCGCAGAAATTCAAAGAAACTCGCCAAAATTCATGGCTAACTCGCCAAAACTCATAAGAAACTCACAGAAATTCAAAGAAACTCGCTAATCTTCATGGCTAACTCGCCAAAACTCATGAGAAACTCGCCAAACTTCATGGCTAACTCGCCAAACTCGCCAAAACTTATGAGAAACTCGCAGAAATTCAAAGAAACTCGCTAATCTTCATGGCTAACTCGCCAAACTCGCCAAAACTCATGAGAAACTCGCAGAAACACGTATTCAGTCCAAAAAATTCATAAATTTCAATCTAAAACACGTTTTTAAGTCCGGATTTCTATTAAATCTAATCAATATTAACCTAAATTATCCCTTGGCTCTTGATACCACTTGTTAGGTCACCATCTTATCACAACAATATGTATTTCTAGAGAGAGAAAGTTTTAGAGAGAGAAAGTGGAAGGAACTAATGAATGATTAATGAAAATGATAATTGCAATTAGAACCAACAACCCTCTCCCTTCTAGGGAGGGGGTATTTATAGTGTTTACATAAGTAGGGGAGTTTCCCCTTGGTTCTAGAAGAACCTTCTATCACAGCTCATGGGCTTACTACATGAGCTGTGAAATCAATTACAAACATTTATAAACCATATTAATTAACGACCTATTACAAATGAAATGACCTACACTTGATAATTAAAACATGTTCCTAACAGATTATGGTAGGGAGATAATAATGGAAGCCTCTTCAAAAGATAGAATTATGTGTAGCCCTCTGTTAGATATTTTAGTTGCCAAGATTAAGAATAATATATGGGCTCTATACATGTGCATTCCTAAGTTAGACACTGACAGTGGAGGTTTAAAGATCATTGAAAGGGATGCAGATGTATATTTTTTATATGATTTAGCTAGACAACATAAGACAGTGGAGTTGTTTGTTGCTCATTCACCCCAAAACTTAGCACCCTACTATCACAAGAACCTTTGTCTAGATAGTTCTGACTCAGATGTTACGTCAAAAAGAAAGAAACATAATAAGCTGAAAAAGGATGCTGGTAGTATGTCTTGTGAGGAGTTGGTTGCATGGGCTGAGGAAGAAGCACAATCACCTTATTTAAGGTTTCCTCCCCTAAAAGATAGACCACTTAGAAAGGACTTTGAGGGTAAGGTTACTTTCACTAGAGTTTGGAATGCAGAAGATGAGTTTACCTATGATTATCCTATGCTAACTGAAGATGAGGTCTATAGGGAGTACAATGTTGTAGTTGATAATCTAGTGGAAAATGTCAGTCTTGAATCTGGTATTGCTTTGGACAATCAGGCTTGTGATAAGGCTATGGACACTATTAGGCCACTCAATGTTGAGGAGATTGATATGGCAGTGGACACTGATAGGTATCTGTCAATACAAGTTATAATAATATTGTTCACATGTTATTATATATGATATGCCTACTAATCATTTATGTTGTTACACTTGGATCAGGGGTGACGAGAATCATATGCTTGGCCAAACTGATATGAATGTGGAGAAGGATATGGTTGTGGACAATAATATAAATGC
This sequence comes from Chrysanthemum seticuspe, assembly GCA_019973895.1. Classification (NCBI taxonomy): domain Eukaryota; kingdom Viridiplantae; phylum Streptophyta; class Magnoliopsida; order Asterales; family Asteraceae; genus Chrysanthemum; species Chrysanthemum seticuspe. The sequence continues at coordinate 230,332,981 of BPTQ01000005.1, forward strand.
GACTGATATGCATGTGGAGACTGATACAGTTGTGGCTAATGATAGAGAGGCCCAGAATGTAGATGGATTGCAATTGGATGGTGAGTCAGATGGTAACTTATCAGATGTTGTGCTTGCAAGGCAGAAAAAACTAGATAAAGGTAAGTCTGTGGTGACACGAAAAAAGAAACTAGCAAAGAAGATAAGCATGAATAGTCGTAGACCAACAGGTATAGTAATTAGAGACAACATCAATCCGTCTGGATCCTCAGATTCTGACACTGACACTGAAGAATACAATGACACTCACTCAGAAGGTGAAAGTGCAGAAAACAACCCAAACCACCTGTTTCAAAAGAAAAAGGCAAAGCCGGAAGGCCATTCAAGAAACAGAATGTTGAACCTGAATTGGTAGATGACCATGAAATTCCTAGGTTTGTTAACAGTGACATCAATGAGTTTAAAATGGGAGCTACAAATATGAGAGGGGTTTTAGGTGATGGTAGAGTGTTTTATTTGGGAAAACAAAAGAAGAAAATAGGAGGGAGTTCTAACAGGGGTCACTTGAAGATGAGAGGAGGGAAAACCAAGAGTGGTAGACTAATTCCAGCAGAGAGGGTCGCAAGAATGGGAACTTGGTTGGCTGTAGATGGTGCAAGTTCCGATACTATTGAGGATCAACAAAATATGAACTCTGTTATGCCGGGCAGAACTGAAAGAGCAAGTAATGATCCAAACGTAGCAGGTACTTTCTAGTCAACATACACTTGTAATCTTAGTTTATTTATTTAGTAGTAAATGTTTCATTTTAGTTACACTTATTTGGTTATCAGTATATAGTCATTGAATTCAGTTAGACTAATTTGACTTACACATATTTGTATATGTTCATAGCTACACAAGAATCTTAAGTGGGTGGATCCCTTGTAGTGGCCATAAATGTTATGACAAGATCTAGGAAAGCTGCACAATCTGAGATAGTTGAAACCAGAAGAATGACGGGAGGATCAAGGGGATGGAAGAGGAGCATACTCGGAGGATGGTGCAACCTCAAAGGTGGTTGGAAGACAAACAAGATCAGCTGAAGCACAACCATTGGAACAACCACGACAAAAAGGACCGTCTGAAATGCTACCACCAAGGTTGCCAAGTCAAAGAATCATCAGTAAAAAGTTGTCTGCACCAGCAAAAGGACATGGTTCTAGTGTGGACAATGAAATAGTCCTAGACTAGAAACTTAAAATACCAACTAATGTTATGTGTATGTATAATTATCATGCCCTATTTTGTTCATTGAAGGGCCTACTTTAATTAGTAACTGAAACTGATATAGTGCTGCAATTATTGCCACTATTTGGATGTGTAAGATAGATGATGTAGTGCTGCTGTTGATGCCACTACATAGCCCTATTTTGTATCTAGAAGGGCATTGTACAAAACTTTCTATGCCTGGTTGTAACACTGTAAGGTGTTGTTGCACAAACAGTATGTTATGAAAGAACACCTTTGGTGTATGTATTTTCTGTGTTAAATGCTATGATATGAATTACTTTGTATTTCACAGGTTATATAACTTGGTTGAAAAGGGTAATGGTACTTTGGTAAGGTGTATGTAGGCTACATGTAATCTGCTTATGCTGATTACATGCAATGGTTTTGGTCATTTGAATGGAAACAGGTTTGGTCATTTTAATGGTAAAAAAGTTATGGTCATTTGCTGCACATGAAATGGGTAGCAAGTTGCTACATGTTGTCAAAACATTGCTGCACAATAAATGCTCATTTGCTGCACATAAAATGGGTAGCAAGTTGCTACATCTTGTCATAACATTGCTGCTTGTCATTTGCTGCACATATGCTTTGGACAACAATAGTGAATTGCATGAAATACAATACACATTAACTTATACAATATGCCCATTCTCAGTGATCCTAGAAAACAAGATACATTTCTTCAATTGGTCCATAATACAAATACACATTAACTAATCCATATTTTGACTACATTTCCAGAACCACAAGATTGTGACTAATTCCTAACGGACACAAGCATAATAACAACAATGAAAAACAAAACAACAACCATGAAGCAAACACAACCAACAAGGAACATGTCGTACATTTTTCCCTTCATCTTTAGCTCCTTCAAATCTTGGTAAATGGGAAACTCATCATGATGCTTCTTTGAAACTACCTTTTCACAATCTTCTTGGTGGGTTAAAGTGTCTAGGTTGCTCTCCAATATCTAGTTGTCCTTATAAAGCTTGTACATGAGGTCTTTGTAGTATTGTGATGGTAACTCATCATCAAGGAATCCATAGACCTCACATTTCTTATCTTTATTCTTTACAAATAGAAAAACACTTGTCAATATCACAAAAAAGTAAAACAATAAACACCACTGATTAAGAATATGGAACTTACACGGGTGGGACACGATTTGAATCTTCGACCAGGATTCTCAGGAGTCCATGACACTTGTTCATAGATTGGGAACTTACAAATACAATGAGTCAAATGAGCAATCTCTTCTTTGGAATATCTCCTTCGATTATAACGCGAAGTAGTAGACGAGGAGGCCATTTTAATAACTAACTTGTTTATAATTAAATGGAATTGAAGTTTCGGTTTCTAAATGAAGGTGAATAGAAAGGGTGAATTTCTAGGGTTCATAATATTGGGGATGAATTTGAGAAAGATGTGAAGGGGGTAAAGTGGTTTTAAGGATGAGGTGGAAAGAGTAAAAAGAAAACGTAAATTTATTATTTAGGTGGAAAAATGACGTGGTCTAGTAACTGGGTACGTGGAGTAAACCGGTTGAGTAAGTGACAAAATGACCCATTAAAGACAAAATAGTCGGGTTTAGTAGCCAAAGGGGCTATTTTTTTTGTTCGCTACGTCGAACTGATATTTGTGACAAGTATGATGCTTTAATAGGTTATTAGCCCTTACTTTTATTATAAAATAATACCTTATCGGGTTACGGGTGTAATATTAAATGTGCTGAATTTGTAACAATTAAACACTTGATTCATTTTTATATAGAGTATTCTTTACATATAGTATATATTAATTACTTTAACAAAAAATTATATCCAAATTATAAAAATTTCAGAAGATTAAACACTCAATTTTTTAAAATTCAAAATATCTGAGCTTTATTTAATCATAAGAAAAATAAATATCAAATATCTGATGATCGTAACACAAATCATCTTTTAATAAACTAAATATTAGAAATTATCAAAATGGGCCTAATATGTTGTCTACTATTTATTCTCGACTCACCCCGAAATTTATGACAAATACCGACTAAAACTTTTACCGGCTAAAGATACAAAAAGTAATCAAATTTATGAGTAGACTATCTATACAATCTATAATATATTTTCACAATTCTCTTAAAAACAATGTTTACAATTATTTAAATCACAAACATATCAATTCAACACATACAATTACTAATCATCACCTCATTCAAAAGTACAGCCAGGGACGGACCCAGGAATTTTAAGAGGGTGTTGCACAAAAGAAATGTTGGGCTAACTAAAGTAACTAAAGTTACACCGTAAGAAACAAAAGTAGCAAAAAATTTTTGGGGGGTGCACATACCGCAAAAATGGCAATTTTGAATTCCTTTTGCACTTCGTGATCTAAAATCGGGTGTAGCCCGTGCCACGCCTGACATACATGTCGGTCCGTCCATGAGTACAACTATTTTACCAAATGATACAATCTAAACCCAGCCACTTAAAAAAATTTAACAATATATCGGGTTATGTCCAAACTTTCAAACTAAGAAAAGAAAAAAAAGTTGAAAGTGTCCTTAGATAAAATATTATCAACGGTCTCAGAATTTCAATAACTTATCGTGATTGCAAAAAGATTATCGCCAGCTCTAAACATATTATCACTGTAAATAAAATAATAAAAAAATCATTATTCGCCAAAATTTTTAATTACAGGGTACCGGCCGCCGCAACGCGAGAGTATCCTGCTAGTTAAAAATAAAAAGTAACAAGATGAAAATAAAATCAAAATATATGTATCATTATAAGAGTAAAGACGTGAATAGTTAAAACCCCCTCTTTGTCCTTCTCTCTTATATGTGGGCGATCTACACTCTCATAACACCTGTAATTCTGCCGATCACTTTCATCATCGTTGATCACTACCACTGAAACCCTAACTCTGGAACCGTCGTCACCACCTATGTCACTATCTCATCGTCGACCCTAACTCCGGCACCATCGTCACCGTAACCCCCGTCAATTTTCGTCACCGTTATCAAGTTAGGTATAATACAACGATTTCTTTACATATTTATTTGAATTTTTGTACTAGTTAAATTTTATCATATTAAACATATGTAGTTTACAGTCGATTATGTGTTTATAATATGTTGATATGTGCTTATTAGATTTTAAGACTTTATTTTTTGTATAATAGATGAATGATGGAATTTTAATAGTTGACTTACTAAGAAATTAAATGTTCATTTGTAGATATTTACTGATAATAGCAAAATTGAACTGACCCATATGTAAGAAGGTACAATTCTCTAAGAAGGTTGGAACTAACATGAGCACCTTTTGAATCATTTAATGGTTGAGGCTAAATAGGTATGGGTTGTAAATAGGTCGACACAACTAACCCATTTAATAAACATGTTAGGTTTGATCTAAATTCTCAACCCAATTCAAACTCGCTAACCGGTTTAACAATATAGTTAAAAAATTGTGAATTTCGTACAATTAACATAAAATCCAACTACTTTGTGTCTACATCTTATGATATACATCCATTTTTGAAGTTTTTATGCTTTTGTCTATATATATCGCATTGGGTTTTCTAACATTCATATTCTAAATTCTACTGTGTAACTTTTAAATTTCAATTCAACTCTTAAGTATGTCGACATGACTAACCCGCTTTATAAACATGTTCGAATTAGGGTTAAGCTGCTTGACACGATTAACTAAACACGTCATATTAGGGTTGAGATATATGAACCCGCTAACCCATCAACCCGAACTTGATACGAATTACCACCCCTAGTTCTTGGTTTAATCCCACTACTGCGAAAGTAGTCCAACGGATTAAGCCCAATCTCACTTACACTTGATTGGAGTATTTCAAATATATATAAAACTGAAGTCTCGCGTTATTGTTGATGACCACATGAAATTATATATTAATGACAATATTTAATTACAATATATCATGCACATATTTCTACAAGGTTAGATTGGGTTTGATTTAAAATGGGTCAGTGAGATTAATCTATACATACTTTATTGCTTAAACCCAATGTTTTGAAACCCGGGTTTGTGATCGACCCGGCCAAGACACCGGGTCACCGGGTCAACCGGTTCAACCGCCGGGTCAACCCGGTTAGACCCGGTTTTATGCATATGTCCAAACATATATTTCTAATTGTCCAAACATAATGTCCAAACACAAGTTTTGCAGTGAAAAAAAAGCAAAGAACCATTTTTCATGCTCTAAACAACAAATCAAAGGTGGACAAGGATATAAACCTGCATAATTTTCTAAACAACCATAAATGCTACGAGATTACATGTTTCATACTTCAAAAGGCATAAATCCTACGAGATTACAAGTTTCATACTTCTAAAGACATTCATCCTACGAGATTTACAAGTTTATTTTTTGAGGTTTAATATATTGTTGCCTTTCAAAAAGAAAAAAAAAAAACGATAAAAACCAAACCCGGCCGGGTTTCAAAACCCGGGTTGACCCGGGTCACTTAAAACCCGCCGGGTCTAAACGGTTGACCCGTTTTTTAAAACCCGGGTTTTTTTGACCCGTTTTTTTGTCCGGAACCGGTCCAACCGGTTAACCCGGCCGGGTCGACCCGGGTTTCAAAACATTGCTTAAACCACTACCTGTATTCCTTTATTCCAGGTAGGTGCGTTGGAGTGACAAAGTTGTGTCTATGAGTATGCTTGTTATGAAGCATAAATTGTGGAATACTTCTCTCGATGTCTTTAGAGATTAAGATAGTTTTAGAGCATAATTGTTTTGAAGCATACTTGTTTTGTACATTTGAGATAGGATGGTCAACCAAACTTGAAATGATGTGTTTGAATTTAATTTGAGAAATGCAGTTTGTACTTGTGCAATATTTTAGCTCTTTTAATCATTTCTACATCTCACAAGAACAAAAATGTAAAAGAAAATTTAGGATTATGGAACTTAAAAGAAACATGCAAAGCTTTTGCTGACAGAAAATTTCAGTCATTGTAGTAATTTTATATTTTTATAGAAAAGTGGTGTACCCTTTAGTGACTAAAAACTTCAGTCACCGAATCTTTTGAACTTTACTCACCGAACATTTTAGTAACAATATAATTATAATGATCCATTTGTTACTTACTCTCTTTTTTAGTGAGTTGAAAAAGTATGCTTTAATATCTTTTGCTACCACTTGACTTTAGTGAGAATGTCATTAGTTTTGTAGTCACTTATTTTTGTTACAATTTTCCAAATAAAAGAACTTTCTAACTACTCCCTCCGTCCCATATTTATAGTTCATATTTGCATTACGAATTTACGAGTTGTCCCAAATTAATTGTCCACTTCTAAAAATAGATAGAGAATTTAGTTCGAGTTTAATTTACCATATTAACCTCACTTGAGATTATTATTATTACAAACATTAAATAAGTTTTAAATTAATTAGTTAAAAGTAAAACTGTCATTTTACAAAAAGTAAAAAAGACAACGTTGTAATAATAATGTTTTTATTAAACTCTCTTTGTGTATAGACAATTATTTTAGGACTAGTGGAGTAACCCTTTTTATGTTTCATTTTAATAGATTCTTATCTTTTATGAATTTGAAATTTTAAATTAGAAAGTGATACACGTTGGGAAAACATTTGTTTTAAAATAAATTTGAATATAAAAGATGAGTGGTTTGCACGCTCTCATTTTTTATTTGCATACTTCAAAGTTCAAACTGTGTAATAAACAGTTGTATATTTATCATATGCTTTTTCATTGAACTATACATTTGAGTGTGCAAATAAGAAATTATAGTGTGTATCAATTCTCGTATAAAAGGGGCAAAATTGGAACACAATAATAAGAATCAAATGTAACTAATGTTAATTTATAGTTTCAAGTAGAATACTTCTAACTTTGTATAGTTCTACTAAATTTTTTGTTTGACTTTTCATCTCTTATTGCAAAACTTGTATGTTAAAAGGAGTACTCCGTATTAAGTAACTTCCCCACTTAAATTTTAGGTTAAAAATATATAAAATAGTTTTTAATATCGTAATAGAAACATAGTTTGTTCGAAGGAGTTTGTTTTACAATAAATCAAGGGATACACTATTCATACGGGGGCTATCCCCGTAGGCCTGCCCCTATTTTCAGGGAAGATTCCTTTTGTCCCCCCATTTTTTTCAGTACAACACAGTTTTTTGTCAGTTTCTGTTCCGTATTTCTGACAGTTTTAAGCGTTTGGCTTATTAAACTTTATATTTACAGTTCCGCATTTTCAGGTTTATAGCTTTTTGAAAAAAAAAAAAAAAAAAAAAAATAGCCACCGTATGAATAAAATAGTTTGTACAAACGAGAAAGAGTGCAGGGAGATAAAGCGAAATGAAAGAGCATTATTTATGGCAAACAATCATACAAAGTAAAGCAAACAATCATACAAAGTAAAGACATGTCAAATATGCCTTTTGAAACAGAAGAGTGCTCTTTTCATATAAGATAAGCTATTAATCATCACATGTCAACCGTACGTACAGCCTTCCTCATGCTTAAATTGAGCTTCATTGTATTCTGTAAAAAATAATCAAATGAAAGCAATGTTAACTTCGCTTTGTGGATATCACTAAGATAATTAAAGACATTTATAGTTTATATATGAACATACTTGGAGCAGTCTGTGCTAGGGTTGATCTTATAAGGGACGTTGACACCACATTTGCCTGGCAAGGCGTTTGCGTTGTCGAGATTGATGGCTGAGTTAGATGCGTAAATACCCTTTAGGCAACCACAAATAGTTCTTTTATCAGGGGCCGAATTGGCAGCGAGTGCTTTAACAGCACCACAACAAGGAGCTGTCACTGCACCATTTTGCGTTAAGTATCTTACGCATGGAGCCAAGGCGCCGACCACCTGACCACATGTAATGGCCTCTCCAAAAGGTACCACCATCAACATGGAAGCCATGACTAGACCTAAAACTAGAATTCCATTTCTAGTCATCTTTCGTGATATTAAATCAAAATGGTATAGAGTATCTAAAGTTGTGTAGATTCTTAGAAAGATGTTGGTGCAAAAAGTGTAAGCTTGGTGTACGTATTTATAGTGATTTTTTTGAATGCATGGATAAAGATGAATTGATTAGTTGGATATTAAGATCTCAATCAATTTAACAACTTTGATGTCTAATCTGTAATTTTTCCTAACTCCGTGTAAACATTTTTTGATGTGTTACTTTCTTTAGCAGGGGCGGTATCACAACGGGGCAAGTGCGGGCAACTGTCCCCGCAAAGTTCACTTGAGTAATATCGATTTTCTGAAAATGATCAGTGATTTTTATTTTGCCACTATAAATGGGTAAATAATATAATTGTGAAAATTTATAAAATAGTTCATCATAGTCAAGTGGTTAAGGACATTTGCACTTTCGTGGAGATATAATGATGGATTCGTGTGCTACTTTATAGATTTTTGTGAATTATTGTTATCCAACTTTTTTTTTTTTGCTTCAACTACTTGTGTTAATATCGATCAGAAAAAGTAAGTATGTGATAAATATTGTGCAATATCATCACCAATTCCTAGTTTTGGTTTTTGCATACATACATATACCAAAAAGCTCACTTTCATTCAAAGTAAAACCGATTTCATTATAGTAACATAGGTCGCGTTACTGGCATGACCCGACGTGGCACCTACTTTTAACTTTTGCCCTCTTTTGGAAAATTTTCTGATACCGCCCCTGTACTTTAGTACATGCATTTTTGACGATTTACCGCAAATTACCTAACCTCACCGAAGGTTTACTAAAGACTCTTTATGATATTAAATAAGTAAATAAACTGGATATTTGTGTTAGTATATAGAAATGGATCATTTTCATTGGTAACACAAACATACGTGTTTTTTATGTGAGAAATGATATTCTTTCCTACTTAATTAATATTCTTACATATCTTTTATGGGAGATGATTCGCACACTCCAACTTTTTATTCGCACACTCAAATGTACAAGTAGCTAATGCAGAATATTAAAACAGTACAAGTCAGGCATGCATGGATTGGAGTGTGTCAATCAATTTGTAATGTGTACAAATCAATTCCCATCTTTTATTAGTAAGATCTTAACGTGTAAAAAAACTAACGGTTCATATGAAAAGAGATTAAATGAAAAACACTTGTAATTTTGAGGCAGAATTTAGTGGTTATTGGATGCTAGATTTAGAGAACATATTGACTATCACTACAATGTATTTCATGACAAATGGAGCTAATTAGCTCAAGTGGCGCAAGGTTACCTGTATAGCGTTTAGGTCATAAGTGGTACAGACACTTTGCACCACTGCTAACTCGTTTTTAGTTCTTCACAATTTATTTATTTATTTATTATTTTTTTTTTTTTTTTATATTGTTGGGATTTAATACTCATAACAATTATATAAATCAAATAACATCATCAAAGCATGCAGCGGAAGTAGATAGGAATAATATATGTAAGTAATTAACCGAACAAGAAAGTGCGTACCTTTTAGCAATTCAAGAATCAAACGATGATTAGAACAAGAACAAAACCCCAAAACCCTAACTTTAGGGTTTATTAAATTCGACCCAACTAAAAGTCAACCACCAAGATTACAAGCTCAAGCGTGCTTGTCTTTCGTTCTTGTACACACGTACTATTAGCGATTTGATGTGAAAAGCTAGTTCCTTGAATCACAAATAAAACCAAACACTTGTTTCTTTAGTTAAGCAAAATCGAAACCCTTATGGTGAGGGGTGTTCGACCGGCCACAAAAGAAAGAGGGGAGAAGAGGAGAAATTAGGTATATTGGTGATCCAAGATTAGGAGAATAATGAATACAAGGGTTTGTATATATACATTCTCAAAACTTGGTGACCAAGAAATCCCACCTCCTTGGGTTGGGTAGCCCACGACCGGCCAAGCAATCCCAAAGGGATTCCGGATCCTTCTTGTCCACTAATTTCATTCTTAGTCCTCGTAGTTTATATTTAACGACCGTTAACCAAACCTCGTTAAATATTTAACTATCGTTATGTTTTATTTCGTGACTAATAATTAATAATAACATTTTATATATTAATTATTAACATCAACTCTCATACGTAATGTGTGCAATCCCGAAGTCTCGAGTTCGAATCCGGTCATACTAATATTAATAATTATCCATAAACCTTTCAGCTCCCACTTGGATATTACTTAATATAGTAATGACATTGGTTAGTCTAGCTTTCACACGCCAATGCCCCCAGATCAAATCGAGTATGGTCTCCTGGAAAAAACCATTTAATGATTCATCATTTTTACTTATCCTTTTGTTACTAATACTACATTAACTATGAATATGGATCAAGTCATTTCATAAGTTAATATTCTGTTTCTCGTTGTATTTGATTGAACAAGATTACCAAATCATCTGAACGTATTCCAGATAGATCTTGGGTATGGCCATACAAACATCTTGTCAACCCTACGAGGGGCCCAAATATAGTATTATACTTTGAAACAAATTCAAAGGAACAAATTCTCTTGACTACAAACATAACTCATGAACTTTGCAACACTTCCGAAAATAGCCCTTATAACTACCAGTTACGGATAGCGTTAGACTATCTTACACAAATGCACTACATTCATATCAGTTATCTGGTATCTCAAGTCTGATGATAAACACTTCATGATATACTTAATGACAAAGATCCATAAAGTACCATCATGTAAAGTTGGGATGAGTCCTATATTCAATTCATTGAATATCATGTGAATCTGGTATGTCCCACGCATCAATATACTTTAAAAGTATATTCTACCAAAACTCAGATTTGTCTTAATTCAATGACATTCCCACATCATTGATCGACAACGGACTATTTAGAATAACATAAGTTATTCACGGATTAAACATGCAAATATAGGATATAATATTAAGAAAATGAAAAATAAACATAACCAATATTTTATTTCATTTAAACAATATTTGTTCAAAACATCCCTTATCCAAATACTAAATAGATCAATGCATGATATTATTGGTTAATGAATTATGTCTCAAGTAATGACAATCATACTTGTTGACAAGGCATAATTTCAACTAACTTTGATCTATCGGAATTTTGAGAATACTTATCTTAAGAATTCAACTAGTGAAGTTCTTGTATGTGTGCATTCAAAATATCTTGATATTGCCACATAATATTTCATAAAGTGTGTGACATCCTCAAGCACCAATTTATGACAATCAAACTTTCAAACAATTTTAAAGTTTAAAGCATTCTAATTCTTTATTGTATAATGCAACTATGCTCTTGGCTGAGCACAACTAGTTCACATGGCCATTTACAAGGATGAAATCCTCCCATGACTAGTATTGAGTGTCATCTCAATTATACCAGCATCATTGTATACAAACAACAATATGCTCTTTAAGAATTTCGTAAACTTCAATATCTACAATGTAATGTTTGATGCCTTCCAAACTTTCAAGTTTGTTGGCTATGACAATTACGCAACCATTGCTGTATTACTCATCTATAGAATTTTGAGAGCAAATCCAGGCTGAGGAATGTAATTCTAGATTCAAACATATTCTATTAGAATATTCATTCTAATAACTTCATTAGATATCAATATTGTCAAATCATCTTGCCTTTAAGCATGATACAACAATCACATGATGTTCATGAAAAATCCTTGTCAAACTAAGATTTTATTCATGTTCTACATATCCATTTTACAAATGATATATCATGTTCTTTTAGACTCATTTATTTACCGCACATGTTTATTAATAATAAACATATATTCCAAGGTTGTATGTCTTATTGTCAAAATCTTTCGTGTGAAGTTCCATTCCAACTAGAGCTTAACATTTAGTTTTAGATGGAATGTTACTACCCACAACATATAAGATTTAAAGAAAATAAACATAATACTCCCACTAGCTTTCAGAAATACTTTCACGAGGCAAGAAAGAAAACAAAATCGGTTGTTTTTTCAACTGATTTCAAACACACACTTTTTCAAAATTTGTTACCGTTTCATTTATTAAAAAAAACAACAACTTTACATCCTATAAATATCAACCTCAAACACACTTCTAAACACACAATTCAACCTCAAACTACTTCTCATCCATATTCACTTCCAACCTCAAACTAATTCTCATCCATATTCACCATATCAAAGAAAAATACCCCACAATCAAAAAACCGACGATCCCGACTACAGCAAAATGCATCGGATTTGAATTTCTCGCCGGAAAATAATTTTGACTTGACCGGTATAACACCACCACAAAATCGGGGTATTCGCTTACGTCCACCAACTTTTGAATATCAATCACGACTACCACAACCCAATCAAAACCAAAAACCGTTTTACGTTAATCGTCAATTTGTCCCACCGCAGCGATCTAATACGGATTATCACCAAGAACCAAGTGGGTCGTCGTATCGTCCTAACATGGACTTCTTGTATCATTCCCAACCGTATCACAATTATTCCCCGCTTCGTAGTGCTAATCCTGAAATGGATTTGGAGGATTATATGCCTGAGTATCCGACTCAAAACTATCCGAGTCAAGATGCTTCAATGGGGCAAGGTTCAAGTCACGGTTCGTACCACGGTTAGTACCACGATTTCATTCCTGTTGAAGACGATGAAGATGCCGAAGAGACGTCACCCATCAAACCAAAGAAGCCTTCAAGACGTGCTACAAAGGCAAAGGACAAAGGCAAAAAGCCCGAACCAACCAAAAAGGTCGAACCATGGACAAAGGCGGAAGAGATTGCGCTTTGTAGAGCTTAGGTTTTTGTGTCGGAAAACACGCTGAGAGGAAACGCTATCAACAGGCACCGCTTTTTTGGGAGGAGGTGATAGCGTATTTTGAAAAGGAAACTGGCTCAGAAAGAACCTACAACTCCATCACGACCAAATGGAAGAATAGGATTCGTAATAGGGTTGGGAATGTTTGTGCTATTATGGATAATATCAATAAAAATCAAGGAAGTGGTGAGAATGATGGAGACGACAAACAAAAAGCTCTTAGAGAATACCGTATGATGTACGATCATGATTTTACCTTGGAGGAGTTTTGGCAATTTTTGAGGACTCATGATGCTTGGAAGAATTGTGAGATGCCGGCTTTCAGAACGAATAGTCGGAAGAAATCAAAGGGTTCTACAACTACCTTGGGGTCAACCCAAGGTCCTTTGCATTTCCAAGACGTTGATGATTCTGATGATGAGGAAGAGACTAGAGAATCACGACCAGAAGGTCGTGACGCAGCCAGGAAGAAATCATCCTTCTCCTCTCGTGATCATCCATCAGAATCATTTATTGGTTCGTTAGCCAAAACCTTTTTCAAATTCAAGCCGTCAAAATCGGAAAAAGGTAAGGGTATAGAAAATGCGTACATAAGGTTGAGGGAAAAAGAGCTGGAGATGAAAAGAGAGAAAAGAGAGAAAATTGAGCTCCAAAAACAGCAAATAGCATTCATGGCCCAATCAAAACGGGAGATCGACTTAATTTTCTACAATACCCCAATCGACCAAAATTTGCCCCCACGACAACTAGCCGAACTGATGGAAATTAAGGAAAAAATCAAGACACGCTACAACTTAGATTATTAGTTTAAGTTTGTAATATTTATTTGAATTTAATATTGTAATGTTTTTAATTTTAATGAATTTTAAATTTGTTGTTTAAAATATTTGAATTAAAAAAAAAAAAAAAAAAAAAAAAAAAAAAAAAAAAAAAAAAAAAAGGTCGGTCATTGACTTTGACAATTTGGTCGTGTTTGGTTGCCGGAGAGAGAAAGCTGATGTGGCAGCCGGTGACCCAGGTCATGACTGTGGGTAGCCTAAGTAATCTTTTATCGTGAAACATGCGTAGTGTTTATTAGAATAAAGTATTATTTTCATAATCAACATTAATAAACCAAAACAGTTTTTGATAATTAATTATTATATATACTAAAAAGTATCCGGGGGCACTGTAGCTACAGTACCGGGGCAATTTGCAATTTAGCCCCTTAGGGTTTTGATTCATTACAAAGTTAGTCCTTAACATCCGTTACCTAACAGTCGTGACTTAACGTTGCAACAAAAAATAACTTGAGGGACTGTTTCTGTTAAAATATTAAGAAAAAACAGCCCCTATGGTTAAGTTTTATTTTCACCGTTAGTCCTTAAGGACTAAAATTGCAACAAACCGATACTTTCAGGGACTAAAACTGAAAATACCACTGCTACAGTGCCAAACAGTGCGTAACAGTGGTTGCTACAGTGAAAATCAGTTGGGAATAGTGCGTGCACTGTAGCTAAGAAATTTACAAAAATGGTCCCTCGCGTTAGCTATAAATCACACCGTTAGTCCCCCGTTATCGTTCTTTTGCAAATTTAGTCCTTAATAAAAACAATTATGACAAAGACTCCCGTACATAAAATAATAGAGGCCAACGCACTCCCGCGGCAACGCGCGGGTCAACCCGCTAGTTATAATTATCAATTACGTATATCCATGTCGTCTCTGTTAACAAAGGTGTAACAAAGGGACGATCAATAATTTCGAACCATTATATCATTTAAGAAATGATGAAGTTCTTTAAATGAAACTTACGCTTATATGTTTTTTGTGGTAAAGTAACCGTTGCTAGACATTAATCTTTATCTGTATATATTTTGAGAGATATTTGTGTTAAGTAATTGGGGTTAGGGTGATGATAATTTTGGATATCTTCATGAATTGTGTAAGTTTATTTTTTGTATAAAGTATTTCGACGCTATTGTTGTCTGGGTATTATGAAATCCTTATCGGGATAATTCGGGAAGAACACTTCGTTTCTAGGCACAAGAGAACAAAGCAAGACAAAGAGGATTTTGTGAAATTCGTATGTTAAAAAGAGACCAGATAAATCTGTTAAATAACAGACCAAATTGACATGTATGACGGTTAGAATCGGTTAACTCCCAAACGTTACGACTCTTCACCAACAAACATGTTGGTTGGGTCATGGTGGGAAAATATGTTAATTCCCTTAATACCGATTCATGAAAACCGTTAGTAAAGGGCGTTGCCCCTTGACCCTGCAAGGGGGCACGGCCGCCTTGACCCCGCATATTTGTCGAGGCGAAAACATATTAACTTAACGAGTGTAAATTTCGTATTTCTCAAAACTTGTATATGAGGTTAATATGTTTTTCATTGATTTCTAGTGAATTACAATTATCTAAAATAGTTGTTGACACTAAAATTACCGACATATTGCATGCCTGAGTGAGGGAGTTAAAATTTTGAGAGACATGGATTGTCGTCATTCTCGTTCACATTGTATTGAGAATAGCCCTTTATGACTACCTTTTGCAGTAGCATTTGAACTTAAATTTAAATACAGTATATGGTTGCTTTTTGAGTGGCATATATCTCAAATCTAGTGGCGGAGCCAGGAAATATGATTGCGGGGGGCATCGAGCAACAAGAGGAGTTAATTAACCCGTCATTTATTTTTGCGCTTTGAAAAAAGTCGGGTCGGGTTAAACAAAAATGCTTTGCTACAAGCCCATAACACAATCGACACTAATGGTAGCTTTAGGTGGTCTATGTAAAAAAACTAATTGGTGATTTCAACTAGTTTATCTTGAAATAAACTCATGAATGTTTTATTCATAGATCAAATATATACACCGAACAAAATTTCTTAAAATGTGTGTTGTGAAACATTTTACAATGCGTGTTGTTTTATTAACAAAGTAACTAAAAATAATGTGTTTATTATAAATAAAATTAAGACTAAAATACACCGTTGGTCCCTAAACTTGTATCGGAGGATCGCGATGGGACGAAACCGGGCATAATCATCGCCACGGGTCCAAACAGTACCAATTAAATGCCAGATTGGTCCCTTGACCAATAAAGGCGTTGTCAACGTTCCGTTATACCCAAAATAAACCCGTAATCATGGTACTGCTGAGGGTAGAATAGTCATTATGTGGTATACACTGTAGAACCTGTCTTGTCCAATTTCCCGCCATATTGTACAATATAACAAAACCGGGTACTCATTGCTCATCCCCAAACTTGTTTTGGAAGCCTACCCAGAAAACCCTAAGGCAATGTCTATCATAAAATCAAATAATCTGAGTAAGAAAATAACAAACAACCACCTTGGATTTACTCTGTGGCGAGTAAGGGAATATCCTTTATATGATGATCGTGAAACGGAGGAAAGAGCTGCAGTCAGGAGATATTGTAAGTCTTTTTTGGTTAGAGCCTATTACAATCATATGTTAGTACGAGTGATTAAGTTATTCCCCTTTTAGGTAACTTTAGCTTAACAAAGTTTTTGTACATTTTTTTATACAGCGGGTGAACCTGGATCGTTTAGCATGATGTTCCATTATGAAGGTACATTCAAATACTTTCCAGGTAGAATATATCAAGGAGGCAAGAAATGCCTTGTTGATCTTGTTGAAAAAAAAGAGGTATCTGTTGATGAAATGGATGCTCTCATGACCCAAATCGGTTATGAGTCTGGACAAACCAATTATTTCTACTTTCTTAAGCCTGGTTGTACATTAGACGACGGTTTGTTTTCTTTCCGTGAACCTGCTAATCTAGACTTGTTGAAAGATGTTGTCATACAGCATAAGCTGATAGACGTGTATGTTGAAATAGGGAAGACTAGATTAGAATTTTGTGAAATGTCCCCACAATCAATTAAGACTGTGTTTTGGGAGATGGATGAAGATAGGAGAAAAGTTGCTACTGCGGCTATTCAATCATGTTGTAGACGGTTGGTGTTAGATGATATAGATAATGAACCTGCCCTACATCAGTTTATCCAACTTACACAATTGCCTGTGGACGTCAATGATATTGGTGAAGCTAGCAATTTGCCAAACATTGAGCCACTCTTTTCCACCTTAGACTGATCATTTGCTAGCCAACCTGTTCAAAACAGTGAGCGTGCTTTAGTAGTTGTTGATGAGGACAATGCTCTAAAGGAGCCTGATAATGTTGAGGTTAATCTATTTAGAGTGATTCAGGGGAAGGACTTTGACAACGGTGGAACAGCACTAGTTGATGTCAATAACACCTTTGAGGAGCCTGAAAATTTTGAGGTTAATCTGTTTCAATTGACACAGGACAAGCATTTACACAAAGCAGGCAGACCACTACTTGATGAGAATAACAGCTTTGAGGAGCCTGATGTGGATGTAAGTCTGTTTCAACTGACTCAGGATAACATGGAAGAGGATCCTGTTGTTGATCTTAGTCTGTTACAAGCGAGTGACACTAGTGAATTTGGCAATGCAGTTGAACCAAATCAAGATAACACTTGTCAAGAGAATGATGCACAGCTTGGTATGCTACAAGTAGGTCAGACTACTGATTCAGGTGAAGAAGGAACAACATGTTATATAAGTGATGACAGGCAGTTGGTAAATGATTTACATGTGATGGTTGATGAAGTATTTTGCGGTGACCATGTTAGTTTCCAACACGCACACTTTGCTAATGGCGTTTATACCACTTTTTTCTATACTGGTCAGGAGTTTGCTACTGCAGGGGAAGTAAAAAAGCTAGTAAGAGAGCATTCAATAGAAACTAGGAGGGAGTTGTTTTTTTTTAAGAATGACAAAACAAGAATAAGGGTCAGGTGTAGGGGTTGTGTTCAAGTTTCAGGCCCAAGTGAAGGTCCTGGACTGAATATTGGCCCATCTAGAAGTCCATTAAGCAGAAGGGGTATAAGAGCATTGCTTTCTGCCAAAAAGGACCCTTCAGAAATACTCTGCCCATGGCTATTGTTTGTCGGCAGGAATGGTGAGACAGGTATCTGGTCGGTCAGAACATATAATGAGCAACACACTTGTTTGCAATCAAGGGAAGTCAGAGCTTTTGACCTTCGCTATATCTCACAGAAAATTACAGCACAAGTTGAAACAAATCCACAGCTTCCTGTCAGGTCGGTGCATAATCAACTTACCAACCAATACGACCTTCAAGTGTCCCTGCAGAAGGTATTAAGGGCCAAAAACCTAGCTATAAAAGCCATCAGGGGTCAATTCAAGCTTCAATTTACCATGTTGAGAGATTATGTTCAAGAGTTGCAGAAGACAAACCCTAATATGACAGTGGAGATGAATGTGGAACGACCTCCGGATGAGTCTCTTCCAACCAGAGAATTCAAGAGAGTGTATGTTTGTTTAGGTGCACTGAAGCAATGATTTAAAGATTGTGGGAGATCGTTGTTGGGGCTGGCTTCTTTTCCAATTCGTGGTCCTTTCAATGGTCAACTGATGACAGCTGTGGGAATTGATAGCAACAATGGTATATACCCTTTCGCTTATGCTTTTGTTGATTCAGATAACATAGGATCATGGACTTGGTTTCTTCATTGTTTATCCGATGATTTAGCACTTGGGCCAATTTCAAGCATCACTTTTATTACTGACATGAATAAGGTACTCTCTTACTCTGTTCATGAATTTAAGTCTCACTGTTTTGAAACAGACAGTAAAGATATTTGATTTTGTGCAGGATATAAGTAGAGCTGTAGCAGAAGTTTTTGAAAGTGCAGAACACAGATTCTGTATTAAAAGCATACATGAGAAAATGAAAAGGTAGGGCCTATAAAGACCATCTGTGGAAATGTGCAACAGCCTCAACTGTTGTACAGTTTCTGAAAGCTATGGCTGATCTCAAGAAACTTAATCAACCAGCCCATGATTGGTTAAGTAAGATACCACCGATCCATTGGTCAAGGTCACATTTTTCATGTAAGTGATCTATCTGTTTCACTTACTTTGTCATCGTAAATGCAGTATAAACAGTTACAATTAATACATGTTTATTACTTGTCATCTTTAGGGAGAGCTACTTCTGATGTGTTACTTAATAACATGTGTCAAGTGTTTCATGAGAAAATTAAAGAGGGGTTAAGCAAACCTATTATTATAGCCTTAGAATACATCAGGGAATATTGTATGAAGAGGATAATGCATGTTCTTATGGTGATTGAGAAGAGTGATGGGCCATTAACACCAACTGCACAACACATGCTAGAGGCTATTAAGAAAGAGGCTGTTAAGTATAATGTGTTATGGAATGGGGGATCTAAGTTTCAGGTTAGTGGACCATGGGGTGACCAATGTGTAGTTAATGTTGTACACAAGACTTGTACTTGCAGAAGGTGGGAGATAACAGGTTTACCATGTAAACATGCTGTTGCTACCAATTGCAATATGGCTTTAAATGGCCAACAAGTCGGAGCTGTAGACACATGGGCTCATCCTTGTTACTATCTTCTCACTTGGGAGGCTACCTACAAACACCATGTCCAGCCTATAACTAGCAGTGTACATTGGGAAAAATCAACTATGCCAACAACAATTGTTCCACCGAAATCCGAAACAAACCCGCCTGCCGCAAAAGGTAGAAAAAGAGTTAGGATATCACCTGAAACTGAAGAGATTGTGAAGGATGGTAAGCTGTCAAGGGCTTGGAAGAGTGTCAGGTGTAGTATTTGTGGCATTGCTGGACACAACCGGGTAACATGCCTAGGGTATGGTGGAGCTCAACATAGTGGAACTGCCAATAAGGTAAATGTCAAAAAGGTGCCTACTAAAGCTGCAGGAAAAAGAAGACATCCTAAATGTAAAAAGGTAGCAGCAGATAAAGAAGCTGAAGGTACGGGTGTTGTTCTAGAAAGCCAAGTTAGTGCAGTTCAAGGAAGTGGTGTTCAATCTACAAATCAAGAGCCAGGAACTGAAGATCCCATCATACATGATGCATCCCTGTCACAATCCCAGCAACTTCAAGCTGAAGCATTTGCCGATCCCATCATGCATGAGCAATCCCAGTCTGATTTTCAGATTCAGTCAAGTGATGTTCAAGCAGTTTCTGCTTCAACCCAGCCTGCTACACGAAGAATGACTAGGAAGCAGGCTGCACTGGAAAGAATGATGGCCTCACCATAGGTCAAATCTGTTATGCTAATTATCTAGACAATGTTTCATCTAGTTTACTATTTATTTTCTATGGACAAGTTATGTAATCTAAAAACATATCTGTGTGTGGGTGTGTAACTGTAGCGCTCATGCTTTGAAAAGTATGCAATTACATCTGTGTGTAGGGATGGGTCATAAATGTAGATCAACCCTTGTTACACACATATACTAGCTACATTCACTGTAGAACGGTTTTATTTAGTACGCTACAGTGAAAGACGGTTTTGCCCTCAGCAAAATAACGTTGACAACGCCGTTATTGGTCAAGGGACCAATCTGGCATTTAATTGGTACTGTTTGGACCCGTGGCGATGATTATGCCCGGTTTCGTCCCATCGCGATCCTCCGATACAAGTTTAGGGACCAACGGTGTATTTTAGTCTAAAATTAACTTATAAAATGCATATAAGAGAAACTATTATGTTTGTTAATTAAACTTTGCTTAAATCCGCATATGGCTACCAAAATTTAAAAAGTTATTAAAATGTTCTCAAGTGATTACCAATGTGAAATTAAACATACTAGTATACCGTACTAGAGAATAATAAAAGCCAAATAGCCACGTACTACAAATAATATTAAATTTGTTTTACCCACTCACCCACTCTCTCACACCATCTCACTCTCACAGTTCCCTATCTTTCTTCTTTTCCCATTTTTCCGACGAAACAAAAAATAAAATCCACCGGATAACACTTTTTTTGGCATTATAGAACACTTCAATTGTTGGCAAGAGTTGAAAACGACGAGGGCACTCAGAATATTTGAGTGAGGGCACTAGAATTTCTTCCCATTAATTTGACATTTTTTCATATTCATCTACTGTTACATATGAAATTTGACATTTCTTAAAGTTAAATATTCATTAGTGAATAAGCCCAAACATCTTTAATAGTCTCAATTCATCATTATCTTTTATATAATAAAGGAATTACATCATTTCGGAGTGATTTTGTCAATTCATTCTTATTGAAAAAACAATTGGGCCAATAGGAGAGCTCGATTTTGCCACGTAAGCAAAATCGTGTGATGTGATTGGTTAATAAAAGTCAAAATTAAATTGATTTTGGTCAAACTTTAATATATTTGGTAGAGAAACTTGGTTGATAAAAAAAACACATAAAAATATAGGTGTCAAATTCGTGAAAACAAAAACTTAAAAAAAGAGGAGGTAATTAATAAAACTTTAGTATTTGAATTTTTAAAAATTATATAGAGTTAAGTGTAATATTATAATCTTCCATGTTTTTTTAATAACTTTAGGTTATAAACAAATATCCCCCTTATACTTTATACCCTTTAACTTTATATCTTAAAAATACAATGTATATGTTGTTTTAAAATAATAACATATAAATTTGCATAAGATTATAGGTATCATTTTTTTTACTATATACGTTCAATAAAGACTCATTTATTTCATTTTTAAAAGTTTAACATATGTGGACACGAGTTTACATTTTAAATACAGCTAAATTACTGAAAACGAAAATATAATTATTAAATTGTAAGCACGGTTTACTTTAATATAAAATAAATATACGCGATTGTAATTATAACAATGACTCATGTAATTCTTATTTATTTATATAAGGATATATAGAAAAACATTTATAAAAAACTTTAAGGAGTATACTTTAACTTTATCAACGCTTATTATGTGTTATTAAACTTGCATCATGTGTACAACATAATCTCAGTAGTGAAATTTAAATAACAACATCAACATCTTTGTCAGCAAAATAAAATTAAATGTTGAGTTACCTAACAGAAATTTTACAAATATTTTACCAAATTCTAATGGATATTAATGCATAATGAAAAACTCGTGCATAAATATTAGTTGTACTTATATCACAATTTTCATGGGCAAATTATTATATGTGTATATATTGAACTAAAATGTTAAAATAAATTTGATTTATGTGTAATCTTCGTGCATGCACGAAACTTATAACTATATAATTATATGCAATTACATTTAAAGACACAATATTCAGTATTAATACAAAATACATTTTTTTTGTCAAAACCCCGTGCGTGCACGGGTATTATAACTAGTTGTTATAATATGATCGACTATGGATATTTAGAATAATCAATAGTTATTTAACAATTATTCAAAGGTTAAACATGCTAAGATAAAACCTAATTATTATCAATGAAAGGTGACTATCGCTCTTAATATCAATTCGACTATAGCTCTCTATATCAATTCATTTGATAAGATTGTTTATAATTAGTTCTCGAACGACATCCAAATACTAAAATTATTATCAATAAAACGACTATAGCTCTTTATATCAACTCGACTATAGCTCTTTGTATAAATTCATTTGATAAAATTGTTTATAATTAGTTCTCAAATAATATCCAAATACTAAAATTACAAATCAAATAAATTACTAGCAAAATGAAGTCTAATTTTATTAACATAATCACAATACTAAGCATGTGATATGACTTTTGTAATCAAGTTTGATATACATTTGATATGTGTAGATTTTGGGAATAGTTAATCCATGTGAAAATCTTAGATATGAGCATATTACTAATATACTTTCATAAAAGACTGTACTTAAGCGTATTTTGGTTTTTGGCTCTTTTGGTGCGCTCATGCCATTTTTTGCACACCAAAACATTAAAAAGCGAGAACCATATTTATTTGCGCGCCAAATTTATTTTCTAAACAAATGAGAGAATGCCACATATATTTGATGCGCTAGAAGCAGATATTGCGCACCAAAACATTAAAAAGCTAGAACCTTTCCAATTGTATAACCATATTTAGTTTCTAAATGAATGAGAGAATGTCACGTATATTCTGGTGCGCTAGAAGCATTTTTAGCGAGCGCAATGCCTTTTCAGCGAGCCAAATGCCTTATTTGAATACCCGGATGACATATTTTCCAAATACCTAAAAGATAGATTTTCTTATCCAATTGAGATTTTATCGAGATTGCCTTATACGAATGATAAATTTATTTCCATATATTGTGAAAAATATGATGTTATTCATCAAATTTTGTAACACATACCAAATTCAATATGAGTTTTTCAAGAAAAACTTTTTGTTATATCTTGTTAGAGATGACGAAAATAAAAACTTATTTTATTTACCTAAAACGATTAGTTAATTATGATACATTAAGGGATTACGTGGGTCACAAATTCAATTTGGATGAAGATGAAGTCTGAATTGGGGGAAAATGGGAAAGTGAATTGTTTGATCTGATGTTGGTAACTTGGTATCTTCGGATAAGGAGAAATACAAAATGGGAAATTGAATTGACAGGTTGGTCGAATGAGTTAAAGCTTCATTGATGTTTTGCATGTGGTCTTTGGTATGCAAGCACCAAAATAGCGCACCATTTTTAATTTTTTCTTTCTCTTTTGGTTACGTGTATTATGCTAAATGTTGAAAAATAAATATGGTGCACAAGCACTATAACTTTTTTTTTTGAACGGCAAAGATTTTATAAAAGAACTAGCAAGAAGCTAGAAGAAAAGCTACAAGGAAATTAAGTTCGGGTTTTTTAACCAACAATCCCAAGAAAAAGAACTAGAACATCTACTACTACACCACGTGAAAGTCCGAGACACAATATCATCAAAAATCACTGATCGCCTAGGAGGAGAGGCATAAAAAATGAATCAATTACGAATGAGCCATATGTGCCACCAAGCAGCGTAAACCACACCCTCCAACAACAATTTAACCTTGCTAGAAAACCTGATACTTGAGAACCAAGAGTCCCACTCCTCAAAAGAAGCAATGTCAGCCCAAGGAACATCCCACCAGCGGCAAAGCCTCCGAAAAATAGAATTAGCCAATTCGCATTGGAACAAAACATGCACAACATCTTCAGACTCTGAACCACAAAGCGGACATAAGATAGAATCTAAGCTCACACCTCTATTCTGGAGGTTACACCTAGTCGGAAGACGATCCAGACGAGCACGCCAAGCAAAAATATTAACCTTGATTGGGATGAATTTAGTCCAACGAGTAGCAACATTTGACGATGGAAGGAATTTATCATCAATAATAGAACGAATCTCTTTAACACGAAACTTACCATCACCATTCACATCGCAGGTCCAACGATCCGAAGAAGGAACCAGAATAACCATTCTTAAAATACCAAGCATGTCATTCCACTGTTGCAACTCAACCCCATCTCTAATCTGGCGACGGAGCGAAGCATTAAAAGAACATGCATCCCATTTGGAGGCGACAGAAATCTGCTTGTCCGTCTCTAAAGCAAACAATCTAGGAAACTGAACACTTAACGGCGTGTCTAGAATCCAAACATCCATCCAAAATCTAGTGCTAACGCCGTTACCAACCCGTTTCTTACAAAGGGAAAGAAACTCGAACCCCTTAGAAGCCAACACCTGAACCTCGCGAAGGATAGAGCACCATGTAGACGAGTGTTTAACCGAGTGAGAAGCTAAGTAAGTACCATAAATATCAGAAATAACCTGTGACCAAATCGAGCCATCTTGAGATAAAAAACGCCACACCCACTTCAGTAAAAGAGCCCTATTAAGAGCATGCAAACTAGACACACCAAGACCCCCGTTTTTCTTAGCCGACAAAATTCTATCCCAAGCCACCCAGGTGATCTTATTATCCAAAGGATCGACACCATTAAAAAACTTGCTACGGATCGATTCCAATGCCCTCAAAACACCCATGCCCATGGGAGCTTTATATATCGACATAGCATATATGGGGGCAGCGCCAAGAACCGATTTCACAAGAGTCAATCTACCACCGATCGAAAGAGTTGTACTCTTCCATTTAGATAACCGCTCTTGGATCTTCTGTATAGTATAAGACCACGCAGAATTACGGGTCATTTTATCCCCAATTGTAACACCAAGATACTTAAAAGGGGTATGGAGAACATCACAACGAATAGCCGAAGCACCATGCAGAACAACGTCCCTATGCACTCCAACACCCATAACCTGACTTTTAGAAAGGTTAATCTTCAATCCAGACGCTAAGTGAAAGCAATTGAGAATTTTTACAAGGTTAACAAGGTTATCTTCGGACCATTCCCCAATGAACAAAGCGTCATCAGCATAAAAAAGATGAGAGATAGTCGTCAATACATCGATCTGAAGACCTTTAAAAACTCCTTCCCTAACAGCATTAGACACGGATATATGAAGAGACTCCATCACTAGAATAAATAAATATGGCGCCAGAGGGTCTCCTTGTTTAAGACCACAAAAGAACGGAAATTCAGAAGTAGGGCTCCCGTTAATCAGAATCGAAGCCATAGCAGAACTGAAGGTACCACGAATCCATTTACACCAATTAGGACCAAAACCAAAAGCATGTAAGACATCAAGCAGAAAATCCCAACGAACAGAATCATAAGCCTTGGCAAAGTCTACTTTAAAAATAAGAGCTTGATTCTTTTTACGTTTGCACCAATCAAGCACTTCATTCAAAATGAAAGGCCCATCTAAAATTTGTCTATTCGCGACAAAAGCTGATTGAGTACCTGAAACCAAATCCGAGATTACCGTGGATAACCGAATAGCGAGGATCTTGGTAATAACTTTATAAACACTCCCAATCAGACTTATGGGTCTGAAATCATTAACAAATTTCGCATCAGTAATTTTAGGAATTAAAGCAATAAACGTTGCGTTGCAGCATGTAGGAAAAAAACCAGTATCAAAGAAACAAACAACAGCATCACAGAGGTCAGGACCAATGAACTTCCAGTAACGTCTAAAGAATTCAAAGGTATAACCGTCAGGACCAGGAGATTTGTTCGTT
The DNA here is from genome assembly GCA_019973895.1 of Chrysanthemum seticuspe. Lineage (NCBI taxonomy): Eukaryota > Viridiplantae > Streptophyta > Magnoliopsida > Asterales > Asteraceae > Chrysanthemum > Chrysanthemum seticuspe. Next base: position 230,359,036 of record BPTQ01000005.1, read on the forward strand.
CCACATGCCCAAACAGCATCCCGAATTTCTATCTCAGTAATACTCCTATCCAAGATAGCAACCTGATCCTCTGTCAAACGGTTAGGAAACTGCATGTTCAATTTAAACCGAGAGCTAATAGGCCTTTTAAACCGATTAGCAAAATGCTCCTTGAAAGTATCTTTAATAGAGTCAGGATTGGTATGCCAGTCTCCATCCACAAAAACACCACGAATTGAAAGCTGCGATCTTTTTTTGTTAATTAGCCCATGAAAGAATTTCGAGTTTTCATCTCCCTCAATGGCCCATTTAACTTTAGCTTTCTGAGAAAAATCTTTTGCATCCGCCTTTTTAATATCTTCAAGCTTGCGCATTAACTCCATACGATTGAGAAGCAAATCGTCAGATACATCCCCGCTATCCAGAAGTTTATCAATAGATGCCAATTCATCACTAATAGCATTATTAGTACCTGCTTGGGAAATATTCACAGCCTTAATCCACCCACGAATGATCAACTTCAAATCCTGAAGTTTCTTCTTAAACCTAATCAAGCTATTAGGCTCCGTATGCGAGAAAGACATCCACGCTTGTTCAACCATTTCGTCAAAACCCTTCCGACTGAACCAGGAATGGTAAATCCGGAAAGGGCAGGGACCAAAATCAGTATGAATCTCATCAAGAAGAATAGGACGATGGTCAGACAAATGCCGATCAAGACATACAGCCGTGATGGAAGGGAAGTCCGAAATAATACCTTCTGACACGAGAAATCTATCCAATTTGCTCATTTTAGTCGCCGATGGATGAGACCATGTGAACGAATAGCCTTCCATCTTAATCTCCACAAGATTAGCTGAAGAAATAAACTGATTGAAGTCTCTGGCACTAGAAGCATTAAACACAGAACCAAATCTTTCTTCTTCAACCCGAACATCATTGAAATCTCCCATAACTAGAACTTCTCCTTTCCATCTAAAAATCAAACCCGAAATATAATCCCAAAGAATCCACCTAAGAACCGGAGACTGGGGGGCATAAATCACCACAATAAGTAACTTAGTATTATTTGGTATCCAAGTCCCATAAATAACAATAAAGTTATCAGCCACCGACACGCAATCTTTTTTGAAAAAAGATTCCTCCCAAACACATAAAATACCACCAGAATTACCAAGCGAATCACTAGTAACAAATTGATAGTTAGAATTACCCCATAAGAACTTGACATCCATATGGGAAATGCACTCCATCTTCGTCTCCTGTAAAGCTAAGAAATTAACTTTATGTTTGGTGTTTAACTTTCTAACCCACTCCTTTTTTGTCTTGTTACCAAGACCCTGCACATTTAAGGAAAGAATCTTCATTTAAACCCACCATAAGCTCCTTGCGTACCTATGATATGCTCAATATCTTTCGAACATCCCTCCATAACATATCCCATAGATTGTCCAACCCGAATCATATCATCTAGCACAAGCACTATAACTAGCGCGTCAAAATGGACAAATTTATAATGGCGCTTGTGTTTTGGGTAAAAATTGATAAATGGTTAATGGTATAAGACCGTATTAGTATATTTTTTTTTTAATCCATTCTTAAGATATAATGATTAGGTACTATACATCATTTGGATTTGGATGTTATAAACTTCTCATGTAATCACTATCCTAATTGTAACAACTTCACTTGTAACTTTCTAAGTAACAAAATAAGGTGTTGATATGCACACCATTTTATCTTATAAATAGTCATCATGTATAAGTTATATAATACACCGTACAATAAAGTAATGCACAAAATATGATGTGTGCATCAAAAAGAGTGGTGTATGTATCAACCCAACAAAATATTATAACTTTGCACTACTCTAAAACAAATATGCTCTCTTTATTCTCAGTTCTCAAGTTGTTTTTGCAAGTAAAAATTAAAGAAATAAGAAGTTATATTTTCAGTCTAATTTTAAGAGAAAATATTTTACTTAAAAATCAATTAAACCACTCTTCTTTTTTAGTCATTTTCTTTTTTTTCCTCCTTAAGTGATACTCGAGAACACAATATTTTCTGTTTCGTTTTATTTTCTTTATTTTCATTCATTAAGTGATGCTCGAGAACACGATGTTAGTGTCTTTTCTGATATATTTTTTTACTCTAAATGAAAAATAGAATGGATTGATATCGAGAATCATGTCAATTCTTTTGGAAACTTGCATCAATGTATCACTTTACATTTTGCCATTCTTCCAAATATGTACAGGCATGGTTCTAAAACCTCGCAAAGGCCCTGAAAAGGTCTCGCAAAGGTGTGAGATTTGGTAATGCCGCCGCGTCATATTGTCACGCTGCCTTATGCCACGTTATTTTTAAACTCGATATATATAAAATATGATATAAATATATAAATATTTTCATATTTTGTGCCGCCTTATATCACGTTTTATAAACGCAAAATCTTCGCCTTAGCCGCAAATGCGTGAGGCTTGATCATGTCTCCACGTCACACTACGCCTCGCACTATTTATAACCATATAGGCCAATTATTTCTCTAGTTCCTCGCAGATACTTTCAAGATATACTAATCCAATGATCTTCACTTGGAGTAGTCTTTAATCACCATCTAGTACATTACTATGGCATAGATTATGATCCTCGAACCATATTTTATGATCCTCCAAAATACATCATTGTGGTTTATTCCGATTCGCACTATACATCCCTCTCGCAAAAGTTTCAACAGATACATCACTCCGTTAGTAAAAGTTAACCTATATACATCCCTCCGTTAAAATAAGGACAAATGGTGCAAATTATTTCTCCGTTATCTCCTAACGAGATAGAAAATATTTACACCGTTAGTCCTGTGTGTTAACTATATTTGCACCGTTAATCCTTTTTTAACGTTTTCGTCCGTTTTTTTTTACTTTTTTGTCTTTTTTTTTACGTTTTCGTTCGTTTTTTACGTTTTCGCTCGGTGTTTTTACGTTTTCGTCCGTTTTTTTATGTTTTCGCCAGGTTTTTTTACGTTTTTATCCGTTTTTTTTTTGTTTTCGTGGTCTCGGCTTGAACCTTTGCCGCGTACAACCCAAAACGGACCACAACAATTTCAAGTCGACACACCCAAATAACAAATCGAGTCTCAATAACAACACAAATCCACAAATCATTACCAAAACTAAACTATTTTCGCTCAAGTGGGTCTCGGTCCAAAACGTAAACCACAAAAAAAAAAAAACCAAATCAAATAAGCTTTGAAGCCAATACATAAGCTTAAAAATAAGCTCAAAATACAACCCATAAGCTCGGACACGAGCTTGAATCCACGGTGTACGAAAACCAAACACAAAACATATCCAAACGACGATACCACTCTTATATACAGTTTATTTTTAGACTAAAATACACGGTTGGTCCCTAAACTTGACAGGCCGCATCGCGATGGGACAAAACTCGGCCTTTTCATCGCCACAGGTCCAAACCTTGGCCATTAAATGCCAGATTCGTCCCATGACCAATAATGCCATTGTCAACGTTATGTTGGTGAGGGCAAAACCGTCTTTCACTGTAGCATACTAAATAAAAACCGTTGTACAGTGTCTGTAGCTAGTATATGTGTGTAACACGGTTTGGTCTACATTTATCACCCATCCCTAAACTATCCTTCAAAACCGATATTCTTCAAAACGATAATTGTTTCAAGATGGTACGTTGCTGGTGTGGTAAGCAAGCTATTATTCGCACTTCGTGGACCTCTGCCAACCCAGGGCGTCGATTCTTTGGTTGTCCTATTCAAGTAAGTGCGTCTTAATATTTCTTGTGTAAGTTTGTAACAATGGTGGTTGTTTAATGACTTGTCATAATCATCAATGGGGGTCTTCTTGTCGGTGGATAAGATGGTATGATCCTGAAATCTGTGCTCGTTCAAGAATGATCATACCAGGCCTTTTGAGGGAAAGAAATGAGCTTGAGGCAAGATTAGTAGCTGCTCAAGGTGATGTGTGGAAGTGGAAGATTTACCTGGTGCTAAGTTGGATGTTGTTCTTGATTGTTTATGCATTGGGATAACTTTTTAACCTTTTATGTAATGAGGCTAGTTGGTTAATGTTCTGTATCTTGAATTGTAGTAACCTTGTTATGAAGTATTCAGTTTTGTTTGTTTCTGATTTTCAATGCCTTATGGGTATGCAGATGCTTAGCAATTTGTTTAGGGTTGAATTTTAAATGTCAACATTCTTATGAGGTTCTATTTAGCTTTGCTTACTTTTGATGCAAATTATTCACACATCAAGCTTAGTCAATTTAAAAAAAATACACAATAATGACATGGTTCCATAGTTAATGCAAATGGATATAATTCTAACTGCATAAAATTGCATACTTTTCAAAGCATGAGAACTACAGTTAGACACACACACACACACACACATGTTTTAGAGTACATAACTTGTCCATAGGAAATAACCTAGATGAAACATCGTCTAGATAATTAGCATAACAGATTTGACCTATGGTGAGGCCATCATTCTTTCCAGTGCAACTTGCTGCCTAGTCATTCTTCGTGTAGCAGGCTGGGTTGAAGCAGAAACTGCTTGAACATCAGTTGACTGCATCTGAGAATCAGACTGGGATTGATCATGTTGCTGGGATTGACACAGGGCTTGCTCATGCATGTTGGGATCGGCAATTGCTTCATCTTGATGTTTCTGGGATTGTGACAGGGATGCATCATGTATGATGGGATCTTCAGTTGATGGCTCTTGATTTTCAGATTGAACACCACTTCCTTGAACTGCACTAACTTGGCTTTAAACAACAACACCTGTACCTTCAGCTTCTTTATCTGTTGCTACCTTTTTACCTTTAGGATGTTTCTTTTTTCCTGCAGCTTTAGTAGGCACCTGTTTGACATTTCCCTTATTGGCAGTTCCACTACTTGCAGCTCCAGCATACCCTAGGCATGTTACCTTGTTGTGTCCAGAAATGCCACAAATACTACACTTAACACTCTTCCAAGCCCTTGACAGCTTACCATCCTTCACAATCTCTTCAGTTTCAGGAGCTATCCTAACTCTTTTTCTACCTCTTGCGGTAGGCGGGTTTGTTTCGGATTTCGGTGGAACAATTGTTGTTGGCATAGTTGATTTTTTCCAATGTACACTGCTAGTTATAGGCTGGACATGGTGTTTGTAGGTAGCCTCCCAAGTGAGAAGATAGTAACAAGGATGAGCCCATGCTTCTACAGCTCCTACTTGTTGGCCATTTAAAGCCATATTCCAATTGGTAGCAACAACATGTTTACATGGTAAACATGTTATCTCCCACCTTCTGTAAGTACAAGTCTTGTGTACAACATTAACTACACATTGGTCACCCCATGGTCCACTAACCTAAAACTTAGATCCCCCATTCCATAAAACATTATACTTAACAACCTCTTTCTTAATAGCCTCTAGCATGTGTTGTGCAGTTGGTGTTAGTGGCCCATCACTCTTCTCAATCACCATAAGAACATGCATTATCCTCTTCATACAGTATTCCATGATGTATTCTAAGGCTGTAATAATTGGTTTGCTTAACCCCTCACTTATTTTCTCATGAAACACTTGACACATGTTATTAAGTAACACATCAGAAGTAGCTCTCCCTAAAGATGAAAAGTAATAAACATATATTAATTATAACTGTTTATACTGCATTTACGAATACAAAGTAAGTGAAACAGATAGATCACTTACATGAAAAATGTGACCTTGACCAATGGATCGGTGGTATCTTACTTAACCAATCATGGGCTGGTTGATTAAGTTTCTTGAGATCAGCCATAGCTTTCAGAAACTGTACAACAGTTGAGGCTGTTGCACATTTCCACAGATGGTCTTTGTAGGCCCTACCTTTCCATTGCAGTTTCATTTTCTCATGAATGCTTCTAATACAGAACATGTGTTCTGCACTTTCAAAAACTTCTGCTAAAGCTCTACTTATATCCTGCACAAAATCAAATATGTTTACTGTCTGTTTCAAAACAGTGGGACTTAAATTCATGAACATAGTAAGAGAGTACCTTATTCATGTCAGTAATAAAAGTGATGCTTGAAATTGGCCCAAGTGCTATATCATTGAATAAACAATGAAGAAACCAAGTCCATGATCCTATGTTATATGAATCAACAAAAGCATAAGCGAAAGGGTATATACCATTGTTGCTATCAATTCCCACAGCTGTCATCAGTTGACCATTGAAAGGACCACGAATTGGAAAAGCAGCCAGCCCCAACAACGATCTCCCACAATCTTTAAATCATTGCTTCAGTGCACCTAAACAAACATACAGTCTCTTGAATTCTCTGGTTGGAAGAGACTCATCTGGAGGTCGTTCCACATTCATCACCACTGTTGTATTAGGGTTTGTCTTCTGCAACTCTTGAACATAATCTCTCAACATGGTAAATTGTAGCTTGAATTGACCCCTGATGGCTGTTATTGCTAGGTTTTTGGCCCTTAAAACCTTCTGTAGGGATACTTGAAGGTCGTATTGGTTGGTAAGTTGATTATGCACAGACCTGACAAGAAGCTGTGGATTTGTTTCAACTTGTGCTGTAATTTTCTGTGAGATATAGCGAAGGCCAAAAGCTCTGACTTCCCTTGATTGCAAACAAGTGTGTTGCTCATTATATGTTCTGACTGACCAGATACTTGTCTCACCATTCCTGCCGACAAACAATAGCCATGGGCAGAGTATTTGTGAAGGGTCCTTTTTGACAGAAAGCAAAGCATTTATACTCCTTCTGCTTAATGGACTTCTAGATGGGCCTATATCCAGTCCAGGACCTTCAGTTGGGCCTGAAAGTGGAACACAACCCCTACACCTGACCCTTATTCTTGTTTTGTCATTCTTCACAAAAAACAACTCCCTCCTAGTTTCTATTGAATGCTCTCTTACTAGGTTTTTTACTTCCCCTGCAGTACCAAACTCCTGACCAACATAGAAAAAAGTGGTATAGACGCCATTAGCAAATTCTGCGTGTTGGAAACTAACATGGTCACTGCAAAATACATCATCAACCATCACAGGTAAATCATTTACCAACTGCCTGTCATCACTTATATTACTGGTTGTTCCTTCTTCACCTAAATCATTACTCTGACCTACTTGTACCATACCAAGTTGTGCATCATTCTCTTGACAAGTGTTCTCTTCATTTGGTTCAACTGCATTGCCAAAGTCACTAGTGTCACTCGCTTGTAACAGAGTAACATCAACAACAGGATCCTCTTCCATGTTATCCTGAGTCAATTGAAACAGAGTTACATCCACATCAGGCTCCTCAAACCTGTTATTGACATCAACTAGTGCTCTGCCTGCTTTGTGTAAATGCTTCTCCTGAGTCAATTGAAACAGATTAAACTCAAAATTTTCAGGCACCTCAAAGCTGTTATTGACATCAACTAGTGCTGTTCCAACTTTGTCTAAGTGCTTCCCCCGACTCACTCTAAACAGATTAACCTCAACATTATCAGGCTCCTTTATAGCATTGTCCTCATCAATAACTACTAAAGCACGCTCACTGTTATGAACATGTTGGCTAGCAAATGAGCAGTCTAAGGTGGAAAAGAGTGGCTCAATGTTTGGCAAATTGCTAGATTCACCAATATCATTGACGTCCACAGGCAATTGTGTAAGTTGGATAAACGGATCTAGGGCAGGTTCATTATCTATATCATCTAACACCAACCGTCTACAACAGGATTGAATAGCCGCAGTAGCAACTTTTCTCCTATCTTCATCCATCTCCCAAAACACAGTCTTAGTTGATTGTGGGACATTTCAGAAAGTTCTAATCTAGTCTTCCCTATTTCAACATACACGTCTATCAGCTTATGCTGTATGACAACATCTTTCAACAAGTCTACATTAGAAGCTTCACGCAAAGAAAACAAACCGGCGTCTAATGTACAACCAGGCTTAAGAAAGTAGAAATAATTGGTTTGTCCAAACTCATAACCGATTTGGGTCATGAGAGCATCCATTTCATCAACAGATACCTCTTTTATTTCCACAAGATCAACAAGGCATTTCTTGCCTCCTTGATATATCCTACCTGGAAAGTATTTGAATGTACCTTCATAATGGAACATCATGCTAAACGATCCAGGTTCACCCGCTGTATAAAAAATGTACAAAAACATTGTTAAGCTAAAGTTACCTAAAAGGGGAATAACTTAATCAGTCGTACTAACATAGGATTGTAATAGGCTCTAACCAAAAAAGACTTACAATATCTCCTGATTGCAGCTCTTTCCTCCGTTTCACGATCATCATATAAAGGATATTCCCTTACTCGCCACAGAGTAAATCCAAGGTGGTTGTTTGTTATTTTCTTACTCAGATTATTTGATTTGATGATAGACATTGCATTAGGGTTTTCTGGGTAGGCTTCCAAAACAAGTTTGGGGATGAGCAATGAGTACACAGTTTTGTTATATTGTACATAATGGCGGGAAATTGGACAAGACAGCTGCTACAGTAAATAAAACAAAATGACTATTGTACCCTCAACAGTAACATGATTACGGGTATTTGTTGCGTATAACGGAACGTTGACAACGCCGTTATTGGTCAAGGGACGAATCTGGCATTTAATGGCCAAGGTTTGGACCTGTGGCGATGAAAAGGCCGAGTTTTGTCCCATCGCGATCCGTCCTGCCAAGTTTAGGGACCAACGGTGTATTTTAGTCTTGTTTTTATTAAAAACGCTCGTTTTCCCACTTGATTTAACCCACACCGATTAACACAAAAACGTGAATCGGTGTTTTTAATAATCCTTTTTGATTCGTTTCACACCTAGAGTGGGTTACGGTTCCAAACACAACCACACAACCCAAATACATGTTACCGTCTCACACTTACCAAGACAAAATAAGCAAAAGAAATAGCGGCGGTGGTGGCGCGTGGTAAGAGGTTACCCGCGTGTGACCCTCAAAATCATGTTCACAATACCCGATTAGGGGTGGGAGTGGTGGTGTTTTGGTTGTGGAGGTGGCGGTGTGAAGTAGTGACGGTGGTGGTTGGGGTTTCGCCGGCGGCTGCACAAGAGGGGGGGAGGGAGAAACAAAAATTAGGTTTAGTGTTTGTAAAATGAGAGGGTTACACCCTCTTAAACTAGTTTTGGGCCAAAAATGTCAAAACGAAAAGTACAAGGGGCGCGATGAAACTTCCAGCGAGGGGTTAAACTTGCAGTTTTCCCAATCTTTCAACAAAACCTAAAAAAGGACTAACGGTGCAAATACCGTTAACCCAGAGGACTAGCGGTGTAAACATTTTCTGTCTCGTTAGGAGATAACGGAGAAATAATTTGCACCGTTAGTCCATATTTTAACTGAGGGATGTATATAGGTTAACTTTTACTAACGGATTGATGTATCTGTTGAAACTTTTGTGAGAGGGATGTATAGTGCGAATCGTGGTAAACCACAAGGATGTATTTTAGAGTTTACTCTTTATCTTATCTCAAAAGATGCGATATATATATATATATATATATATATATATATATATATATATATATATATATATATATATATATATATATATATATATATATATATAAAGGCTAGCAGTAGTTTCACTAAGGCTAGCAGTAGTTTCTAAACTAGCAGTGATATTAAGTTTTTTTCTAATATCAAAGTAACTTTTTAAGCAAAATTGTTAATATCACAGTTACTTTTTACATGTTTTCTTAATATCAAAGTTAATTTTTTTAATATCACCGTAAGTTTTCTTAATATCGTAATAAAAAAGGCAGTGATATTAAGTAAAATTGTTAATATCACAGTAGAACTCATAATATCGTTAATATCACGATAGAACTCATAATCAAAAAAACAAAAATTGCTCAGAAAAATCTGAAAAAATTAAAAAATGAAAGAAGATAACAATAGTAACGATCCCTCAAAAGGAAAAAAATTAAAAAAATCGTTTACATGGTCAATTGCTACCGTGAAATTAGCGCAGATCTTGACTTTTTTACAAAAAGTCAAGATCAGATCTGGAATGGGCGGTCCAGATCCATCCGCACATCCGCACGAATTAAAAAAATCCGCACCTGATATATAGGGAAGGGATCGGGTGCGGATTACATTTTAAGTAGGGATGATGCGGATAATATCACAGTAACATTAAAAAAAAAATAATTCAAAAAAATCTGAAAAAAGAAAAAAAAGAAAGATGACAACAATTTATTAAGAATCGCTGAAAAAAAATTCAGAAAAAAAATCATTTTCATGGTTAAAAGGTACAATGATATTATGAATTTTGTTAATATCACCGTAATTATCAAATTTTCTTAATATCACTATTAACTAAGGCTAGCAGTAGTTTCACTAAGGCTAGCAGTAGTTTCTAAACTAGCAGTGATATTAAGTTTTTTTCTAATATCAAAGTAACTTTTTAAGTAAAATTGTTAATATCACAGTTACTTTTTACATATTTTCTTAATATCAAAGTTAATTTTTTTAATATCACCGTAAGTTTTCTTAATATCGTAATAAAAAGGGCAGTGATATTAAGTAAAATTGTTAATATCACAGTAGGACTCATAATATCGTTAATATCACGGTAGAACTCATAATCAAAAAAACAAAAATTGCTCAGAAAAATCTGAAAAAATTAAAAAATGAAAGAAGATAACAATAGTAAGGATCGCTGAAAAGGAAAAAAATTAAAAAAATCGTTTACATGGTTAATTGCTACCGTGAAGATAGCGCAGATCTTGACTTTTTTACAAAAAGTCAAGATCAGATCTGAGATGGGCGGTCCAGATCAATCCGCACATCCGCACAAATTAAAAAAATCAGCACATGATCTGGTTAGTGTAAAAAGTAACTTGGGATAAAAAGTATAAGAAGGCATATGAACCATTGGATTGTATCATTTAATGTTAAACTTGTGTATGAGATCAATTTGGGTATAAAATGTAAATAATTGACTCAAAAGGGACTAGTCGTACCACTATATGTATGCATAAGGGTACTAAAGTTATTCAACATAATTCATTAATTACCATTTAATACATCATTGTACACATTTTTTTTAAAATTGATGATACCAAGCGTAAGTTTTTTATTATTCAAAAAAATAAGAGTAAACTACACCGTTCGTCCTTATGGTATACGTTGACCATCAAGTTTCGTCCCTTGACCAAAAAAATTGCATCGTTGGTCCTTAACTCCGAATCGTTAGTCATCGTTGGTCCCTCACACTAACTGGATGGACTAACGGGCGTTAAGCCTTTTTAAGTGGAGGGTATATTTGTCTTTTCACACTTCATCTTCTTTCTTTATACATATCATCTTTACCTACCCACTTTTATTTTCCAGCCACCTTCCTCAAATTCCGGCCACCCACAAATTTCAATATCATCTACTTGTCAATTTTATATATCTCCACAAATCAAGCAAGTTCAACACAAACGAATGATTCAAATATCTTTTCGCTATCTTAGTATCTGTATCAGTCGACACAACATATCTCAACAACAACTCATAAACAAGCTGCAAATGTGGCCACGCCGGATCCAAATACATATCATCTTCTTCGGGGTCAAGACTCTCAGTACCAGTACCCGACTGAACCAAATCCACAAGCTCCAACAAATTCTGCTTCTTAATCTCCTTCTTCTTAACATTCTTCCCCGCATCCGTAAAATCAAAAACAATCCCACAAATCTGAACTTTCTTTAGAAACAAAACATGTCGGTCCGCCATTGGGACATCTTTCAACATAGGCAAAACCTCAACATCATTTCAGCTTCTATTTATATCATTCAATCAACCAACAAAAAAAATAACCCCATGCCTTCTCATCCACTTAACAACCATAATCTAAAACACAACAATAAGACCAACAACCCGGTATTCATCTGAGTTGTAACTGTAGCCGCCGAAAACGTAACATCACCAGCTCTGTATGAATTTTTTAGATGATTTAGAGTATATGTGTTTTCGATTGTTGGATTTTTTGAGAGATGAGTGTTGATTTGATTTTCGATGATTTTTTTTTGTGAGGGTGTTTGGATCAAGTGATGAGAATCTTTTTTGATGATTTTCTGATGATTTTTTTTCTTGTGAGGATTTTTGATGATTTTTTTTTGTGAGGGTTTTGAGAGATGACCCTTGATCAGTGATGAGAATCTTTTTTCTTTTTACTCAAATCGATGAGTAAACCCAGAAATGGATTGAGATCTTTTATCATTTTGTTATTATCTTTTAAGCTTAGATCTGTGAAGATAAGGTTTTCGTGTGAATGCTCTTTGAATGGTTTTGATAACACAAAAATTACACCTGAGATCTTGAATAATGATATTGGTGATGGGATAGGGTTTCGAATTAGATATCTTGATGTACTTCTTCTTTTTATTTCTTTGACGGATCTTCTTGTATTTCTGACATCTTGTATATGGTACTGTAAACATGGACTGATGATAATTGTTAATTGTTGTTTGTTGTTGATTTTTGTAAACATGGATCTTCTTGTATTTCTGATTTTTGGATTTGTTGTTGAAAATGGTGATGACTTGATGAAGATGAAGTGGTTGGGAAAAGACAAAAGTGGTGTGGGTGGGAAAAGACAAAAATACCCTCCACTTAACAAGGCTTAACGCCCGTTAGTCCATCCAGTTAGTGTGAGGGACCAACGATAACTAACGATTCGGAGTTAAGGACCAACGATGCAATTTTTTTGGTCAAGGGACGAAACTTGATGGTCAACGTATACCATAAGGACGAACGGTGTAGTTTACTCAAAAAATAATTTCAATTATTAAAATTGACACATTTAATACATAAAATTGACACACTTTATAGACTTACTTACAAATATTTGGCACATCGTTTTAATAGAGTGACACATTTTTATTAAATTTATAGTGACACACTAAATTTCTTGTGGTGACACAACAATTTTTTTTTTGACACACTTTTAGTGTCACATTAAATTTATTGATACTTATATAGTAAGACACTAAAATTTTAGTGACACCCTAAAAAATTTATAGCATTTTAGTGACACACTATGATTATGATTATCACAATAATCTTTTTGATACATATGTAGTGACACACTAATTTTCTTAATACATTTTTAGTGACACACAAAATTTTTGACACATTTTTTATGACACACTTAGTCTTTTGATATATTTGTAATGACACACTACTCTCTTGTATATTTTATTGACAATCTAACTTTGTGATATACTTAATTTCATTATAATTTGTACAGTTATAATAACTTTTTTTGCTAGTTTTTTAATTAAAACATGTAGTATTTGACATACAAAACTAATTGTTTGGAACCTAAGATTTTAACGCTTTTGACAAAACTGGTAAAAACAATTGATACATAATTTTTGACATTTTCATAATAAAATATTGACACAAACGTTAATATGACACAAAGTTAATTGAAAAAAAAAACTCATTATTTATTTGATAATAAAACATCACGAAATAGTAACCAATAAGAAAAAAACGTTGCATTAGCATATTAAAAGCTTAAATGAGATTTTAAAGAGGTTTAAATGAGTATTTAAAAGAGGAGTGGTAAAATGATTAGAATACCCTTATTATTCAAGTAACATATTTTACACTTTTAACTCTTTTTATCCTTTTTACCCAAACATATTTTTTATTTGATCCAAACTCTATATATATATAACACATTGTGTATATTACACTAATTTGTAGTGACACACTACAAAATTGTGTATATAGCACATTTGTAGTGACACACTACAAAATTTTAGTACACTTATAATAACACATTGTGTATATTACACTAATTTTTATTCATACATATGTAGTGCAAACAAATATTTTGATGCATTTGTAGTGACACGCTTTCTATTATGACACATTTTTTAATGACTAGGTCCTTTGACACACTTTGTTTTATAATATATTTATTAATTTTAGTGGGTCGTATTGTGAAACTTAAAAAAATATTTATGGTCTTTTAATGTTTTGCCATTAAACGTTTGCTATTTTTCAAAAATTTAATGTCATTACACATTTGTTTCAAAAAATTTAATGCCAACGCATTGTTTTAAAAATTTAAATGTTCATTTTGGTCATCATTTGTTAAACACTAAGTTTCTTGATACATATGTAATGACACATCAATTTTTTAGCAAATTTATTTTATCACTCTAAATATCTTGAAATATACGTAATCTATTTTTAGTGACACACTATAAAGTTTTAGTACATTTGTAGTGACACACTATTTTTATTACACAATTTTTTTTGACACGTATGTAATGACACATTTATTTTTTGACACATGTTTAGTGCCAAATTAAGTCTTTTGACACACTAAGTTTCATAATAATTTTTTAGTGGCACACTAAGTTTTTTGACACATTCTTTTGTAATACACTTAATCTTTTGATACGTATGTAGTGACACACCTATTTTATGACACATGTTTAGTGCCAAATTAAGTCTTTTGACACACTAAGTTTCATAATAATTTTTTAGTGGCACACTAAGTTTTTTGACACATTCTTTTGTGATACACTTAATCTAGTGAGACACTTATTTTATGACACATGTTTAGTGTCAAATTAAGTCTTTTGACACACTAAGTTTCAAAATAATTTTTTAGTGGCACACTAAGTTATTTGACACATTTTTTTGTGACACATTTAATCTTTTGATATATTGTAGTGACACACTTAATCTTTTGGTGACACACTTAATCATAAGATATAAGAAGAATATATTAATAATCATCGTTAATGTTGCACAACTTTAGACAGAAAAAAAAGATTGTGAAACTTGTTGGCTGTTTGGAAGGGTAGAAGTTTAGAAAAAAAATTAAAATAAGAACATATAACATATTAACTATAAAGATAGAGAGTTACGTGGATATGGTTTTGCTTTTTGATGTAATAGTGTGAATTAAGCAAATTAAAACTTAAATGAGTGGTTAAAGAGGATTAAATGAGTAGTTAAAAACATGTGATGAAATGTCTAAAACACCCTTGATTAATCAAATGACATATTTAACACTTTTAACCCTTTTTATCCTTTTTACCCTAAAACACTTTTTATTTGATCCAAACTCTATATATATATATATATATATATATATATATATATATATATATATATATATATATATATATATATATATATATATATATATATATATACTACATATAATGCACGAATGCACCTCACTCTTAATTTTAAGACATACAAGACAAGAAGCATAATATACACCACTTTAATGCACATACTCACTCTTAATTTTCAAACTTGCAAGACAAGAAGCATAATGTACACCACTTTAATGCTATTAATGTAGTCAAGATATTTAATGTAGTCAATTAATTAACATGTCAATAAATACAATTAATGCAATTATTAAAACACCTTTTACATAAGAAATACAAATTATCAAGCATATTGTACAACCAACTTAAACACAATTCCTGCATTAAATGTCACAAATACAAAAAAATAAAGCACATTATACAAATATTCAAGCCCGAACGGACAACGAGCCAAATGGGCTTGAGCCCGAACGGGCATGAGCCAAACGGGCTCGAGCTCGAATGGGCATGAGCCAAACGGGCTCGAGCTCTAATTTCACCATATTTTCTAAAATTTTATGCTCTTTAATCTATACTATATTATAATGCATGTAAAAGCCAAACCTTATTCCAAACCTAACTCCAAACCAAAACTTAAGATAAGGAGCTCCAATCATGAGATGACATGTGTCACTTCTTATAACAAACTCCAAGCCTAACTCCTAACCATTAAAAAGTAAGATAATGAGCTCCAATTATAAAATGATATATGTCACTTCTCAACTAAAAATCCATCTTTATTTTTCAAACTGAAATATCTTTTTATCTACTTATTTTTTTTATAATCTAATTTCACCATATTTTCTAAAATTTTATGCTCTTTAATTCAACATCCATTTTGATATATTTTTATGAGTTTTTAGTTTTTATATTTTTAGTGGGTTTATTTTATTTTAATTTAAATTTTTACAACTTTAACTTTTATTTCAATCAATACATTCTTGATTCATCAAAATCATATACTTTTGGGAGGAGAGTTTGACGGGTAAGAGATTGTAAGGGTCTTTCTATATGCGGGAATAATGATGTCACGGGAAAGCTACGAGTAATCCAAACAAACACATACAACTAACATATATACATTCGAAGTGTTGTGAAACGAATTCATTAAACGGGTAAGGAAACACATATAACTATACTTATCGCCGCCGCTGTGCGCGGGTATCCGCCTAGTCATATTAATCTATCTTCATAGATTGTGATTATTTGTGTATTGAATATTTCTCTTCTTCTCATGAAAAAAAACACTGTCCAATATCTTCCATGTCGGAATGTAATTTGAGTGAGTTATATGTTAATTATCAGCTTGAAGGATCAAGAAAGACTACAATTATCCAACTAGCCTTTAACGTACACATTGAGCTAATATTTAGTATGAGCAAATCAATTCTTTTATTTTTTTTCAATGTACCTGACAACATATGAAAATGCATAGCTTTTCTAGAAAGTTTTTTGCTATTTTAAAAAGTCTATGACGACGAATTATGAAAAATACATGAAACATATACAGGAAAACAAACTATGACGACATCACTTGCAAAATGTGGCATCGTCACCTCGACGATTATGATTTAGGGTTTCGTCACAGACTTGACTGTGACGCAGTTGGTGTAATGTGTGACGTTGTCTGGGAGTACTGATCGGTCAGCTTGACAAATATAGATTCAAGTGCTTAGATATGAAAATAAATGTCTATATGTTTGTTTTGGGTTGTTCCATTGAAAATGTCTATTTAAAATTAATTAAATTGTCTCTAAGTCGTTAGATATGAAATAGTATTGGTGCACAATATAAAATTCACTTTTTATAAATGCCACAAAATGCGAACCAAGATTCGTAATACAAAAACCAAATTATAGCATGAGAATGTACACGTTTGATAAGGGGGTATTTTATTTGGTACGAACTACGAAGTGAACAAATACAATAAGGGTTGTATATATACCATCAATATTCACGACTAGACACATAGTTTCTTACTAATTTTCTTGTATAACAACACTAAATGTTCTTAAAGAAATGTTGGCGCACATAATGTTGTCTGGTGAAACGTATTTATGATAATGTTTTTGCATGTTACTCATTGTACGTGCACGTGCCAACTCAAAAGGAAATCAATTAATTGAAAGTTAGTTCAAGATAAATGAACTTTTAAAGGTTTGTTCAACAACTGCCATCTGGATATTTGAAACGGATCCATAAGGTAAACCTGACTGTTAATACCATTAAATTTAGGAAATGTCTAACCAATGCCCTAAGGGCATTGTTTAAAATTTGTCTTCTTGTGATTTTTTATTACATAAATGGTCCTTGTATTTGACATAAAATTGCATATTTGGACGGGGACCCACATAAATATTTATTAAAAAACACAAAAAGACAAATCTTAACCAATGCCCTAAGGGCATTGGTTAGACATTCCCTTAAATTTATAGTTCTTCCCAAGTTATGTGATATGTGGCAACTTTCCAACTAAAGTTAAAATTAGGTGTCTTCTGGTAAGCCGCAACTGTACGCATTAAATGTAATATAGAGTTAATTGCCTAAATGGTACTTGTAGTTGGTTTACGTTTTGTCACAGATCAAGACCTTCTCCATAACAGTGTCGGACTTTTTTTACGGGTCTGGACCATGCAACATCGAATCATACTGGAGTATCATTTATTGGGTGGGTTTAGATTTCCAGTTTTGGTAACTGTTTTAGTACTTGTATGTGAGAATGCTCATTTTCATATGTGTGTATATTGTACATGTGGGTTTTTGGTTTTTTAAATACCTATACGTTTTTAGAGAAATAAACTAAAGCAAAGTTTACTCTACTATAACATTTTGGATCATTTATTTGAATAGCGTATTTCTTTTTAACGTCAATTGTTTACAAGTTACATTTAAATTCAATCTTACATATGTCTCAAACGAGAGATGAACTCACAACTTATAAGTTATTGGACCACTCACATACCGTTTTGCCAAAAGGACTTTGGTATTTGAATAATGTATTATTATTTAAATACTTTTTCATCCGTATATTTAGTAAATTAATTGTTAAATTGAGAAAGAAATGAGAAGTAGAGAGACGAGGTAACATAATCAAGATTATAAATAGCGGGAGACGTGGGGTATCAGCATAATCAAGCCTCACGCCTTAGATGGCCAAGACAAGTTTTTGCATTTTTAAGTTGTGGTATAACGCAACACAAAATATGAAAATATGTATATATTTATATTATAGTTCATATATATCTAGTTTACAAAAATAATTATACATAATAAATAAGGTTAAGAAAAACAAAAAAACAAATTTTATCGCAGTTAAATCACAAAAACTCGTCACGTCTCACGTTTTATAGTTAACTAAGATGTTAAGGGTGCGTTTAGTTAGAGAAAAAATTCTTTTGTTTTCTATCTCTAGTTTTGTAAAAATTTGGATGGGAAATTTATCTCCACAAAACACTTGAAAATATAGAAAACGCGTTTAGTTGATGTTTGTATTTTCTATTTTGAAAAAGGGAGGGAGGGTTGTGGGTTATAAAAGAAAAAAAAGAAAACAACTAAAATTTGTTTTCTAATTTTCCTTGTTAGATTAGGAATAGGGGATTTTGTGTTTTGCAAAACAGTTTGTTGGAAAATGATAATTTGAACGCGATCTCTATTTTCCTTGTTTTCCACAAAACATTTTGTGGAAAACAAGAGTGTTTTCCCCCAACTAAACGCACCCTAACTATTTACAAAAAGAAAATGCGTCCCCGTTTTATACTTAAGATGAAATATTGGAACTCATGTTCGCTTGTGACATTTGTTTCTGAAAAAGTGAAAATTTTAAATATTGGAATTCATGTTCGCTTGTGATACGTATTTGTTTCTGAAAAAGTGAAAATTTTAAATATTGGAATTCATGTTCGCTTGTGATACGTATTTGTTTCTGAATGAAACATCGGAACTCGTGTTCGTTTCACTTTAAATTACGGAAAAAGTGGAAAATATATTTGATTTCTTAAAAATAGTTGGTTTCTTATATCGTTAAAATATGTAGATTGGGTTTCATTTGATACCATTAAAGTTTTGTAAACACACGTAAACTATAAGAGCATCCACTATGATAGTTTATAAAAAGGTCTAAAAAAATTTAAAAAGGTCTATCATTTTGTTAACCATAATGAAAACGTATTTAATGCTTATATGAAATGAAAAGGTATATCATCTTGAACCTCTTATAAATTTAATGCATTGACATTTAATGAGATTTTTATAAAGCTTTAAGAAGTTTATACATAGTAGAGAAAGGTTTATAGTACGAAAAAGGTTTATGAATTAATGATTAAAGATGACTTGACACTATTATAAACCTTTATAAAGGTCCATCATAGTAGATGCCCTAATTTCGTTTGAGACACCTTTGATGTGTTCACCTTTGTAATGAATAGTTTCTTGAAGTAAACTCTCTATGTTAATATCAATGTTTTCGGTCGACTCGGCGGGTTTTTAAAATTGGGTTAACCGATTAGACTCATCGGTTTTTGAGTGACACGGGTCTTGAAACCTGGACATGTTTGGTTTTTTTCAAATTTTTTTAATAAAAACCGGGTCGAACCGGTCGGAAAAAAATATAATATTAAATGGAAAACCGAGTTGACCCGGCGGTCGAACCGGTGCCCAATAACTCGATCGAGTTGATTAAAAACCCGATTTTTAAAACATTGGTTAATATGACTAAATGTGATTAAAAAATATAAGACTAAATGCGATTATAAATGTTGTTGATAACGAGTTTATTTTTATAAACGCGCTTTGGTGCGGAATTTTTATCTACATTTACCTCGTTCAAAAGTCAAAAAACAAAATAATCTGTAAATATCAATTTATTTGATACTCCCTTCGTCCACTATTTTTGTTTGTTTCAAAAAATTTCTTCTTCCGTTAAATATGCAGTTACAAATAACTAATTTTACAATTTTACTCCTAATTAACTATTTTAACTTTTAACAGTTTTGCTATAGCATAAAATATAAAGGTAACAGATATATATTGTTAGTTAATAACGAGTGTGGAAACCCGCGCGATGCAGCGGGATTGCTTTTGTTTGCCAAATTGCTATAAAGGACTTACTTTGCAGCGACACTTAAACCTTAGGGACTATTTTTGCCAACTTGGACTTACTTTGCAACGACACCTAAACCTCAGGGGCTATTTTTGCCAACTTGCGAAAGTTGGCATTTATTGTGCTACAGTGTTTTGGGGTTACTGTTGCCCGCTCAATAGTTATATTAATAATAATAATAACTGCGGAGATCGATTATATGTTTAGATACCAACTTTCAATCTTATTCTTGTGTTCTTTTAAAATTTGTAACTTGAAAATCTGAAATTATCGTACAATATGTATTTGTTATCTATTTTTCTTCTTGAAAGGATCCGAATAACATCAAAGGTTTAACAAGACAATGCCTACCATTGGGACAACCCAAAGTCAAGAGAGCTAACAAGAACTTCATCAAGAGCATCGAGACAATTTAAAGTTCTATTGATTCGTACGTTAGCATCGTCACCATCATCATTCATATGAAGCATTAGTCTTTGCTTACACGATCTTAAACGATCTTCTAATATGCTTCTTTCTGATTCATGTTTCATCACAATCCACCTCAAAGATTGAATAACCTCTTGGTCATGAAGTTGCTTTTCGTGTGTCAATCTTCGATGTTGTTGGGCTTCCATTTCAAGTACACTTAATTGATTTTGAAGGCGTAAAATCATTGCCAATGCCTCCTGGGACGCAGTTGTAGATGACATCCGCTCTTTCTCAAGCTCCAATGAAGCATCATTTGCTCGTTGCCTCTCCATCTTAACGAGTCTTCGCAAAGTCATCAAATCAAATACTTCATCTTCGTCGCAACGTTCTTCCTTATTATCATCATCATGATCTTCATCTAAAAGATCCGTCTTGCCATTTATAGTTTCTTTAACAACTTTCCATTTCTCAATCGTAGGCGGGTTTGATATGTTCAAAAAGTTCATCAATCCACACATGCAACTAGATGGCTTTGAATCTGAGCTACCATTAATACAATTTCTTAAGGAAATCCAGTTTACAAACCGAGTAACAAAACCAAAGTCGAAAACACTTGGGTGCAATGCCTTCAAACTAAAATAAAACAAAACCAATAGACTTAAAAGATCCACAAACTTTTTAAACCCAAAATCAAAATCTGTATATGAACCTAAACAATTAAAAACCGAGTTAAAATCCATGATTTTTTTTTTCCAAAGCTTTAAGTATATCTTCTTATAATAAAGTTAGGACATCGTACAATATAAACTGATTAACAAAAATAACCAAAACACTAGACGTTAATTTGTAAGATTTCAAAAGCTTAAATTCCACAAGGATAAAATTCTTGATTGTTTATATAGCATTTGTGGCGCAACAAACGAGATGTATAATAGTTTTACACTAATAATATATACATTGGTAGGAAACAAAGATAATTTATTCTACTATTTTCCATGCTATAAGAAGTTAGCTAAGGTTTTGGATCTATACTTTCGAAGTGATTGTTAGTATGTCAAATAATCTAAATCAATATCCAAATAAGCTTATAAGTCCAAATTCATATAGAAACATATATATACAAGTTAGTTTTTAATTCTGTTTCTTTCTAGTTGTTTCAATAGTTGATAGTTTTTTGTTTAATTGATATAAATGTATTCACATGTTTTATTAAAGTTTTATATTAATTTTTATTACCTATAATGAATATAATAGCCTAGTCGTATGGCCACGTCCAAACTACTAGTATATAGCATAAGAAATCAAAATATGGTGATTATTCAAACTATGCAAATGAAACTATACATGATTGGAGTATATTGGGACCACATTGACAAAATCATAACCAAATATACATGATTTAAGCTCATATCCGTCTCATTTGTGGTGTGTAAAACTAATAATTTGAGGGTTTTGGACCACATACCTCTTTGACATAATCATAACTCTTGCATCTATTACTTACTTTATTCTTTTTCTAATCTATCGTAATATAGTTGAACGGAAAACTAGGATTAAAGATTTATTTGTATCTATAAAGAGTTCACAAGGTTACAACTCGAATTACTACGTTGTAAACCCCATGGTTTGTTTTAGTGGGTAAGAATTGAGATGGAGAACATTATATGTTTGCATATTTTATTATATATTTGTATCTTTATATAACATATTTTATCTTTAATTATTTGAAGATGACAAAGGGTACGTACTCTAAGAATTTGTGAACACAAGGAGATTCAACTCAATTCTTTTGAGGTGAAATCTAAACAGTGTCAAACATTCCCAATAGAAGATATGATTTGTAGGCTTCGAAAGTCATGGTTCAACCATCGATATCTATCAAATTTATATATAATATATGGTGAATTTTAATAGTCCAAGTGGTAAAGACACGCAGATGTTTTTCTAATTAAGTTTCTACAGCTTTTTACAAAGAGATGATGCCAAAAGTCTCTTGGCTCACCGGTATGTGAGTGACCAATCAACTTAGAGGTTGTGGATTCAAATTTTGTTAGAAACATGTGAGATATATAGTGTAGTCAGGTGAGTCGCTGAAGTACACCGAAGCATCACTCCACGACTGTAGACCGTTTGAGACACACTAAGCGTAATCCATAAAGAATTACCGAAGTGACCTGCTGTCAGGGCTGTTTGATGTTGACCATGGCAGGAATTTCCATTCAATCACTGAGGATCACATTTGTGAAACCTCTCATAAATGTTCTGGCAGATTGCTAAGATCTGCGTAGGACTCTAGAATGTATCACTTGTGTCCTTATGTTGAACAACAAGAGATGAAATGTCAAGTATTCCTAAGAGATCTTTTAAGGAATCTCGTGGCACTAGACTCAAATAGTGCATTTTGGTTTTCCTGAGCGAAGACTAGGGAGAGGGTCTCCTTCTTCAATACCAACCATCTCTAAGAGAAAGTCGATAGATTATGTAGGGTTCCCAGTGAGAATGAAACAAATCCTTTTAAGAGGAATTGAGTGGCTAGAAGGTTAGGTGCAATGCGTCACTGGTCCATGACGTCTTTGTCTTCAATACCAGTGTCATCTAAGTGACAACTAGTAGCAGATGAATTGAACCCGGTTTCTGCTCTAATGTTGATTATGGAAGGCTATTTCTTTTCACCATTTCTTTTACCTTTCTTTTTAATTATTCAACCCCTTCTTTCTCCTTTCTCATATTACTCCTTTTTTTCAATCATACCTAAGGACTTCTAGTTCTAGACTATTGGTGATGTCCTTGGGTAGATCCCTCTGGCTCTGGCGGATCATAGGACGAATATTCCTATCCTTAGTCACCTTATAACTCCATGATTATCCTATGTTGCCATAAAACCTTTTTCTTGAAAATCTCTCAAAGTGTTTATGATTCAAACATATTTTGTTAACACTTCGAGAGTTTTGAATTTTCAAAAACACTCCCCCTTCACATGTGCTTATATTGTTTTAACTTAAATCTTCACATAGAGGGTAGAGTTCGCACTTTTTGAATTGATCGACTCATGATAGAAAATTCCCCACGAGACACGGTTACGTTGCATAGTTAAAGAGTTCCATTATCAGTTTTAGGTGACAACTAGCTCTAATAACTAACTTGAAGTTGTAAACTCTTCTTGAAAAGAAGGTTAGACCCATGAAAGTGCATGTCTATCACGAGTTTCTCGAAATGGTACATTTACTGACTTTGATTTCTCGTTAATTCATTGGTTTCAACTGAGTCTAGCTCTTTTGAGATTCAAACAATGATCATTAAACCTTTTTGATCACATTTTAATCACGTTTCTCCCCCTCAAAAATAGCATATCTATGATGTTTTTGAAACAAAATGATTAAAAGATATGTTTTTCGAAAAGCATTTGGAGAGAAACTGATTTAGCATGAATTTTGGAACAATTTTGGTTTAACACTCCCCCTTAAAGAAAGCATATTTTTCATACAGAAAATTTAGAATCAAATTTAGAGGGAGTTATCTTGGTACCAAATGGGAGAGATTTTGAAAATTTTCGAATCAATGGTACGCAAGATGAAGATTTTAAAAAATCTTTTGAAGATATTGAAGAAGAATTATCTTCATTTGTTTTAGGATAAGTGTTCGATATTTATGAAAATCGATTTTTGCGTAGCACTTTCCTTTCTTTAAAGATTGGGTTACAGTTTGAGGTTACTGTAAGCCATCATGTTTTTAGGAATAGTGCTTGAAAAGTATTTAAAACCTTTGTTTTGGATAAGCAGTTTCCTTTATTTGAAGCGCGGGTCCAGAACTGATGTGTCTAAAAGCCATTATTTTGAAGCCCGGGTTTCGTACTGAAGTATACGAAAGCCATTATTTGAAGAAATTTTGAGGAACGACATGTTTTAGAAAATATTTAAATAACTCTCGCTCAAGTATCTTTACATGTCCGTATCATTGTTGAATGACATTTCTAGAAACGTACAGAATTCGATTATACGAGAGACATGTCGTAAGAAGAGTATTTTTGGATTTTTTTGACTTTATATTGTTTTTGAATTTTTTGAAATTTTTTCTAATTTTGTATTTTGCTTTTGTTGATTTTTCAAATTTTGTATTTTCGTTTTTCAAAAATATTTACAAAGAAGATTTGAAGAACGAAAAATTAAGTTGGGACAAGTAAAAGTAGAGTTAAGAGTGGAACTAGAAAAGGATTTCCACATGCAAAATTGGCATAAAGTTCTTCTTTACCACACAGGGTATATGAACCTTTAACACTTTTACAAGTACCTGCATCCACAGAAGAAGAATTTTCACAAATAACAATGTTAGAAGTAGATGTTTCCTCACGGTGAGGGTGATCACTATCAACGGTTGTAGTGGTTTTTACTTCCTTATCCAGATGATTGTCACTATTATCTGTGTTGGTGCAAGTATCAAAAATCTTCCCTGTGGGAATCCATCTAAGACCTACTTTGTTGAAAACTTTTCCCGTGGGTATCCACCTAAGGTAAGATCTAGGAGTTGTTTTCTTATCAGATGCAGCGGAAGACTCAGTTTTAGAAAAACTACGTCCTGATGAGATCCACCTATTAGGTTTTCTTTCCATGTTCATCTTGTCAACGGGTTTGTTTCTGTTTGGAGTCTTAGTGGATTGTGCCTTGGCATTATGATTAGCTGAAAAGACACATTTTTGACATGTAGGACAGACATTCTTGTCAGCATTCTTGTTTAGGACAGCTACCTTAACATTATCACTACAGTCATTTGGAAATTGTTTCTTGTTCGAAAAAGACTCAGAATTCCTAGTGTTGTTTTCTACATGCATAGCATTCTGCTTCCCATAACTACTCTTAGATGCAAGCCAATCCCTAGTCTTGTGTAGAGTGTTGCCTTGAAATCTTGTAGAATTCATCACCCTCGATGTTGCACCTAAAATTCCGTCTTTTCGAGTCTATGCCTTTTTCCTAGCTTCTTCTAGATAGTGATTGTTGACCATGTCGTTAGAACCAATAGATTCTTTAACTGGATTTTTGGTCACATTCTGTGTACAATTCCTAGAAAGGCCAGGAGTAATCAATTTTGGTTTTTCGAAAACCGCTTTTTCTTTTTCAACACATTTGATAATTTTATTTTTAATAGGCAAGGACTGTGGAGTGACTGTTTTTGACAAATCATTTTTCTCATTGACTTTTGGATCAAACTGAGAAATAGACATTTTTGGTTTGGAAATCGGTTTAGGAACATGTGTTTTCTCCTCATTCAATGGTTTTGCAAACTTAGTATCCATAGCCTTTCCTTTTTGACTTCCCAGCTGAGCTCTCAAAAGATCATTTTGCTCTTTCATGTCCTTGTAGGCACGCTCATACGACAGTTTGTCATACTTGCATTCCTCAGTTTTTCGATCAAGTTGTTTAAAATAGAACACATTTTCTTTTTCAAGTTTTTCAAGAGCTTTTTCATATTTTGAAACAATTGCGGAGGTCTCAGACTGGAGTCTTTCATGATCTTCAACAGAGTATGTTTGTAAGACAATGGACATGATATCGGTAGTTATAACATCTTCGAAGAGAGAATCATTTAAATTTTCCAAAAATTTGATGTGTTCAAAACTTTCATTAGCTTGCTTTACCAGGGATTTATGGTCCTTGACAAAGTCACTTGTTTCTTTTAACAATGCTTGTTCAAAGTGAATTACCCTCGCACTGATGTTATTTAGCGGAGTGGCAATTTGAGTTTCAAAAACATTTTTCATTTCATCATCAAAACTAGAAAACCAGATGTTAGTCCTGATGTTGATTTTAGATTTAACAATCTCTTGAAGTACCCCAATTCTAGTTTTAACGTCATCTAAAAATCTTCTAGCATCACTTGTGTTAAAAGGATTGTTTGAAGACATTTGTTCCATGTTCGAAAGAGATTTTGAGACAACTGCGGGTTTTGAAACTGGTTTTGACTCTTTGTTTGAAACACTAGGTGTGATGGAGAACTTTGAGTTTTCTTTTTGCAGAACAAAAGTAATTCCAGAAAGTTTGTTAGATTTGTTGCAATCGATTGGTTTCATTTCTGGGTTCTTTTGTTTCATTTTTGCTCTACTCTCCTCGATGAGTTCTAATGTTTCATGAGAATCATGAACTTCTACGGGTTTGTGTTTATCTAACAAAGCTTTTCCATTATACAAAACATTCTGTTCTTTCTGAGCTTTCTTGAGTGCACAAGGAGGTTTGTAACCAAGAGCCATTTTTTGAGTTGTATGAAAATACGGGTTTGTTTGATTTATTAAAATATTGGTTGTTTGAGCTGAGTGACCCGTTGTAACAAGCAATTTTTACAATTTGTTGATTTTTTCATTTTTCTCAAGAATTTCATCAAGAAGAGAATCTTCTCGTTTTGAAAAATAAGCAATCAACTGTTTCTTCTGTTTTTCAAGATCAGAATAAGTTGCTTTTTGTTTAGAAAGTTGGTTTTTAAGATCAGAAATTTCCTCGTTTAAAGATTTTATTTTTAAGCTCAAATTAACATCAAGTGTGTTATACTTGATTTGCAATTGTTTTTCTCTTAAAACGGAATTTCTATAACCAATTTCTAGTTCTGAATCTTTGTTTTTGTGAAATTCAAAAGCTTTTGCATGTTCCTTGTACCTCTCAAGCTCAGCGGTCAATTTCTCATTCGCGGCCTTAACTTCACGATTGACCGTTTTAACTTTCTCAATCTCAATACCATAATTATTAATTAATGTTTTAAAGAGAGCACGTGTTTCCTCATCATTAGCACCATTCTGTTCACCTTGACCGTCATTAGGATCCATATATGGAGTTTTAGAGTTAACATTGCTACTAACTTGCTCCGCCACATATGTGTCATAATAAGGTTCGGGAGACACAGAATGTGGCTTCTCATGAGTAAACGGATTAGCAACATTACTATAATTTGGTACCTCATTGAGTGAATCTGTGTCGTAGACAGGAGTTGTGTCACAAGTACTGCTTGATGTTGTGTCATGCTGAATGACTGTATGACTGGAATTTGCATTATCGTTTGCTTTATCTGCCCATCCTGAATTCCTGAAGTCGTATTCCTCAGTAGTCAACTCTATTCCCGATTCTTCTTTCAGTGCTAACATCAACATGTACTTGATCTTTTCAAGCTTCGTCATTGTTTTGACACTGCATGCAGAATCTTGGCTTTGAGGTTCGAAGGTAGCACTCTGAACCGAAGTCATAAAACAGTTATCTCCATTTTGATATACCATATTCTGATGCACAATCTGACCCCCCTGATGTCCAACATACTGCCCTGCATATTGCATCTGATTCCCCATTTGTATACCCGTAGCAAATCCTTGCTGACTCCCAATAACATCAACTATTTGTCCTTCTTGACACATATGTATACTTGGCTGAGCAAACTGCGTATTGAACGCTGAAATCCATGTATTGGAGAATGAAGCAATAGCATTTGTGAAAGCAGTTTTGAAACGATCTTCCTGAGTTGCCATTGATGAAGGTATGTATGATAAAGTTGATGTAGGATCGATTCAACGATAAAGGAGTTGTGTTTGATGAAGATTAAGCTCGGTTGTTGTAGTGAAAATTGGGTCTGAAAACTTAAAAACCTCTGTAGGATCGTTATTTTTATTGTGTTGATGATTCGGGTGGTCTTGGATGATCAAAATACATGTTTGCCATAGTTAGAGAGTTAGTAGAGAGAGAGAGGGTGTTCTTGCTAGAGGTTTACACAAAAGTATGGAATATTAGATTGAAAGCACCACCCCTTCCATGGATGGAAGGGGTATTTATAGTTACAACTTACACGACCTCCTATCGGCCTGTGGATCAGGTATACAGTGGGTAAAGACCCGTCCTTCCTCCACGGTGTTGCTCTAAACTAAACTACGCTACAAACTAACAAATAAACAACTTAATAATGTAAATAACGACAAGTCTACGAGCTAACTTAAGCTAGATAACATTTGGGGTGACCGACTCTTCACTAAGGAATTTTCTAATTCCTAACAATCTCCCCCTAAGGGAGGCCACCCCATGTTTTACATTTTGAATCCTAGCATTCTATTCTTGACTTTGTTCTTGAGCTCGTAGACTTGAATTCTTCATTTCCACAATCTTAGTGCTTTTGTAGCGATTCTTCAAAGTCCGCATAGTTTTGTACTTTGAGTGGAGGTCTTTGAACTGATCCACATCTTGATGATCTTTGAGCTTTCTTTGAGATCATCAGCCACAGTAAATCTCTGGATCACCCTTTTTTGTGTTGCCATCATGTGAAGTTGTGACTTTTGGACCGACATGCTCACACTTTTGAATCATGACATCTTTCCATCAGAGTAGCGGAAGCCTTACTGGTTCATGATATTTGCAGCAGCGTAGCAAAAGCATAGTATAAAAATATCAGAACCAGGTTATGTAGATATGCACCAGTCATGATTTCTTCAATTAAGTGTGGTTGCTGTGAACATGCGGCTTTGGATTGACTCCTCAATTCTGATCAGCTGCAATCGTCGGGGTGTACCTGCATACGACAGTTAGCAATAAAGCGCACGAAAGTGTCTTTGATCACTTTCGTTGAATTGAGGTACACGGCCCACGATTCCCCGTTGATCAGTACAAGTACTTCCTGTGATCAGGTAGGATTCCTAAGAATCTCCTTGACAGGGTTTCGCAGCTGTTCTAGCTGTTCTCAAACCGGAACATCTCAAAGAAGACAACACGGAGTGAGTGAACCAGCGAATTGATATTCACTGATTGATGAAAAATGATATGAAAACAATCGCGTATTGATTTAAGAAAGAGTTTTGCAATACGACGAAGGTTTTATGAGAAAGATCAATTTTTCAAACAAAATACTTTTTGTATTAGAGAATGAGTACACATTCGACGTGCTAGCGAAAAGAAGAGATTCGCACATCGAACGGTTTTTCTAAAAGTATTTTTCAATTAGAGATACTTTTTGAATTTGAAATGAATACACATTCGACGTGCTAGAGAAAAGAAGGTTTGCACATCGAACGGTTTTTCCAAAAGTATTCGTCAATTCCATTCCTGGACCAAGGTTGATTCAAGAATGAATCGCCCCATCGTTTCTATCCAGTTGTCACAAGCTTGATCTTTAGAAAAGATCTCACATGTCACCCACCAAGAGCTTGTTTGATGTTGGCTCTAGAAGGATTTCCATCTTCATTGTGAATACTTTACATATCACTCAGATGTTCTGGCAATACCACAAGGATAATGCGTAGGACTCTTAATATATAATCTTACTTTCCACATTGTGTGAAACAGCAAGTCTTCATTAATATAGTGTCCTAACGAGATATTGTGGATGATCTCTTGGCTCTAGACTCAATAGTGCACATTTGGTTCCTGTGTCGGAGACTAGGGAGAGGGTCTCCTTCTTCAATATCAACAATCTCTAAGAGAAAGTCGATAGATTATGTCGGTTCCCCGTGAGAATGAAACAAGCCCTTTTAAGAGGAACTTGAGTAGCTTGGGAAGTTGTAGTGCAGTGCATCACTGGGTCCATGATGTCTTGTCTTCAATACCAGTGTTACCTTAGTAACCACCAGTAGCATATGAATTGAACCCGGTTTCTGCCCTAAGGTTGAATTATTGGAGGGCTATTTAATTTCACCCTTTTCACATTCAATTCTTTTTCATTCTTCAACCCCTTCAGTGCTTACCGAGACTTCATTACTAGAACCTTGTTGGGTTTATTCCAGTACTAGCTCTGTCTCAGTCCGCACTCTTCCCATTTCTCATTTTTCTCCTTTTTTTCAATATACCTAAGGACTCTACACTATCTAGTGGATTGTCCCTGGGTAGATCCCTCCGGTTCTGGCGGATCGTGGGAACTAATACCTAACCTCACCATCCTTATAACTCCATACATAAAGTAAAATGGTCGGTCTTTTGGTACAGTTCATTCTTCCTTGAAACCAATTGAAAAATCATTTGGAAAAACAATCAAGGTACTTGTGATACGAGATCAAAGCATTTTGTACCTTAATAGTTTTGATCATTTAGAAAACCTCCCCCTCAACATGTGCGTATGATTTAGAAATTGTTTAGCACATGGAGGCAAGAGTTCTTTGAAACAAATTCTTGATCACAATTTCATACGAAAAAGCCATTTGATTTTCTAGGTAAAATTCTCCCCCTCAATATGTGCATAGGATATTTGAAAACATTTTATCACATAGAGGCAAGAGTTAATTTGAAGCACATCCACAATCACAAGAGCCATTAAGAAACCATTTGAAAACTCAATCAAGGTACATTATGTTAAAGCATAAAAGCATTTGCACCTCGATAGTTTCTTTTCTTTTAAAATGCTCCCCCTCAATATATGCTTCGAGATTCGAAAGCGTTTAGCACATATGAGAGAGCAGCCTGCACAACTGAATCAAAACGATCAACTTTTATCAAATTTCATTATTAAATCACAAATTCTCCCCCGATCAAAAATATCAAACCCTTTGAGATTTTGGATCTCAAGTGATTTAATCAGGTTTGGAAAACATGGGAGAATATGTGGCCAGGTTTAAATACTCATCTTGTTTTTGGATAAATCCTCCTCCTCAACATGTGCATTGTGTATTTGAAATCGTTTGGCACATGGAGGCAGGAGTGCCTTTGAAGGACTAAAATCAATTCCATTTAAAACAGATTTGAGATTTAAATCACGATCTCTACCCCGATCAGAAATATCAAACCATTTGAGATTTGTGATCCCAACTGATTTAAATCATTTAGAAAAAATTTGGGGAAAGACGTGGCAAGATTCAATTTTGAAAGATGACATATAAGGACCATTATAAGACATTAAAGATTGTTAGTGTCAGGTATGATAGTTTTTAAGAGATCTTTTAAGTAAAACAAAAAAATTTCACAATCAAACAAGAACAGAAAAAATTTCATTTTGAAAGACCTTGATTCTAAAGAAAAAATCATACCATGACATAACATTAAATCTTTAGATCACCACATTTTAACGTACAAACCGGAACTTTTATGAAGAAATATTGTTTGAAAATATTTTAAATTAAATCACTCTCCCCCTCAATCAAAGACCGAAGTCGATAATTGAGTGACATAGGTTTTGATAAAAAGAAGTCCGGTGATTTTCAACATTTAGTCCAATTTATTTTCAAAACAATATTTTTCCATTTTCAAAACAATTTTATTCAAATTTATCAAAAATTGTTTAAAAATGGTATCCTGCACAAAGATAAGTTAGGTGGTTGAGAAGCTTCTGTTGTTGTTGTTGTTGTTGTAGGGTTTGGAAGAAAAACCGTCTGCTGATGCAGTGAGACTTCTTCTTACGTTGCATTTTGAATGCCAACTGAGGTCAAATTAAGCTCTGTTTCTTCAATCACTTAGAAGAAAACCATCTGCTGATGCAGTGAGACCTCTTACGTTGCATTTCATGCCAACTCTCCATTGAAGTCCAGTTAAGCTCCGTTTCTTCATTTGTCAACCCAAGATATAGTTACCCTTTCCTTTCGGCATCCAATCATCTTCAATTGTGGGATCCGGATCGGGAACATTCTTATAACCAATATACCTGCATACGTTAGTGAACACACATACAAATATATGGTGGTCGACATCACCCAAACAACAATCGACTAATAAAAGTCAATGCAACATATCAATCAGATCATATAAATGTATGGGAATAATGTGTTCATCACACTCTACTCATCTAATCCTAGCAATCATATCCTAGGCACCTAGTCCTTCAACATAAGTTAACATCATTTTAAATTAAGCATATTAGGATAATTGAGAAAGCCCGTTAGATGAAGTAGATTTGAAAAAAAACATTATCCCCCTCAATCCATGACTCATTTTATGAAAAGTTTAAAAGCTCTGAAGTCATTGATTGAGTTTTCAATTTAACAAAAACTCTGAATCTGATTGTTAAGCAACTCATTTACCACCATTTTAGAAAACACCAAATATTTTTCTGAAGAATTTTAGACGGAAAAACATTTGTGTAGGAACATCAGTCCTTCGACATACTTTCCTTGTTTTGTCTTTAGGATAAGTGCACGAAATATTTGAAAATTGATTTAGAGCAGCACTTTCCTTTCTTTAAAGAGCGGGTTGCTATCAGAAAAAATAGCAAGCCATAGTTTTAAGCCCGGGTTACAGTCTGAAATAACTGTAAGCCATATTTTGTGACATGTTTAGAAAAAGAATATTTACACCTCCTGCTCGAACTTCATCTAAAGTCCCGTACCATTATTGAATGACATTTCTAAGACCGTAGATGTTATCGATACCAGAAGACATGTCTAGAAAACAATATTTTTGGCATTTTTCAAATTTTCTAATTTTTTATGGGTTTTTGTTGGTTTTATATTTTTCTATTTTCTTTTTGTTGGTTTTATATTTTTGTATTTGGTTTTAGATAAATATATACAAGGATAGAATAGATGATATAGTTAAAAAAGATGATGATACGAGTACCGAGATAAGGATATCGAACAGCCCCGTTGTAGAAGATAGAAGTCATCATCTCTTAAACATTCACCACCAAAGCTTCCAAGACTCTTGAATCGAAGAGAGAAATTGAGCCACTTGAAAGTGAGACTTTGGCAGCTTCCCCCCAAACCGAAAATCCATGTGGTGAGCAGATTCGAAGCTCTATTTCAAGCTTGCCTTAGCTAGGTGCACAGAGAAGCACACCATTATCATAAATCCCGCTGCTCCTTTTAAGAACGAAAATCGAGATTCTCCGTTCGGGGTTATATCATCAACATGAATAGCAACGTATCATCCCACTCATAAATAATCTTCTCAAATTTCATAACCACTGAAGTTTGAAGCAATCCATTCCAAAAAGGTGTCAAGAGACCACTTCCCCCACGTAGTTGAATTGATGCAGTCAGTCTCTTTGTATAATGCTCAAGAACTCTCCCAAATACACATCATGAGGGGAATGAAAACACCTTCCCATGTTCACATTTTTCTTCCCGAATGAACGTGTATGAAGCTCAAGAACCCGAAGTACACCAATACCCAAGAGCTCTCCCGAATACACATCATGAGGGGAATGAAAACACCTCCCCATGTTCACATTTTTCTTCCCTGATGAACGTGTATGAAGCTCAAGTATCCGAAGTATACCAATACCCAAGGAAGGAATAACTGATAACATTGAAGAAGCAAGCCAAGTAACTGATTATCTCTGTGGATGACAATCTCTGCGGATGTCAACTCCGGAATAAGTGATTATATCTCTGAATCACTGATTAAGCCCTCAAGTGAAACAGCTGAGCGCCTATAATGTACACAATTCTCTCTCCTCAGATGATTGTGATAACATCGAGATCATCACGCACTTGTGTACCTCTTTTATCTTCAGAAACTAACTCTTCCATCGCTTCCCCCCACATAGTTGGAATAAGAATAACACCATAAGCCTTGATGAGTAAAACCTTGAGATTCTCTGCGGTCATGACAATTGTTTTCCCGGGATATCTTCAGTCACTTAGAAGAATTAAGTTCATCAAGTTTACTCGTCATGAGTCAAACCTTGAGTTTCTCTACGGTAATAACATTTGTCTTCCCGGGGTATCTTCAATTACTTAGAAGTATTAAGTTCATCAAGTTTACTCGCGTTTAGGTGCTTGTCTCCTTACGCCTTGCTGGTTTTTGACACTTAAGAATCAGCAACTCTTTGTAAGTCCGTATACTAGAAATATTTTGAGAAGAACATCATTAGCTCAGATGTATCTGTGAGAATCAACTTGCTGAAGAATAACGTGAGCAAGTCTAATTAGGGATTAAGTTTGGCATTTCAATCTCCCCCAATTAGTGCTCTCCCCTAAACTGACAATCTATTTGATAAGTGCCCAGATTGAGAAGAAGTCTTTAGATCGTTAAATGCAACTCGTCTTTAGTCTTCTAACATGTAGCAGAAAATGTAGAACAGACTGTAGACTCGACCTTCTTCAAGATTGTTCAGTTGGGGAATAGATAGTTAACATCTTCAACTCACACCAAAAAGCATCCCACCAAAAAGCATCCCAATTAACTTACATCTTGCAAATCCCCTTAACTAAAATCCCTCCCAATCAAACAAGAACAGAAAGATGTTCATCAAGGAAATCAGCAACCAGGCCGCAATGAACACACAAGATGGTAACACCAAACCACCAATCACATCAAACAAGAACAGAGAGATTGTTCGGAATCATCATGTTGATGTATACGTGAAGCATTAACCGGAAGCACTTTGTCGATAAACTCATCAATCCGAGTGAAGATGTCAACCAACGGCTCTTAGAAGAGAAAAAAAACTCCATGTGAAGATGGCCCGATAAGAAGAAGCTCGGTTCTTACATGAGTTTAGAGCCGTATGACCATTTATATTCTCAAATATCAATCAACAATGCAAAAAATTCACACTTCTTCTCCCTCTCAAGAATTGCATACGGAGATGGCATTCTTGACTAAATAAGTGAAATCATCCAAAAGTATTATATTCACACTTCTCCCCCGCAAAATTAGCACATGATGTCGCCATCTTCATTATATTGAGCAAGTGGAATATGAAAACAATCAATGGTAGCCCGGTTCACTTTATGACTGAAGCGCATGGAAAAAGCATGAAGCATGTTGATGAGAATGGTCATTAATTAGAAGATTTCTCTTCTTCAGAAGATAAAGCGCACTGACACGTACACTTTTCTTTTCTTTGGAGAACGAGGCATGAACTGATGTGTTCATACGTCATAATCTCTCTCTTTTCAACTTTCTTAGCAAAACATGTAATCATCCCCATTATCATTTTGTAGGCTCTTTGTCGTGACAGCTGATGGAGAAAACCCGAAATAATTAATTTGACCCTGAAGTAAACTACCCCGAACTCGTGACTTAAACTTGCACATATGTAACAAAGAGCGGTGCCGATTTCCATTAGCATCTCTAAGTACTCTCTATGTACTCTATACTCTTCAACCAACCAACCATCAAGTATAAGACGTACATTACCTCTTGAAAATCCACAATTAAATGTGACACTGAGCACTACAACGTAACTCCTTAAAGTGATAGTTATTTTTGTGGCAAAAGAAGCCCAATTTCCTCTTGTGGAAAAAGAAAAAAGACTCCCAAGAATAACTAGATTTCCAAGTCTTCGTTTTTGATAATAAGCTCGAACAAGGATCATGAAGAATCTTCATCCAACCATCCCCGATACCTTCAGATACTAAGTACACTCGCCCGTGATAATTCACTTCAACCTCAAATAAATAATATTGAATTAACGCCGTTGTCACATCTTCTTGTTAAAAGCTCAAATCTAGCCTCCTTTGACCTTAAAAGTGAACTTTGACAATGTTTTCATCCCGACCATGGTTAAAAGCACATAACCCCGTAAAACCATATAATAACCAAACTGCCATGACGAATATCCAAACACACATCCAATTCATGAAGTACACCCTTTTATCCCTTCTTCGAAAGAAACCGTAGCACCAGCATCAGATAAGATCACGAGATACACTTTCCTTTCTCCAGGATGGTTCCATCATCACGGGATTTTACAATTCTATAGTTTAAACCGAGAAATAGTTTCCTTCGCGGGATTTTACAAAACCAAGAATAAACCGCAAGATAGATCCGGAAATGCACATTACTTTTACCAGGATGATTCCATTGTCACGGGATTTTACAAGTCTATGATTTAAACCGAGAAATAAATTCTTTCGCGGGATTTTACAAAATCAAGCCAAAACCGTAAACAATGTCAGCTTGAATGTGAAATGACAACTTTTGGTTTCGGTGAATATTTGTTTTAGGGGAACATGCTGCGGTTCTTCAGTGGTTCATTATCCAACATCAACATTATCAACAACCATCCAGTAAACACTTTGGTAAACAGATCATTCACGTATTCTGACAGCTAATGTAGTGACCACATGGAGAAGTAAACCCGATATACCAAACTTGATCAAGAAGTAGAATTCCCCAGATTTGTTACTTAAACTTGTACTAATCCTCGTGAACAAGAAACGGTGTACCCAATGTACAAAACCTCTTGACATCCTCAACTGAGTGAGACACCGAAGTGATAGCTACGTTGTGGGTTAACTGAGAAAGAATCACAAACGTAACTAAATAGCCAAGTCTTTATCACCCTCTATAAATGCCCAAACAAGTCATCTTTGCGGAAGGGTAGAAAGAAAGAAGATGAAATAAGTACACACGCCCGAAAAGCCTCACTTCAAATCCAAGTAAGAAATACCGTATAAACAACCCCGCAGTCAACTTTGCACAAACATCAATTCAAGCCGTGACACAGTGTCTTCCGTGAAAACTACATAAACCAAAGTACCAAACCTTGTAATCATAACGAATCTCATCATCACATCAAATCATCAAATTTCTTCAACAAATCTCCTCCTCAAATATCATACCATGACAAATCTCATCATATATCAACTCTCATTATCACAAGACTCATCGATAAATCTCTTCACCAAATTTTATCATTAAATCACATAACCAAATAGTGAATTAAGTCCATAAGCCCAAAATAAATCTCAACATGCATATCCATTAAACATTTAAACA
Source organism: Chrysanthemum seticuspe (assembly GCA_019973895.1). Classification (NCBI taxonomy): domain Eukaryota; kingdom Viridiplantae; phylum Streptophyta; class Magnoliopsida; order Asterales; family Asteraceae; genus Chrysanthemum; species Chrysanthemum seticuspe. The sequence continues at coordinate 230,396,274 of BPTQ01000005.1, forward strand.
TTAGAAGGCTCATGACATCAAACATCCAAGTTCAAATTTAACACATGTCCGGGCCCGACTTAAGAATATCATTCGATCCAACATTACTACTTGGTCCAATTAGTAATCCAATACCCACAATATCCGTTTCATCAAGTGAAATACCCACTCAAATCAAGTCCAAGTGTAAGACCTACTCGGCCCATTAAGTTGCATAGAATGCCCAACAAAGTTTATTGGTGTGTTATTAGTCACAACATGTCCCACGTCCAACATATATTCCATAGCAGATCTAAGTCCAATCCAGGCCCGGTTTATACACAAGTGGTCCACGAGGCCCATGTTAACAACCAGTTGCCCTAAAATTTATGGGTGTATAAATTACTAACACATCAAATGCATTCCCCTAATCTCACGTATCAAACCCTAAACACATTCTCAAAATTAGACGCCTCCCTCACTAATATTTCTCAACCATCAAACCCTAAAATCACAATCATAACGCCGTCAAGAAAAATACAACCTTTTCCTCCCACTTCTGCTTTATACTCCGAACATCACATATAAAACCATGGATAGCCAAATGATTCGAAACCCTAATCAATATCACAAATGAATCCGCCTCTTACTACTTATCCAGAACACACGAAATAAAACCAATATCAAATATACCAACACCATCTTCGATATACATCAAGACCTCACCACAGGGATGGTTTGAGAGTCTTTGAATCGAAGGACATAGGGTAGCCACAGGGATGGCCATAATCATTTTGTAACTGCCACAGGGATGGCTAAGGTTATGAAATTGGTTTCACTACATAATGGATCAACGAAAAGAAGAAAAAAAAAGGTAATCCCTCCTCTTTATTCAAGAAATCCGAACTGATCATAAGATTTTGGAGTAAAAAGAACTTTTGTTATTCGAATAGTATTCATAATCTTGTCTTTTAACTCCACAACGAATTTAAAGAGATGAGAAAATGCACACGTTGCTTGTTCTCTCATAATCAAATTCGGATATTCAAAGGATTTTATTCCTTAAATTGATCAATGAGGCATACGTACTTATGTGAATAGATCATAAATAGTCTATGTGTTTGAGAACCGTTCACAAAAGATACAAGGCTGAGATCGAAGCATGTTTTTTTCTTTTTGATTCAATGAGGGTGAGATATTTATTCTTTGATGATAATGGGTCGAACATAGTTGAAGTTTAATAACTTATAACCCTTTTGACCCATATCTGAGATCTTGTTTTACACTTTTTGTTATTATCTATTACTCCGAAAAAGACTTGTGACCATGTAACTTATGAGATCAATGATGTGCAAACCATTCGTGTGATTAGACCCTCGAGGTCTTGTTGTATAATATACCCACGAATTTGACTGAGATCTTGATTTATTTGAGTAGAGTTTTAGATGTAGAAGTGTCTTTGTCTTGATCAGTTGTCTTGGATCTGTGATGTTGTGGTTTCATGTGATAGACCCATGGTCGTCTTGATTAGGCATCGAATAAACATGAAACACATCTGAGGTTGATTCTGATTTAATTATGTTTATTGTTAGGAATTGAGTGTTGTATAATGGGGTGTATGGTTATTGTAATGAACTGATGATGGACTGATGATGGTGAGACATTCCTGAAGTCGAGTCTTGTTGTGTTGGTAATGAGGTCAAGTCGCTAGGTCCTTTTAATCATGTCAAGTCGCTAACCCATTCTTCTCAAAGTAAGTCGCTACCCGTTTTAAAACACACAAATCGCTAACTTATAAATATAAGTCGCTAGCCAAAGTCAAGTCGCTACCCATTTTCAAAACAACTCGCTAGGTCAAGTCGCTAGGTTAGGTCAAGTCGCTAGTACTCAAACCAAATCGCCAGCATAACGGTTAAGAGTGTCAACAAGTCGCTACATGATAAATATCAAGTTCCTAGGCAAGTCGCTACATTTTTCGACCATAACTCGCTGCACAAATACAATGAATATAGACAACTTGTAAAGACAAGTCGCCATACAACTCGCTAAGACTTTTTGACCTTACACTGAATCTGGACATTGACCAACTCGCTATGAAGAACTCGACCAAGTCTCTACCATGAACAGCATACGCTGCAGTTTGAAAGACCAGTAATAACCCACTTTTTGACAATAAAACAGCATATGTCACACACAATTCGCTATGAAAAAGCTTGTCTCACAAACTCGATAACACTTAAATCATAGAAAGCAGCACACAAGCTTTTTGACCATAAAAAAATGTTAGGACCAGCACATATAAAAGAATGCTTGAAAAAACAGGTTTAACCATGTTTGGATTTAAACAAGACCATGTCAACAACCATACAACCATATCAACCTTGAAAGCATATCAACACATATCAAACCGCCACATAGAAACGAGAAAACTACATACACCGAGTACAAAAACCAAACAAATCATCAAAACACATAACCTGGCTCTGGTACCAATTGTAGGATCGTTATTTTTATTGTGTTGATGATTCGGGTGGTCTTGGATGATCAAAATACATGTTTGCCATAGTTAGAGAGTTAGTAGAGAGAGAGGGTGTTCTTGCTAGAGGTTTACACAAAAGTATGGAATATTAGATTGAAAGCACCACCCCTTCCATGGATGGAAGGGGTATTTATAGTTACAACTTACACGACCTCCTATTGACCTGTGGATCAGGTATACAGTGGGTAAAGACCCGTCCTTCCTCCACGGTGTTGCTCTAAACTAAACTACGCTACAAACTAACAAATAAACAACTTAATAATGTAAATAACGACAAGTCTACGAGCTAACTTAAGCTAGATAACATTTGGGGTGACCGACTCTACACTAAGGAATTTTCTAATTCCTAACAACCTCAATAACTTCTGTTTGGAGCGTTTTTACTCGTTCTCACGGTCGTTTTGATGGTAGAACGCTGAAAACGGAGTTACGGTTCAAAAGTTATGGCCGTTTGAAGTTTTGCTGAAGATCTTACTCGTAAACTTGAGCTTAGGCGTAGGATTTGGTGCTTAGGCGTAGGATTTCCTTAGGCGTAGAATTCCTTAGGCGTAGGATTCCTTAGGCGTAAGATTTCCTTACGAGTAGGATTTCCTTACGAGTAGGATTTCCTTACGAGTAAGATTTCCTTACGAGTAGGATTTCCTTACGAGTAAGATTACCTTACGAGTAAGATTTCCTTACGAGTAAGATTTCTTTATAAACCAAAATCCTTCACACTTGTCCAAGTGTGAGAGATATCCACAAGTCGAAGTATTCCACAAACTTATCCAAGTTAGGGAAGTACTGAGTAACCGTTGTAGCACGAAGATTCTTCACCAAATGCTTACGAGTAGGATTTGGTTCTTATGAGTAGAAATCCTTGCGAGTAAAACTAGGGTTTTGACTTTTTGACTTTGTAATCCTTACGAGTAGAATGCCCAAATTTTGTCAAAAACACTAATTTACACCCAAAAACACGTTTCCAAACGATTTCTTTTGCACAAACTTCTTCCAAAACACTTAATGATCAATAAAAACTACAACTTTAAGCTTAAAAACACGTAAAAATAAAAAATTTATGCAAAAAGCTTGCGTTCTTATATAAAAAACGAAACTTGTTGGAAAAGTTTCAACAAAAAACGAACACAAACACTCCTAAACCATTGTTAGGCGATTGATACCAATTGTAGGACCTTGTTTTTCTATCAACCTTATCACGTTGCAACCTTTAACACACGATATAACAAGAAAGATGAAGCAAAGAAAGGTGGTGACTTGAATGATGATATGTATGTTTTAGAGAGATAAAGAAAAGAAGATGAAACTATATTTCATAAGAAAAACACACACTTACACACTCAAGCACACCCCTCAAATGACACATTTGAGGGGTATTTATACTCTCATACAAAACACCCTAATGGGCTTGGATTGGGTTGGATTGGATAATAACTTAAATAAGGCTAGCTTAACTTAACTACTAACCATTTAGCTTAGCCCAATCCACGAGCCCGTTGACTATTCTATTACAATATCTAACACACGTTACAAAGTTCCTAAACGTGATTGACCATCACTTCTATTAATTATTATTAAGGCTAACAAATAATGTTTAAAAACATTATTTGTTTTCTCTACGTTTTGATAATAACAAAACATAAAAAATTATACGTAAAAGTTTACGTAAACAAAGTTTTTAGGCGTAAAACTCCATCTTGACACCATAATCACTAAAGGTATGAATAATGAGCATTAAACATTGTAAATGATCACATAAGTATTTTTCACAAATGTGAGATAAACATTTTATACAAAGTATATTTTACAAATTATTTTCTAATTTTAACAAAATGTTTTAATCAAAATAAATAATTTGAATTTCAAAAATCTAGTTTTTCCTCCCTCAAATAATCATTTCACCAGATTTTAACTTCCCCAAAAAATGACAAAAAACAGACCGTGGGATGGTACCCTTAGCTCGAGACGGTACCGTTAAATATTTAAGGGTACCATCCCTATTTAAGGGTACCGTCAACCCGTTGAACGGCCAAATTTTTTTGACTTATAAATAGCAGCTCAAATCTCACATTTTCAGCAACCTTTTTTTTACAGATTTTTTCTGATATCATTTTACACATACTAGCTTCATTTCTTTGATCATATACTTAGTTTAATCTCATTCACTAGTAATCCAACTATTCTTTCATCACAAGTGTAAGAGAAGAATACTCACATTCATCAAGTTATCAAGAGTCTTAGTATAGTCAACATTGGTTACTTTCTTGTTGTATTTTAGCATACATCAAGATTATCATCTCCATCATTGTGTAGTTGTGTTATTAGATAGATTGAGTTGATTGTAAGGATATTTTGAGTTGTGTAGCTTGTGAGTTGTTTTGGTAGATTGTGTCAAGATCGGGTGGATCTTGTGTGTTGTGTAGTTGTCGTGTTGATTGTGTCCAGATCGAGAGGATCTTGTGAGTTGAGTAGTGAGATCGTGTTGATCGTTTGGTAGATTGGTTCTAGCTAAGATTAGAACTCGACATCTAGCTTAGTGTTGATAATTGGGTAAGCAACGTGTACGGTGTTCTCCGCCTAAAAGGAGTTTTTTGACATAGTGAAGTGAGCTCTCGAGTAGTACTTGAGTAGTGGAGTAGGGTGAAGAGGAGCATCGTTACCAAACCACTATAAATCACGGTGTTATCCTTCTAACTCTTTACCTTTATTTTACTTTCATTATTTCATAGTTAATAGTTGAGATAGTTATTATATTGTTTTTTATATTGTTATCGATTGATTTCACATAACATAGAATCAAAAGTTTCCATAAACGTAATCTTTGAAACAAAAAATCGCGCTCTTAAGAAAATAGGATGGTGTGGGTTGTTAGTTACCAGCCGAGAGATGATGACATGAGGTCCGGTATGGTTTGTGGCGCCGTGGTGTTGGGTGGTCGGCCAGCCCAAACCAATAGCCAGCCGTACCCGGGGCTCTAAAAGTGTAAAAAGAAAAATGGAAGAAATTGTGTATTAAAAAATTGAAAGAAAGTGAATGTAAGCTGTTACCCACCTAAGAACCAAGATATTACTCCATATGTCCGATATGGTTTGTGGTGCCGTGGTGGTGGGAGGTCGGCCAGCCTAAACCAACCGCCAATCGTACTCGGCTCTAAAAGTTTATTATGGTCACTATTCACCCTCCCTTCTAGTTTTCCACATAAGTGATGTGTAAAAATTAAGTATTAAATTTATAAAACAAGAACTAACATATTATCTAGCACACACAGGTAGTTCGCCATATCGTGTATAATATAGGGTTGGTAAGTCCATGATCGAACACATGAAACTAAAAAATTCACACGTTTTAATATTTAGACAACTTATTCTTATGAGGCTTTGGTTGGTACTAACAAAACCAAAAAATAAAGGATATTAACAAAGATCGCAGTGTGATAGGCTGTAAAACAATAATATTACAAATGTACACTCGTTTGTTATGCTCCCTAGTTGCATAAGATGATGATGGTGGCTTTACATTGATTGTGTCGTTTACATTATCAATAAGCTAGTCATGTGAAGAGGCATCAATTCCCGCTATAACTAACTCCTATAGTTCAATCTATATGATAAACTAATTATGATATTTCTAGATCACTGCGCGATATGCTTTGCTAAATGTCGTATTGCCACGTAAGATTTATTTTGAGTAAAAGATGTTCAAATAATATGTCTTATCACTTTTTTTTGGGGAACTTCGCCCACATCTACAACCTTGTAATTATACTTCTCTAGATAAGAACATGCGCCTAATTTAGGTGGTCTAAGGTCGGATAAATACTCAATAACATTTACTCTACTAGCTATACAGCGTTTCATTTACCTAGATCTAGATAAAAGGCATATATGTAATCACTAATCAAATTCAATCTATAGAACTCTTTTACTATTAACATGGTATCAGAGCTTTAGGTACAACCCACCAAAATATTTATGTCCTCTAGTGATCCAAATGGATCCCAGTCAATCTATTTTCTTCCACTTTATTAGTTTATTTCAATCAGTCTTTTCTTTACTCAACTCATAAACCTAGCCTACTAAAACCCCTAATCGTCATGACGCTCCCAAATTATGTTTATCTAGCAATCCATTAAGTAATTTTGTCTTCATCTCAAAATTTTTGTTCTTTTAGCCGAAGAGCATTTTCATCGTTGAAAACAGTTAACCATAATATTACCTGTGGAATATGTAGAGAGGGGGGGGGGGGAGGATGAATGTGTTTCTGTTTAAAAACTTAAATATTTTGGTATCAAACAACCCATAAAGTGTAATATAATATAAAAAGTTACAATAATAATAATTAATAAGAGTATTTGAGAGCATAAAATAAAACATGTCACCGCAACGCAATTATATCCCAAAGCCACAAACATAATTATAAATCAAATATAAATGTAAACAGATACGTAAAGTAAAAGAAAGTGCAAAACAAACACGAGGACTTATATTGGTTCAGCCACGAAGCACCTTTTTGCCCTAGTCCACTCTCTGAGTACCCAACTCGAGAGTTATTTCACTAAGTCGACAACCTCCCTTAATCTGGCGGAGAAACCTTACAACGTCGTTTACACTTTTTTTGGTAAAAAGAAAAATACCGATTTCTAGTTCAAGATAGAACCAACCTAATGTTGCTTAAACTTTATCCGACACAATGCTAAATATCGAATTCCAGTTCGAGGTAGAACCAACCTAAGATCTAACCGATCTTTACTCTACAAAGGTGTATATATGGTGATGATACAATGATGTGTACAATGATGATCCAAGACACAAATGTCTAATATATATGAATGCCTAATCTAAATGATTTTCTTAAATAAGAACTCTTGAATGAATGAAGATGACAAGTGCCCTTGAATCATCATATGTGGATGTGCTTTGGTCGATGTGGATAGCAAGATCTTTAAACTTACTTTGGTGGATCATCACGAAAGTATGCTTAAAACAAAATGAAAGTTAAGAGTATTATGATCATTTAGGCAAATACTTGGTGTTAATTGGTGACTACATATATGAAAATAGTGTAGAGAAAATGTGTGTGAAATAGATGATTAAAATGTCTTGCAAGTGCTTGCTATTTACAGCAAAAAATGTGTGTAGTGTCACCAATGAAAGACTTGATGTGACCAGACACAAAATTTAACTATAAGATCTTTCTAGATATGTAAAGATTTGATGTGACATTTCATAAAATTCAACTCTTGATTGATGTCATGCATGAGGTAAAGAAAACATTTTTTAATTTTCTTTAAATAGAATGTAAACTTGTATATATTTAAAAATTTAAGTAAACATTTATAAAATAAAATTTCTAATTGAGTGCCTGTCAAAATAAAATATATTTTGTCAAGTGTGTAATTAAACTTTATACATGCAAAATAAAGTCTAGTTATATACTTGCAAAGACAAAATGTATTTAGCAAGTGTGTAAGTAAACTTTTGTACTTGCAAAATAATAAGTCTAATTGTATACTTGTAAAAATAAAATGTATTCTAACAAGTGTGCAAGTAAATTTTATTGCTAAAAAAAATAAAGTTTGTTTACTATTTCAAATAAAATATATATTTGGATGTAAACTTTAGTGTAAAAATAAGAGTGATACTTTTGTATAAAAATACTTGTAAATGCAAAATATAAAGTGAGGTTAGAAAAAGAATGATTAACCTTTTAAATACTTAATCCTTATAATAAGTATTTTAAGCATTGTTAATGTTTTATTAAGGGGTTTGATCATAATGCAGCATAATAAACATATTCAAACATGTGTTGTAGCATACGAGGACTCGAGACATCGAGAGGTGTAGATGATTATATATTGAGAAAAAATATGATTACGAGTAACTTGTACATTTTATGTTATGTATTTACAAATTACATGTTTTTTATCAACAAAATATACGAGACTGTATACATTAAATATAGTAATATTTGCACTAACAATCTCCCCCTTTTTAATGATAACAAAATATGTACACGCAATATATAGTAAAGTGTAAAAGTTACTTGTATCCGTTTACGCTACCATCTTTGTACCTTATCCGTTTAGACCCTTCTCCCCCTTTGTCGAAACAAAAAGGTGTGACCTAGGAGTTAGACTTTGTTTTTTCCTAAAAAGGCGAGCGTGTATCATCTCTAGTGAAGTTAAATTGTGTACTCCAGTATCCTCGTGTTTTCCTTAGCTCGTTACTCCCCTATGGTTGTTGCATCTCCTAGTTGATTGACCTTCGTTGCTAGCGGATCCATGGGTCAAATTTTAACAAAGGCTTAACCTACATCAAGGGTTAGTTTCGTGCAACATGATATATATATATATATATATATATATATATATATATATATATATATATATATATATATATATATATATATATATATATAAATGAAATAAGAGCAACATATTATGGAGAAAATAAAAGAAAGTGACAAATGCATGCGTGCTTCCGTTGACGGATGCTCCCCCTTGTTCGAGGGCATCAAGATATGATTTTTAAGCTACAAAGAAAGAAGTTGGTGCAATACTAGTTTCGTCTTTTTACGAGTATATACAACAAAGTGTCTATAAGATGCAATATATAAATGTTTTACGGATGCTCTTCCTTGTTTGAAGGCGTCAAGATGAATCTATAAAACAAAAATTAGTGCAATAAAAGTTTCGTCCTTGGACGAGTATATACAACAACGTGTAAATATGATTAAGGAACTACAAATGTAAATGTTAGTTTCATATAACCTTTGTCCTTAGACGAGAAAGTTATATACAATAAGATGTATATATGATGCAATATATAAAAAAAATTAATATATGATATCTCATGAAGTATAGTCTTCAACGAAGAACTACAAAAAAAATAATGCCTAGAAAATTTTTTGAAGTGAATTTAGAGTATTAAGAGTTAAAGTGGGTGGTTCTAGTATTGGTGTCGGTTTACTAGTAGGATTCATAGGAGGTTGTGATGATTACTCGGTGGATGACCCAAGATTAATAAAGTAGGTTTTTCGCTAATCCATTATAGTGATGAGTAGTGAAAGTGGTGATGGAAGGCGGTGGTGATAATGCAAGTAACTATTAAAAAATTATAAACTCGTATATATAGCAAATGCTATAATGAATAATCAAATAAAAAATACGGACTCATACAATCCTTGTCTAAATCCATAACTTGAGGAATAAATAAATGAATATGACTTTCGAAATGTCCAGTGACCATAAAAAATGTGAATAGGCATTGCTATTCAATGACGCTTAAAGGTTGCGATTTGACTGGCATCAATGAAACTAACAAGAATGAAATTCGTTCATTGATTGACACAAATTATTATAAAAATGACTTATTCCAAGTGACATTGAGAGAGAGAGAGAGAGATAGAGAGAGTAAAAACACGGTTTTGATCGACATGATCTTTTACGACATTATCATCTACTAAAGATGACGTATCATGCCATAATATATGCTTGAAAAGAGTTAAAAGAAGTGAAGATAATATGCACCAAGATATGAAAGAGAAAATAATATAGACTCGAAGGGAGTTACCTAGGTGTTGAGCTAAGACTGACAAAACCGATTTAGATTAATTTTCACTGACAATGATATCCATGGTTTGTGTCAAAAGCGAAAAGGATGAGCTTGACCAATTGTGGTGATGGTCGTAAGTGACAAGATGGGTATGTTGGTTGTAAAGATAAAAGAGTTTGTGATGAAGCTTAATACACAAAAGAGAGTAAATATTTAGATGATCACAAAGAGTTGTCAAACACATGATGTTTTTTTTCTCTTGATGAGGTATTGGTGCAAACTAATAATGTTTGGTTAATATGCTTGAACAAATTGCACTTTTGTGAACTAGTTTTAGCTAAGAGGTGTGTACCTATGTGTTGGTACTTAGGATGTAAGAGACAAATATGTGTGTTCTTAATAAGGTTTTGTTAATACAAATAAACCGTAAAAACGTTTATTAATATTTTGCGATCTCTTTGTGTTTTGTTGATAACAAATATAATGTTATCTTAAGTATAATTTTAAGGATACATGTTATTTTTGTAAAGTATTTACATATAGCCATTTAAATACAAAAATATAATAATTAAGCATTTGTTGCAATAGTTTATTAGGATGGTTTTTTGCCTATAAATAGAGAGCCATTTCTTCATTCTAACTCACCCCTCTTCTTACTAAATCTCTCAAACACTCTCATTCTCTTCTAACATATAGATCACTTAATCTAGAGAGTTGTTCTTCTTTCTTTCTATTGTGATCCTCATATAGGTCCTTCTCTAAGGCGAGATCACGAGCATTCTACAAGTCATCAAAGCAAGGGGTCCTTGATTGATTTGTCACTCCGCAAGATTTCTGTAGCGAAGATCTTGTATTTGATATTTCACATATTTGTTGTGTAATAGTCGTGTTGGTTTGGTCCACCGTGTTACGGACTCGGTATCTAGCTTTGTACCGGAAAAAGTGTAAGCAACGTTGTGAAGGCTTCTCCGCCAAGTGAAGGAGTTTGTTGACATAGTGCTTGAACTCTCGAGTAGGTGACTCGGGGAGTGGAGTAGGGCAAGGAAGGTGTCCTTGTAGCCGAACCACTATACATCGGTTGTGTCTTTTCTTTCCCTTCGCTTTACTTTATTTACTTGCTTTATCATTAGATCTATACTTTCTCTACATCCATAAGATCTCACATATTAACGAATCTAAAGTTTTTGAAACTAACGTAAAATCGGCAAAACTATTCAACCCTCCCTTCTAGTTTTTCACAATTGGCATCAAAAGCTAAGTTAATAAAAGTTTTAAAGTAATATTGTATTTTAAAAAAATTTCGATCACTATGGGTTCTGAAAATTATAAGGAAGGGCAATCTATGCAACGACCACTACTACTTGAAACTAATGGTTTTATATATTGGAAAAATAGATTCGAAACATATGTGAAATCTAAAGATATTGATCTTTGGTACATTATTGTTGAAGGCGATTTTGAGGCTACCTTAAAAGACGATAAAGGGAATTTAGTTAACATACCTCATGATAAACTAAATGATGAAACGAAGAAAAAGCTTTCTAAAAATAGTGAAGCAAAAATGGTTTTATATAATGCTTTACCGAAAAAGGAATCCGAAAGAATTTCTATGCTTAAAACCTCTAAATAAATTTGGACTTCTTTAGTTGTAACTCATCAAGGCAACCAACAAGTTAAGAATAAGAAAATTGATTTATTTGTTCAACAATATGAACAATTTTCAATATCGGATGAGGAAACTATAGATCATTCTTTTGCTAACTTTAATACTATTATTACATCTTTACAAGCACTTGATGAATCTTTTTCTAGCCGTAACCTTGTTAGGAGATATCTAAGGGCACTTCCATCGAAGTGGAGATCCAAGGTGACGGCGATCGAAGAGTCAAAAGATTTGACAATCCTCACCCTCGATGAACTCATAGGCAACCTAAAAGTCTACGAGCTTGTCCTTGCCAAAGACTCCGAAGCCTCAAAGGTAAAAGAGAAACATAAATCTCTTGCCCTTAAAGCCAAAAAGGCTTCAAGCGATGAAGAGAACTCCTCTTCGAGTAGTGACGACGAGGAGTACGCTATGGCGGTAAGGGACTTTAAAAAGTTCTTTAGAAGAAAGGGAAGACACGTCAAACAACCATATGACAATAAGAAAGGCTTTCGGAAAAGTAAAGAGGATGAGAAGCCAAAGGATGATCGTACTTGCTTTAAATGTGGGGACCCAAACCACTTTATTAGTAAGTGTCCCAAACGGGATGATCAAAAAGTGTTCGTGAGCGGCACGTGGGGAATGAGCGACGAGGAAGACGAAGAAATTTGTCTCATGGCAAATGACGAGGTATGTCACGAATACTATAGTAGTTCATCACTTGATGACGACACTTTGCATAATGAATATGATAAACTATGCAACATTAGCTTAAAACTAATTAACAAAAATAAGCTTTTAAAAAGTCAAAACCAACGTTTAGATAAAGAAGTCATAGAATTAAAAGCAAAACTAAAACGTTTAGAAAAGGGTAAAATAGCAAGTGGTGAATGTGAACTTTGCGTTCAACTTCAAACACTAGTTGATCATCTAGATTCTAAAATTGCTAGAATGAGTACGAACACCTTAGATACAATACTAGATAGTGTTAAAACCGGTAACAACCTAAAAGGCTTAGGTATTCAACAACTTGATCCATCAACTAGTGAAAGTAAAGAAACAAAATTTGTCAAGGCGCTAGAAAAACCAGCCACTGTTGTGGCGGATCCCACGGATCCCCTAAAAAGGGAACCGGCTAGTGTACAGACAGAGATCCGTGGATCTGCTGTAGCAAACAGTAGTAATAACATAGCGTCTTCATCTAGAACTGATTTTGTTATCATTAATAGGAAGAAACCAACTCACGTCACCACTAGACAACCACCTCCAAAATATAATCCTACTTTTGCAAGAAACAAAGCTCCATCTTTTTCAAAACCTAATTCATTTAGGAGACCTAATAACGTTTATCCAAGAAGTAACCATCAAATGGGATGGAACCCAAATATGCAAAACGGTTTTCCTTTTCAAAACTTTGCTCCATGGAATGCATACTCATCTTATCCATACATGTCTAACATGAATGGAATGTTTAACACTAATGGACCCATGAACAAATGGGGACCAAACTTTTGAGTTTATTATTGTTTTAGGTGTGCTCAAAGGTCGATCTAGACCCCGATGAATGGGTCAAGGATAGCGGGTGCACGAGGCACATGACCGGCAATAGAGATCTATTCTCCACATATGAATCCGTAAATGGAGGTAATGTGGTGTTTGGAAATAGCAAAAGTAGAATCATCGGTAAAGGTACGATTTCTAACAAATCTCTAACCATTAACGATGTGTGTCACGTAGAAAACCTAAACTTTAACCTCTTAAGTATAGGACAAATATGTGATAAAAAGTGCAATGTACTTTTTACCGAAACCGGTAGTAAGATACTAAAAAATGGCATAACCATAGGAAGAGGAATTAGGAAACATGGAGTCTATGTCATTAAAATTGGTAATGAACCTAAAGACAAACTTTGTCTTACCTTTATGGATGATACTTCGACCTTATGGCATCGAATATTGGGTCATGCCAATATGCGACTTCTTCAATCGCTATCATCCAAAGATCTAGTAAGAGATCTACCTAAGTTAAAATATGAACATCACTTTTGTGATGCTTGTAATGTAGGAAAACAAGCTCATTCTGTAAAGCCCTTTTTATCACATATACCTTATCACAACGTTAGATACAAACAAACTTTATGCGTAAACCACAACAGTTACACATAAATAAGAATAGAAAGATGAAGAAAAGATAGTGGTGACTTGAATGATAGATCGTGTATGTGTTTAGAGAGATAAAGGAAAGAATATGAACACAATAAGTTGTATATTCCAAAGAAAGAACACACACACACACACACTCAAGGACACCCATCAAATGGCCATTTGAGGGGTATTTATAGGTGGAATACATGAAAACCTAAAAGGCTTTCCTTTGGGCCTCGTTGGACTTGGATTGGGCTTGGGGTACTTAAGCTTATAAACGGCTAACATACCCTAAAGTTTAACCAATTAGATTAGCCCAATCCACGAGCCCGTTGACTATTCTATCACGATATCTAACACACTTTACAAAGTTCCTAATCGTGAATGACCATCACTTCTAATAAAACAATTAAGGCTAACACATTCTAGTCATAAAGCTAAAAACATGGTGTCAACAACTAGGTGTCTAGAATTACTACATATGGATTTATTTGGCCCATCCGCTATCCAAAGTTATGGAGGAAACTACTACACTTTGGTCATAGTGGATGACTACTCTAGGAAGGTCGAGCTGAGGTTTTGTGAGGTTTACACGTTTCTGATAAGATTCTACGGCAAGTTGAATGTCTTCTACACGTTCTTGGATCACGATGCTTCTGATGAAGATAAGCAATGACTTGATGTACTCGCGTTGGATAGTAGTAGAGAATTGTCGCATTCGTCTTTGTACCTTTGCAAGATACATATCTTCAATGTCGTTAAGAGACAATCTCGGAAAATCCACTTCACAAAAGTCATATTCCTCTTCGTCTTGTCGTTTGACCACTATTTTCTTAAGAAATGTGTAGTCCCACTTTGACGACAAGGAAACATGTTGAATAGCAATGATCCGTTTATCACTGAACACTTCCTTTTTGGACTTAAGAACCTGGCAGCTTTTGTAGTAGATTCTTCGGCGTTCAGGCCAATGGTGAATCCCATATAATGCATCGAGGTCATACTTTTCCAATTTATCAGCAAACATGTGGGTGGCTTCTTCCTCGATGGATATGCTGTTGGAGTATATTGCTGCCGGGAAAGGGAGTGTGAGTGATGTAGCGTATTTCTTGGAGACATCGCTACCGTGTAGAAGAAACTCTAGGTCGTTGTTGAAGAAATAGCGGTGTGGAATCTTGGGTTGATCCGGTCGGCCAATGGTAGGTAGAGGTTTGGTCCAGTCAGTGTAATATGGAGCCTTGTCTTGTCTTGTGAAGTCGATAGCTTCAGGGTTGAGCCAATCGATGTTGTTTGACATGGCTCGTGCGATGTTGTCGAGATGATATTCGACTTCAATTGCACTGTCTGAGCTGTCTTTAAGCAGTTGGAAAACATCAATCTTTATTCTCCTTAGCTCCTTTGTCATCTTCTTCACTTTGAACTTTTCTTGAATCAGCTTCACATGCTCCATGGTACGGCCATCTACCATTTCTTGACCTTCTGGTAATGAGGGGGTGGCATCAATAAGCCTAAAAAACCAGTCATATTCTTCGGTTGTATCGTCATCTAACCATGAGACAACAGGGGTCTTCGTCTTCTGTTTCTTTGGCTTCGATGATGATTCTGGTTTCTTTGTTGTGGCAGAAGAGGTGGGTTGTTGTTGGGGCTCAGGGATCTCTTCATCATCACCACCAGTGTATTTGAAATGATCACTGGTTTTCTCTGTTTAGGGTGGTAACTCAGAGTCCTGAGGTTTCTCAGTAGCAGCAGAATGTATAGGAGATCTTCTTTCGGTGGAGGTCCTTTGGGGTGGTGGTGGCATAAAGGAGGAGTCATCAGATTTCTTCTTGCGTTTCAACTCTTTATCCTTATCCTGATCATCATCGTCTCTTGAACGCTTAGCCTTTTCAGCTGCCGCTTTGCATGAGGTTTTGAGTCGAAATTCCAGCAATGCCTCAAAAAGTTTAGCTTCGTCAGAAGTAAACGTTGCAGAATGTTTAGACATTTGTAGCACAAGTCTGGAGATCAACTCTGCATCAGAGACAACCTTAGGCTCAATTGGATTGATTTGCATTGCTACCGGAGTAGATTGCATTGTTTGCTTGACCAATTGCATGAGATTTGGATAATTGTCTGGTGAACATCTCTCTAGTTATGCCAGGGACGGTGTCGAGAAGAAACTTGTGAGAATATTCTCTGATCGTCTTATTCATTTCACCCTGTATATCTCGATCGAGAAACTTCTGGATCTGTTCCCATTCTCCCAACATCTCGTTTATCACTTTTTAAAGAAGATTGACTCTGGCAGCGAGTTGATTCAGTTTCTTGTTGGTCACATCTTTCTTCCTGACTTGCCTTACAGCTTTGACAATTTTTTTCTTAGCTCGTGATATCCAAGTGTCGGTCGATTTCTTTATCGATCTGGATGCGGATCTGGTGGTGCCTTTGGATGGTGGCGGTGATGAGTAAGAAGATGAGTCTGATGAAGATGAGACATGAGGAGACTCAGGGTCCTTTGGTGGCTCAGAAGTTTTTTCTTTGCTACGTGCGGGACTATCTAGAAGATAATATTTGGCTTCCTTTTCGGCTTGAGCCTTTTCTTCCGCCTGAACCCTAGCTTCTTCATCTGCTTTTGCTTGAGCTTCTTTTACTGCTTTTTCTTTAGCCACAACCATAACATCTTCATCAGTAATCTTTTCATTCTTCTCCATTTCCGGTTCCTCAAAGTCATAGATGATAGAATCCTCTAGTTGCTTTTGTTGTTGTTCGTGGGTGGTGGTACCACCACTTGACCGCATCGGAAACTGGTGTAGTTAGTGCACCACCACTTGACCCTCCGGGGCCACGAGTTTGTTGCAGATTGAAATATTTAGCAACATGATGGAGTCTGAGGTTCTTAAGCTTCTTTCTGTAGTCTCTGTCTTTATCCAGTGGCTCTTCATCTGATCTCTCTTTTTCGTGCTCTTGCACTGGAGTTTTCCCTTTATCAGACTTGGGACTGAGAGGTTTTGCAACTTTTAGAGTATCATATGTTGCAGATTATGAGTAGGTAACCTCTTCATCTGATTCAGTGTCCTCTGAGTCCTCGTCCATCAGTTTGGGTTCCGGTTTAGGATTAGGGATAGAAACCGTTGATGGTACTTTCCTTTTTCTGGAGGGATTTCTCTTTGGATACTTTAAGGGACTTCCAGTGCTTGTAACACTTCCTGCACTGCCTCTCCTGGTCTTCCTAACAGGTGTACCAGAAGACTTAACATCAATGAAACCTACTTTGCCTTCTTCAACTGCTACCAGATATCGTTTGTACGATTGAAGTCCTTTGATTACATCAGTAAGAAGATAATCTGGCAACACTACACCCTGTTTCTTCGTGGTTGATTCTTTGAATCTTACCATGTTGAGTGTGGGTTCAAGTAGTACGGAGTGATGGTTGGGGTCTTCAAGTCTTTGGGGAATATCTGTATTGGTTTCAAGAATCCTTTTGATCAACAATTTTATGTATCTGACATAAGGGATCTTGGAGCCAGGCCTTTTCAGGTAAGTCATCATGTCATCCTAGATCAGAGCTACAAATTCGATGTGTTTCATGTTGACCATGCCCCAAAAGATTTGAAGTTTCATGAGCTTCGGATGCTCATAGCCACTATCACGTCCGGAGACAGATTTAGCAATCATAATGTACAATGTTCTCCATGGTTGAGGAATATTCTTGAGATCTACTGAGGAGTGTTTTGTGGTAACTCCAGCAGCTTCATCATAGCCGATGTTGACCATGAATTGGAGAACGACCTCTTCCGTAGGAGTAGCAGAGAAATCAGTAGGCTCGATGGTTGGTAGAAGAAGAACAACCCTTAAGTCTACAGGAGTGATGGTGACTTGTTTGTGGTTAAGCGTCACCGTCACAACACTTTGACCTTTGACCTTTTGTATCGTGTGCCAGAATTGGTGAACATAGATATTCGGCACAGTAGCAGAATTTGTGAGCATGTTCTGGTATGGGTGAGTCTTCAGAATATCCACCGCAATCTGACAAGAAGACTCAGAGCAAGTGAAGTTGTCAAAATCAACTCTGAGGTTGTTCTTCCCGATCTTCATTGTGTAACCGTTGGGGAAGATGTCTTCCATAGAGAGAACATTTGGTGCATCAACGTTTTCCATTTGGACGTCCATATCGTGATCTGAAAGACATTTAGCCAAAAGAACCAACATATCGAAAGACATTATGTTAGTTAACAGTTGATTTTATTGTCCAATTATTGAATATGTTATGTTAATGAATGTTACGAGTCCAATGTCACTTGTTTGTCCAATAGTCCAAGGTAGTCGTGAAAAGTATCGTGAATTTATTAACTTTTAGTTTTGAAGTCCAAATTTTCACATATTATCACAACATATTTACCATTTAAGCTTATTAGTGACATTTTGGTTTCGTGACGTTATGATTTATTTGTTTACATGTTTGTACGCGTAACACTTCACAATTTTGGTTAAAAATTAGGCTTAGGCGTAGGTTTTGCAAGCTTATGCGTAAACAGTAGACCATACGCGTAGGCATAGGCTTATGCGTCGGAACTTGACTTACGCGTAAGTAATGTTACGCGTAGGAAAAGAGAGCCTTATGCATAGAGATTACGCGTAAGCGTATGTGGAAGCTTACACGTAAGGTTTACTCGTAAGAGAGAACCTTATGCGTAGGCCTCACTTTTTACGCATATCCTTCACAGGATACGCGTAGTCCCTTTGTAGAACCTTACACGTAAAGGTTACGCGTAAGATTACTCTTACGTGTAACTTTCTACGCGTAAGATGATCCTTATGCGTAGAAGTCCATAGTTAACCTTGATTATGAATAATTCACGCGTAAAACCTGAAACAAATACATCATAACACATTTATTAACATATTATTCAATCCTTATCAGTTTTCACATGGTCATACAATCATACACAGTTTACGCGTAAGATACTCATACGCGTAACACTTAAACCCTAAGCATTCAAATATTACGAGTAAAAGATTTAGCCATAGGAATGACACCAAATGATTTCTGGGATATCTTAGATGCCTAATGAGTTGTTCTAAACAAGTTTTAACATCAAAACCCTTGAGAATCAAAAGTACCCATTTCTTATGAGTATAAACCCTAAATTTCAATTACTCAACATTTGTTGTTTCTGGGCATGATTCAAATTTAGATTTGATCAAATAAACACGTCTAAAGCATAACACAACCATCTAAATGACCAAAAACACACTCATATGAAAACGCCCAAATCATGCGTGTGAACCCTAATTTGAAAAATGATCAATTGTTGTTTCTGGGTGGATTTGGTTGATAGAAATAGTAATAGCACATGAATTTGAACATTTTAACACCATTTATATCATCACAAACACACTAGTGATGATTTTGTGTTCAAACGCATACGCGTAGAACACAAAAATCAGCCAAACACAAAATCCATCCGTTGGATGTTTATGATTTTAAAAACCTATGTTTGTAAACATATTAAGATCATATAACCACTTACAAATCAAGAGTTTAAAGCACGGATTGGTAGATTGAATCTTATGTGTGGATTAGGTAGTTGGGAAAATTTAATGATAGTAATAAATGAGTTTGATGAGTTTGGTGAAGAGTTATGTTAAAAAATACTTTTGAGATTTTGACAACATTGGTCCCTCCACCTTAACCATTTACATCCACAACCCATAAGTTCCACTTTGGTTACGTTATGAAGTATAGTTTTGGGAAGAACCTTGACGACACTCCCCCTCGTCTTTAGAAATAATGAAATTTTATAAATTTGACTCCGGGGAGTGTCAGTAAACCAGAAATGTGACCACCATTATCAAAGAAACAACCGGGATGAGGTAACATGTAAGTACAAAGTTTTATGAAACAGAAAAATATTTACTTTCTCCCCCTCAACACTTGACTTAGAAAATACTGAATTTTGAAAGAGTAAAATGTTGACGAAAGATTTGTACTTGTCATGTTTGAAAGAAATTAGATAGAAGATTATTTTTGGATTTTATCAGATTTTATATTATTGTATTTTGTTTTTGAAAAATATTTACAAAAGAGGTTTTGGTGTTTGACTGGTTTTAAGATTGTTTTAAAAGTTCATCCAGTTCCTCTGGAGTCAAACAACTCATACAAATCCAGTGGACTAACTCAGTAAACCTAGCAGGAGCTAAGGCTTTGGTGAGAAGATCTGCCAGTTGGTATTCTGTACCCACAAAGTATAATTCAACGGTACCCTTTTCTACATGCTCCTTGATGAAATGATATCGAAGATCGATGTGCTTGGACTTTGAATGTTGAACAGAGTTGCATGAGATCGCAATAGCACTTCGATTGTCACAGTACATCGGGATTCTGTCAAATACGTAACCATAGTCTTTGAGTTGTGTTCTCATCCAAATGACTTGAGCACAACACGCGGACATGGCTACATATTCTGCTTTAGTTGAGGACAGTGATGTACAATCCTGCTTCTTCGATTGCCATGATACCAGTTGTGACAACCCGTACTTTCAGGTCATTTCTCGACACAGTTCATGTCTCATTATTTCAACATTTTTAGTAAACTTGGTTTACTTGTTTCAAATTCGCGTAACCTTGGAGGTTTAGCGGCGAATTCATGATCATGACATCACGTACATTTCATATGGACTATGATTAGTCTACATTTCATTGACATCATGTGCATCTCATTAGTACATTCACGACATTTCATTTTCACTTGCAACGCGTAATTTTTATATTTAATAATTTTTATCGCGTGAGTTATTATTTTAAATATTTAATCCATTACTTTCAAAAATGATCCCGAGGTATTTTTAAACTTACATTTAGTTCATAAAAACTATATTTTTAGTTTTCCTAGTGTTTCAAATTTATTTGGTACTCAAATCGTTAAAGCTTAATTATCACGACGTTTTCTTAAAAATTTTACGATAATTATTTTTATCACTCAAATTTCGCAAGGAAGGTATTTTTACAATTTTTATCATCTCTTTACAATCTATTTTGAACTATTAAAACCTTACTTGTACATTTTCTACATTTTACTTACCTTTTCTTACAAAATTACACAAATGTTAAACAAATTATACAAGTAATAGATTTAAAAAAAAAAAAAAAAATTATATTGGAGAGACAACCCTCCCCAAAAACCGGCCAAGGGGAGGGTGTGTATTAAATGTTGTATGGTTTGTGTTTTTCTCATAATTCACTTCACCTCAAAAGTCTTGCACTCAAATAATTCATTTCAATCTCATAGTTACCAAGTGTTAAATAAAATTTTCTCTCCTTCCTTTTGGCTTCTCAAGAACCGGCCAAGCAACAAGAACAAAGGGGATCAAGATTTTTGCAAAAATCAAGTGTTTATCAACCTAGTTTATACTCTTTTTATGGTTTTGAAATAAAAACCAAGGGTATTTAAGTTTAATCCTTGTTACTTTCACCTCATCACTATCACTTGTAAGCATGTTTTTATCATTTTCATGTTTCCTCTTCATTTTCATATGTTTCTTTTCATTTTTGGAGCTTATATGCATGTTATGTGATTTATACCATTTTTCTTATGATTTTTGAGTTATATATATAATTATGGTCATCCTATAAATATTCCCATGGTATTCTTTGGTCTTGATAGTGATTAGGAACCCATGACACCCTAAGAAGGTGTATGGTAGGATTAGATTAGCTTTGGAGTTGATTTGAAGGGATTAGAATAGGTTTTGTCCGAGAAAAACTATTTTCGATAACTATATATTTGTGTTCTGTCCTTAATTCGAATTTCTGGAAAAACCTACTGTTGGTACGAAACTTTGGCCTTGATATTTAGAAAATATACTTTAAAACGAATCCGTGGCCTTTTGAACGGATAAAAACGGACTTATAACGAAGAAGTTATGGATTTTTAAAGTTTGACGACGAAACGTATTATTTTCAGAAAATTCAGCATGCAGTTTTTAGTTTGTTCGGGTCAAAAACGAGCCTTAAGCTTCACAAATTATTACGACTAGTCAAAAATATATTAGTTTACTTCGATACGAAGCTAAGGACATATTTTACGTAGAAAACGGATTTAAAACGACAAAGATATGCACTTTTTCATAAAGTTGCCGTAAATATTATTTTCTAAAAACTATATTATTTTTACGATTCAAGTATTTCATTAGCTGTAAAGGCTATGTTTGCGGCAGTTTTTAACAAGGTTGTGAAACTTTTTAGAACGAAATGTCTTCTAGTAAAATCAAGTTCATCGGCCATATTTTTCAAAACAAAAAGCTGTTTGTCAAGCGGATTTATAGTGAATTAATTACGGACGTTCAAACTTGGCCGAAACTCATTTTCTGCACACAATTAGCCAAAATCACTATCTTTAACCCTTAATATTTTTATGATCGAGACCTTTTGGACGAAAACTCCTGAACTGAAACTTTTAGATATCGATACAAACTTTCCAAAACCGTTGAGTTCGTTCTCTAACGATCGACGTACACCGTTTTACGACTATTTTTCCGGAGCCATTTTTGTTAATTTCATGATTTTTCCGACGACATTGTTTTGCGACGAAAAGAGTTAATTTCACCAAAAATCATTATAAAATCATTGTAGGATGACATTTTGACGTAAAAACATGTAAAGTCATTTTTGAAGGGTCAAGACGTCAAAAGAGTATTTTTCGTCGACGAGTAATATTTTCAAAACTCGTAAATGGTATAAATAACATACGAAGTGCATGCATAACATTACATTGCAACTCATGACATATCATATCATTCGTAATAGGTCCCGGTTGACGCATTACATTATACCTCAGTGTACTCACGTTTGCCGTTATTCCAGTTTATCCAAGTGAGTTTTCATAGCCCCGTTTTACATGCTTTCGATTATTTTCAAACCCACGGGGGAGAATACATTGCACTACATTTTGTTGTACGATACCAAGTATGTTAAATTCAATTACATTGCTTAAGTTACCACATTTGCCAATTTGAAAGTCCCCATTACTTGAACATGAACCGTTAATCTTTGAAGCGAGGATGAGTGGATAGATCTATCGAGGGTGACGCCTCCATCCGGGTTGGTGAATCCCAACCAGGCAAACGGATGCATTTCATTTGATCACGTTACGGAGTTGTCTGGCAAACACTCTGCAGGGGCATACATTATTGAACAGTCTAGTTTCGGGGTCATGGGCTTAGAGCAATTGTAACATTATTTTTACGTGACTGGATTGTCATGCATGGTCTATACTTGTGTAGTCGTATAAAACATTTACATAAACCTATGATTTCTCACCAACATTATTGTTGACCGTTTTTAGCAATGTATTTTCAGGTAACTGAGGCATTCATCATGACATGGTTTAGGGACCTACATTTTGAGTCGTGGCGTCGACTTACATTATTGTACATTATGGTACTTTATTTCAAAACATCGTTTGGATTTGTAACATGGATGTATTTCCGCAAACTTTGTAAACCTTTTGGGACCGATGTTGTACTCTGATTGTTTTTATGAAATATCCAACGATGTGTTTTTAAAACAACACTTTAGGTCGTTCAATATAACTGTGATGTGGTGCTATGACAGTCAATCCCCAAGAATTCCATTCCGCTGCAAAACAGGTAAATTGGGGGTGTGACAGATTGGTACCAGAGCTACAGTTATAGAGAACTAGGTTGCATCATTGACCCTAGACTATAGCTACATTATCATAGCATCTCATCATTTCATCATAGTACATGTTCATTGTTATCATGCGGATTCACTTACACTTTGTTCGAGATTATTTACATTTATTTCACATCGGTTGTCACAGACATGTCTTCAGATTCTCACCCTATCACCATATCATCGGACTCTAGTTCGGATGATGTTCCAGCTAACCCTAGCATGGATGATGTTTCATCACACTCCACTGAGATCGTATCTTCCATTGGATCTACTCCAGTCTTTCCACCTATCATGACCGACACTGAGACCGAACCCTTCGAGGAGGGCGAAGTTGCACCTACACCATCACGATCACTATTGATTCACGATAGGATCAGGACAATTTTTATCACTCAGTTGGGACAGGTCATACCATTGGGTAGAACTTATAGGCTTAGTCCTAATGAACCTATTTTCTTAATTCACCACAAGGATTCCATTATCATCATTGTCATTATTTTCATCATCATTATCATTTCGAGCACCATCCGTACCGTCACATCTCATACACGATACTCATACACCTGACTTGCAGCTTGTGAAGCGTGCATGATTTGACACACCATTACCACCTACCACTAAGACTATAGACACTACACCATCTCATAGGGTTGAGGACTGTGAGAGTTCTAGGGCTATTGTTGCTAGACCGCCTACTACTCCTACACTTGAAACACGATTAGACCATCAACAGGAACAGATAATAAGCACCTTTCTAGCTAATGTAATCTTTATCATTTATTATCTCTACGATAATCACCACCTTGTTTATCTCATTCCTTACTCCAATTGCCCCATTTTCCATCATTTCACGACGATACATCACTGCTTTACTAGGGGCTAGGCCAACTTTATTCTCGACCAATTAGTAGACTATTATTACTCGATAAGGTTCTCCTATGTATTCTACAAACCATCCAACAAATTTTATTCCAAATTATCCTGCTACTATTTCATAAAATTATTTCATTTGATTTTATTTCGAATTATTTTATCACCATCTCAGAAACGTTGTTTCATAAAGTTTTAAGCAAGTTGTTTTATTACCAACTTATCAGTTGGTTTCAGTCATTTTATCAACTATTTAATATACTCAGGCGAAACGGTTTTCATGTTACTCTGAAAAATCATTGAGCCATTATTTTACAAAACAAAACGTTGAATACCATCTAAAACTTCGGAGGAACATAATACTATTTCAACAAAAGCAAGCATCACATCATTTGTCCTTAATTATACATGGCCTGATCACCTATGTATAATTCAGGAAGAATTATGTCATGAAAGTAACAAGTATCATTTCAAATCTCCTAAAAACAATTCTCATTTAAAAGTAAAGTTTTATAAACAGATAAATCGTGCATAAACATTTCTTTTTGTTAACACTCTAAAGGTGCTTACGCCATTTATCTCTCACTCAACCGATAAGTTAGGATTTGACGAGTGACATTTTAGGAAAGACTTCCTATACCATTTGTGAGGAGGATTTCTCGATACAAGAAAACAATGGAAGGATTTTGGAATTACCAACAAGGACTAGAACTAGGTGGTAGGATGATTCAAAACCCAACAAAAATCTTAAGACATCACGAGACCTTCCGAACCACTATTTTGGGTTAGAATCCAAACTCTATCATTCCAAAAGTATTAGTTAGACCGAGTTACGAGATTTTAGTACGAAGCAAATACACACGAAGCAACATTATAGGGATATACCAAGTTTTCTAACTGAGATTGTAGAACATTCTGTTAAGCATGGCCTCAACAATAGGTGAACTTCCCTACAATGAGTTTCCCTTAAAGGAAATTAAGGTTATCGATATAAACTTCCCCTAAGGCATTGTGTCCTCTAGAAATTCCAAGTAACCTCACCTCTATATCAAGAGATGTCACAGGTTTGAACATGTCGGACAATCAATGACTCCTCATCTACAAGTGAAGCTAGAACAGACATTCTTTGACATAGTATAAGCGGATATCTATTTTCTTGCTAGCATGGTAACAATATTAGTGATGAACTATTTTTGGAAGCACTCAATATCGGAACAAATCTTGGAAGCCAACCACATTAGACATATCATACAACGTCGAATTAGCTAATGGTAGCGTAGTTTGCACCAACACCATTGTTCGCGGTTGCACATTCAATTTTCTTAATCATCCCTTCAACATAGACCTCATGCCCGTAGAGCTTGGTAGTTTTGACGTCGTCATAGGCATGGATTGGTTATCTAAGCATCGCGCGAAGATCATTTGTGATGAGAAAGTTGTTCATCTTCCCTACAATGGCGAAACTTTGATTATTCGTGGGGAACGAAGTGGAACCAGAATTAGTATCATATCGAGTATCAAAACGGAGAAGTACATTAAGAAAGGTTGTCTTGCTTTCTTAGCCCATGTAACCGAGAAAAAGTCGGAGGAGAAGCGACTTGAAGATGTTCCTATTGTCTGTGAATTTTCTGAAGTATTTCTCGAGGATTTACCGGGACTTCCACCGGCACGACAAGTAGAATTTCATATTGACTTAGTGCCCGGAGCTGCACCGATTGCGCGAGCACCGTACCGTTTAGCGCCATCCGAATTACAAGAGTTGTCTAATCAATTGCAAGAGCTTCTAGACAAAGGATTCATTAGGCCGAGTTCCTCGCCTTGGGGAGCACCGGTCTTGTTTGAGAAGAAGAAAGATGGATCCTTCCAAATGTGCATAGATTATCGAGAGTTGAACAAGTTAACGGTGAAGAATCGTTACCCACTCCCCAGAATTGATGACTTGTTCGATCAGTTACAAGGTTCTAGTATTTATTCCAAGATTGATCTTCGGTCGGGTTATCATCAGCTTCGAGTTCGGGAAGAGGATATTCCGAAAACAGCGTTTAGAACACGTTACGGTCATTACGAGTTTCAAGTGGTGCCGTTTGGATTGACTAATGCACCGGCGGTATTCATGGATCTCATGAATAGAGTTTGTAAGCCGTACTTGGACAAGTTTGTTATAGTGTTCATTGACGACATATTGATCTACTCCAAGAGCAAAGAAGAGCACGAAGAGCATTTAAGGACGATTTTAAGGCTACTCAAGAATGAGAAGTTGTATGCTAAGTTTTCGAAGTGTGATTTTTGGAACCACAAAGTGCAATTTCTTGGTCACATCATTGATAGTCAAGGACTACAAGTTGATCCCGCAAAGATTGAAGCCGTGAAAGATTGGGCTACTCCAACAAATCCTACGGAAATTCGACAATTTCTAGGACTAGCCGGGTATTACCGAAGGTTCATCGAAGTTTTTTCGAAGATAGCGAGACCTTTGACCAAGTTGACGCAGAAAAACAAGAAGTACGAGTGGGGAAAGAAACAAGAAGCTGCTTTTCAGTTGTTGAAGCAAAAGCTTTGCAGTGCGCCGATTTTAGCACTACCCGAAGGCATTGAGAACTTTGTTGTATATTGCGACGCTTCGCATAAAGGACTTGGGGCTGTTTTAATGCAAAATGAGAAGGTGATAGCGTATGCTTCTCGACAACTTGAGACTCATGAGAAGAACTACACCACTCATGATCTCGAGTTAGGAGCCGTAGTTTTTGCATTCAAGATTTGGAGACACTACCTCTACGGTACAAAGTGCACAGTGTTTACCGACCACAAGAGTTTGCAATATATTCTTGATCAAAAGGAACTTAACATGAGGCAACGTCGTTGGTTGGAGTTACTCAGCGACTATGATTGTGAAATCAAGTATCACCGGGGAAAAGCCAATGTTGTGGCTGATGCTCTTAGTCGGAAAGAGAGGCCTAAACCTTTAAGAATTCGATCATTGGGAATGACGATTATTTCTCCTTTACCATCGAAAATCCACGAAGCGCAAGTCGAGGCACTTAAGGAGGAAAACCGACCAAGTGAAAAGCTTTATGGCATGCCCGAAAGCGCAAATGGTTTTGTAAAGAGAGCAGATGGAGTACTATGTTTCAAGGATAGAATGTGGGTTCCATTGTATGGCGGAATACGAGAATTGATTATGCATGAGTCGCATAAGTCAAAGTATTCTATTCATCCAGGATCGGATAACATGTATCAAGACCTTAAGAAGCTTTATTGGTGGCCGAACATGAAAGCGGAGATTGCCACGTACGTTAGCAAATGTCTTACCTGCGCTAAGGTAAAAGTCGAATATCAGAAGCCTTCAGGATTACTCCAACAACCGGAAATTCCTCAATGGAAATGGGAACGTATTACTATGGACTTTGTTACGAAACTTCCTAAGACATCGGGAGGTTACGACGCTATTTGGGTAATTGTTGATCGCCTTACCAAGTCAGCCCATTTCATACCGATTAGAGAGACTTATTCCATGGAGCAACTCACTAGACTTTATGTCAAGGAAATAGTCTCGAGGCACGGAGCACCAATTTCTATTATTTCCGACAGAGATAGTCGATTCACTTCAAACTTTTGGAATTCATTGCAAGATTCATTCGGAACCGGATTAGAGATGAGCACCGCATATCACCCACAAACCGATGGTCAAAGTGAAAGGACCATTCAAACATTAGAAGACATGCTGAGAGCATGTGTTATTGATTTTGGAAAGGGTTGGGCTAACCATTTGCCATTGATTGAATTCTCGTACAACAATAGCTATCACACCAGTATCAAGATGGCACCATTCGAGGCACTCTATGGTCGAGAGTGCCGATCACCTGTTTGTTGGGCCGAGGTAGGAGACGCACAACTTACTGGTCCAGAAATGGTACGGGAAACCACGGAAAAGATAGTTCAAATTCGTGATAGACTTAGAACTGCCAGGAGTCGACAGAAAAGTTATGCGGATGTTAGATGCAAAGATTTGGAATTTCAAGTGGGTGACAAAGTTATGTTGAAAGTATCGCCTTGGAAGGGCGTGGTACGTTTTGGAAAGCGTGGGAAATTGAACCCGAGATACATTGGACCATTCAAGATTTTGAGCAGAGTTGGTCCTGCAGCTTATTGTCTTGATCTTCCGTCAGAACTTAGTCATGTGCACAACACGTTTCACGTTTCAAACTTAAAGAAGTGTCTTTCGGACGAATCGCTCATTATTCCATTGGACGAGGTTCAACTTGACGACAAACTCAACTTTGTGGAAGAACCTGTAGAAATCATGGACCGCGAGGTCAAGCAGTTGAAACAGAGTCGTATTCCTATTGTGAAAGTTCGTTGGAATTCTCGACGAGGTCCTGAGTTTACTTGGGAACGGGAAGACCAGATGCAACACAAGTATCCTCATCTTTTCGCCGACACCGTTAGACCTAACAACGATTGAATTCAGGGACTGAATTCCTTTTTGGATGGGCGAATGTGACAACCCGTACTTTCAGGTCATTTCTCGACACAGTTCATGTCTCATTATTTCAACATTTTTAGTAAACTTGGTTTACTTGTTTCAAATTCGCGTAACCTTGGAGGTTTAGCGGCGAATTCATGATCATGACATCACGTACATTTCATATGGACTATGATTAGTCTACATTTCATTGACATCATGTGCATCTCATTAGTACATTCACGACATTTCATTTTCACTTGCAACGCGTAATTTTTATATTTAATAATTTTTATCGCGTGAGTTATTATTTTAAATATTTAATCCATTACTTTCAAAAATGATCCCGAGGTATTTTTAAACTTACATTTAGTTCATAAAAACTATATTTTTAGTTTTCCTAGTGTTTCAAATTTATTTGGTACTCAAATCGTTAAAGCTTAATTATTACGACGTTTTCTTAAAAATTTTACGATAATTATTTTTATCACTCAAATTTCGCAAGGAAGGTATTTTTACAATTTTTATCATCTCTTTACAATCTATTTTGAACTATTAAAAACTTACTTGTACATTTTCTACATTTTACTTACCTTTTCTTACAAAATTACACAAATGTTAAACAAATTATACAAGTAATAGATTTAAAAAAAAAAAAAAAATTATATTGGAGAGACAACCCTCCCCAAAAACCGGCCAAGGGGAGGGTGTGTATTAAATGTTGTATGGTTTGTGTTTTTCTCATAATTCACTTCACCTCAAAAGTCTTGCACTCAAATAATTCATTTCAATCTCATAGTTACCAAGTGTTAAATAAAATTTTCTCTCCTTCCTTTTGGCTTCTCAAGAACCGGCCAAGCAACAAGAACAAAGGGGATCAAGATTTTTGCAAAAATCAAGTGTTTATCAACCTAGTTTATACTCTTTTTATGGTTTTGAAATAAAAACCAAGGGTATTTAAGTTTAATCCTTGTTACTTTCACCTCATCACTATCACTTGTAAGCATGTTTTTATCATTTTCATGTTTCCTCTTCATTTTCATATGTTTCTTTTCATTTTTGGAGCTTATATGCATGTTATGTGATTTATACCATTTTTCTTATGATTTTTGAGTTATATATATAATTATGGTCATCCTATAAATATTCCCATGGTATTCTTTGGTCTTGATAGTGATTAGGAACCCATGACACCCTAAGAAGGTGTATGGTAGGATTAGATTAGCTTTGGAGTTGATTTGAAGGGATTAGAATAGGTTTTGTCCGAGAAAAACTATTTTCGATAACTATATATTTGTGTTCTGTCCTTAATTCGAATTTCTGGAAAAACCTACTGTTGGTACGAAACTTTGGCCTTGATATTTAGAAAATATACTTTAAAACGAATCCGTGGCCTTTTGAACGGATAAAAACGGACTTATAACGAAGAAGTTATGGATTTTTAAAGTTTGACGACGAAACGTATTATTTTCAGAAAATTCAGCATGCAGTTTTTAGTTTGTTCGGGTCAAAAACGAGCCTTAAGCTTCACAAATTATTACGACTAGTCAAAAATATATTAGTATACTTCGATACGAAGCTAAGGACATATTTTACGTAGAAAACGGATTTAAAACGACAAAGATATGCACTTTTTCATAAAGTTGCCGTAAATATTATTTTCTAAAAACTATATTATTTTTACGATTCAAGTATTTCATTAGCTGTAAAGGCTATGTTTGCGGCAGTTTTTAACAAGGTTGTGAAACTTTTTAGAACGAAATGTCTTCTAGTAAAATCAAGTTCATCGGCCATATTTTTCAAAACAAAAAGCTGTTTGTCAAGCGGATTTATAGTGAATTAATTACGGACGTTCAAACTTGGCCGAAACTCATTTTCTGCACACAATTAGCCAAAATCACTATCTTTAACCCTTAATATTTTTATGATCGAGACCTTTTGGACGAAAACTCCTGAACTGAAACTTTTAGATATCGATACAAACTTTCTAAAACCGTTGAGTTCGTTCTCTAACGATCGACGTACACCGTTTTACGACTATTTTTCCGGAGCCATTTTTGTTAATTTCATGATTTTTCCGACGACATTGTTTTGCGACGAAAAGAGTTAATTTCACCAAAAATCATTATAAAACCATTGTAGGATGACATTTTGACGTAAAAACATGTAAAGTCATTTTTGAAGGGTCAAGACGTCAAAAGAGTATTTTTCGTCGACGAGTAATATTTTCAAAACTCGTAAATGGTATAAATAACATACGAAGTGCATGCATAACATTACATTGCAACTCATGACATATCATATCATTCGTAATAGGTCCCGGTTGACGCATTACATTATACCTCAGTGTACTCACTTTTGCCGTTATTCCAGTTTATCCAAGTGAGTTTTCATAGCCCCGTTTTACATGCTTTCGATTATTTTCAAACCCACGGGGGAGAATACATTGCACTACATTTTGTTGTACGATACCAAGTATGTTAAATTCAATTACATTGCTTAAGTTACCACATTTGCCAATTTGAAAGTCCCCATTACTTGAACATGAACCGTTAATCTTTGAAGCGAGGATGAGTGGATAGATCTATCGAGGGTGACGCCTCCATCCGGGTTGGTGAATCCCAACCAGGCAAACGGATGCATTTCATTTGATCATGTTACGGAGTTGTCTGGCAAACACTCTGCAGGGGCATACATTATTGAACAGTCTAGTTTCGGGGTCATGGGCTTAGAGCAATTGTAACATTATTTTTACGTGACTGGATTGTCATGCATGGTCTATTCTTGTGTAGTCGTATAAAACATTTACATAAACCTATGATTTCTCACCAACATTATTGTTGACCGTTTTTAGCAATGTATTTTCAGGTAACTGAGGCATTCATCATGACATGGTTTAGGGACCTACATTTTGAGTCGTGGCGTCGACTTACATTATTGTACATTATGGTACTTTATTTCAAAACATCGTTTGGATTTGTAACATGGATGTATTTCCGCAAACTTTGTAAACCTTTTGGGACCGATGTTGTACTCTGATTGTTTTTATGAAATATCCAACGATGTGTTTTTAAAACGACACTTTAGGTCGTTCAATATAACTGTGATGTGGTGCTATGACAGTCAATCCCCAGGAATTCCATTCCGCTGCAAAACAGGTAAATTGGGGGTGTGACACCAGTTTATCACCAAGAAATTGTAGAGCTCCTGAAATGCTTTTATGAGAATCTAAGCAACCTGCGTGATCAGCGTCTGAAAAAGCTATTAGTTCAAAACCAGAATCCTTCGGATACCAGAGTCCTAAATGAATGGTTCCCTTGATGTATCGGAGGATTCTTTTAGCCTCAGAGAGGTGAGTTTCAATTGGTCTTCACTGATAACGGGAGCAAAGATATACAACAAATACAATGTCAGGCCTACTGGCTGTTAGATACATGAGAGACCCAATAATACTTCGATATTTTGTAGGGTCAACCAATTTTCCATGCAAATCAGCATCCAGTTTCTTGGTATGTGCCATTGGTGTGGCATAGGTATCACAGGTTTGCATTCCATGTTTGTTTAATATTTCAAGAGCATATTTGGATTGACTCAAGAAAATACCACGGGGTGATTGATGAACTTGCAATCCAAGAAAGAATGTAAGTTCACCCATCATGGACATTTCAAAATGTTTTTTCATAAGTTTTGAAAAAGCGTTTGAGTATTTTAAATGTGTTGACCCAAAAATGATGTCATCCACATAAATTTGAATGATTAAAATGTGTTCCCCGTGAAATTGTATGAAAAGTGTTAGGTCGACCGAACCTTTAATGAAATTATTGGCAATGAGAAAGGATGATAACTTATCATACCACGCCCGAGGAGCTTGTTTGAGACCGTAGAGAGCCTTGTTCTGTTTGTAGACGTGATTTGGGAACTCTGGATCAACAAATCCTTCTGGCTGACTAACATAGACCGTTTCCTTCAGTTTACCATTCAGAAAAGCGCTTTTAACATCCATCTGAAAGACCGTGATGTTCATGTGAACAGCAAATGCCAAAAAAATCCGTACAGCCTCAAGTCGAGCAACCGGAGCGAAGGATTCCTCGAAATCAATCCCCTCTTCTTGTCTATAACCCTTAGCCACCAGACGTGACTTATTTCTGACAACCGTACCGTCAGCATCTAACTTGTTTTTCCAAATCCATTTCAGACCAATAACATAGACCCCTGTTGGTTTTTGAACCAATTTGATTCGCTCCCAGACGGTCAAGTTTTATCACGCAAGCTAGCCACTTGTGAATGGCTAACCGTAACAAACTTCAAACAGTCTGGAACCAAATGCAATGAAGATCAGGAGAGTGTAGTGTTTCCCCAGGTCGTTAAGTCCCACGGAGACTCAATGGTGTTTCAAAACTTTCAGATTTAAAATGATTGTTGAGGACAAATTAAGCTGTAGACAACTTAAGCATACTAAAATAAGCTAAAGAATGTAAAGAAACAGACTATTAAACTACAATAAGCAATTCAGCAGAATCAACAGAATCTAAAATTCTAAATCAGCAGAAATGAAATAGAAATTAGCAACAACAAACAAATCGGCAGAATCCAAACTTCTACATTAGCAGAATCAAAAAATTCAATTCAGCAAACTTCAAACAGACCAGCAGAAGCATATCAGCAGAAGCCAAAATACTGAATCAGCAGAATCAGCAAATAACACTTCAGTAGATTAAAATGCAATTCAGCAGAATCACGGATAAGTTGACTAATGTGAACTTAGAATCAAATCTACTTACTGATTATGTTATATTAACCTAAAATAAAATGAGATTAAGCTAAGTTAACAAGTTTTAAACTAATGTGATGAGATTAACAAACTAAAACCTTAATAGTTAACAAATGAGTGAGATTAAAGAGATTTTGACTTTTTATCAACTGAGGACTGGTTTTTTATGGTTTGTTTGAGTTATTAGTTGTGTATGTGACACAGTACAACAAAAAGCAACAACACAAGCAACCTATAACACAGTTTAACTAACAAAACCAAACAAGCCTTTATAAGACTGATTTGAGACTTTTCAAAGACTTTCAAAGATTTAAACCATGCACTTGATTACAAACCTTATAATATCATATATGAAGACTAAATAAGTGTAAAACAACAACAATAACAACATAAAACTCTAGAATGACACTAATGCTATATTAACTGTTAAACTATGATTTTTAACAACTACAAATTTTAATGAACAAACAACTTGTTTTAATGTTTAACTTTACTTAGCTATAACTAAGAAACACAAAAACACAAAGATTTAAGCTATAAACTTACTTATACAGTAAAATGCAAAAGTTGAGTTAAAAGCTTACAAAAGGGTATCCAACTGAAACCACAGAACCAAGATCAAAAGACCACTCCTATAGGCTTACCACTAAGCCTCTAACCCAAGGCAATCCAATATTCACCCTGCTCCAGCTGTGATCACCATTTCTTATGATTTTTGATTTTCTCACTATTTAATTTGTATTTTTGGTGTTTTTCTCTTTTTGATTCTAAACTGATTTTAAAGGTTTCTAATAGCTTAAATAAGCTATCTAGGAGCTTAAGTGAGCCTATCAGTCCAAGATAACAACTATTAACAACATTAACATCATATGAGATTTTGAACTTGAAAAATGCATAAACTTGAAAATATGATTAAGACTTGAAATTGATACTTGCAAAAGTTTAACAATACACTGAAATGACTTAACAAAACACTTGAAGGCTTTAAAATACACTGAAATTGAAAATTACTTAAAACGACATAAGCTAAAAGTAAAGTACACTAGCTATCTCCCCAGATTGCTTCTTATCTCTTCTTTATAGACTTTTGAGACTTCTTGTCGATCTCTGATTGTTTCCCACCTTTTTCCAGCCATTGGATCCTCAAAATTCATCAGAATCGTCCATGTGTAGATTTGGCGCCAAAAAAGTCATTAGCAGGTTTCAATCAATTAATGAATTTCGGATATTGTGAAGGTGGAGGGGGTTTGGTATACAAGTGGTGAGACAGGTGTAAAGGGTGGATAGAGCAAATCAAGGAAACCACCATGGTATCTGGATTTTGGCGCGACAATGAGGTAAGGGATGCACAGTGCCTGGTTTTTGACTTTCGCTGACCCGTTTTATTAATTCACAGAGGGCTCAAAATAGGGTTTGGACTGGGGTCAAGGGTCAAGGGTTCTAGGTCCAAGGTTCAAGTGTGGGATGGGCTTGTGTTTAATATAGGATCCGGTTTGGATTTGTATACACAAGGACCATTGTTGTAAATTCTGCAAACTTGAGGGACTAAACTGAACTTTTTCTAATGTTATCAAAAGGACCACACTTGACAAACTTTGATAGCACAAGGACCACTTTTGCATAAAATTCCATTTTTATAAATCCAAGGACTATTTTTGACACTTTTCAAATTTGAAGGACCTTTTCTGCCATTTGACCAAAGATTCATTCAAGGACCATTTTTTTGACAACTTAGAATATTTCAGGGACCTTGAATGATAAAACTCCACATTTTTGGATTCCAGGGACTAGATTTGACAACTTTTGAAACTTGGGGGACTTAAACTGCCAATTTTGCAAACTTGATATGTTTTTCATCTGATTTTGATATTTTTGCATTTAAAACACATAAAACACTGATTTGTGATATTTTCATCATTTTGATGCATTTCTGAGTGTTTTCAGATGTTTTTGCCGTCTAGATGGTACAAAAATGATGAGTATTTAGACACTCATCAATCCCCCACACTAAGATATTGCTAGTCCCTAGCAATGTTTTAAAACTTTAATGGATTTTAAAGAACTCTTTACCAAAAGCCATCACTTCTGGAGTAGCCAATTGTTTTGGTTCAAGTAAGAATCTTGGTACAATGATAACCAAATGATTTTTAGCAAATCATAAGCTGTAAACGGATTTGATTTGTCAGAAGCCGTTTGCTTCTGGACTAGCCAACTCTTAGATAAAATATCTTTGGTGAGCCGATTACCAATTATGGCTTTTCCACTGCCTTTACCACAAGCCATAAACTTGCGGGCTAGCCAACTCTTCACTAATTAAGGATATGGTGAGCTGAACACCATACAATTTTGGGCAAATTGCAAGCCATAAACGGATTTGAGATATCTTTACCAAGAGCCGTTTGCTCCTGGATTAGCCAATCCTTATGTGTGTTAGACATGGCGGACTGATAACCATATGCTGAGTAAGTGAAAAATACTTACTCCAAAAAAAAAAAAATTTTTGGCCAAAAACGGGGGAATTGGGTGGAATAAATGCATGATAAAATTCGTGAGAATTCCCCCCCACACTTAGAAATGAATATTGCCCTCAATATTCAAAGTATCGGCGGTTATGCCGAAACTGAGAACGTAAAAGGGAAATACTACGGCCATTATTTTATTTTTGATATATACACCTTTTTTTTTTTTTTTTTTTTTTTTTTTTTTTTTTTTTTTTTTTTTAGAGAAGAAAACTTATATACAACAGCGGAGGGCAACTCCCCCACACTAGGGTGGTAGAAAAGGGTAAGAAGACAGAAACATGGGTGAAAACCCATATGGTGTATGTGATGAGTGTCTAAATACTCATCATTTTTGTACAAATTAAACTGCAAAAACATCTGAAAACACTCAGAAATGCATCAAAATGATAAAAATATCACAAACAAGTGTTTTATGTGTTTTAAATGCAAAAATATCAAAATCAGGTGAAAAACGTATCAAGTTTGCATAATTGGCAGTTTTAGTCCCCCAAGTTTCAAAAGTTGTCAAAAATAGTCCCTGGTAAAACCAAATAAAGAGAAATATCATTTTGAGTCCCTAGGGATTCTTAAGTTGTCAAAACTGGTCCTTGAGATTTAAATTTACAAATTTACAACTTTGGTCCTTTAACTTTCAAAAATGACAACTTAGGTCCCTTAACTTTCAATATTGACAAGTTAGGTCCCTAAACTTTCAAAGCTTGTCAATTTTGGTCCCTTTAAAACAAGTTTGGAAAATTACAGGTTTGGTCCTTGGTCTTTTCAGAATATACAAAACAAGTCCTTGTTATTATTTAACAAAAGACTTGTCAAAATAGAATTGTGACCCCTGCCTTTTATCCATTTGACCCCCTGACCCTCTCTTTTTGACCCCTTGGTCAACCCAAGTCAAACAAACAGGATAACCCGCCCACTGGCTTATCTTCCTCTCCAACTTGCCCTGCAACCTCAGGCACCATCACCTCACCTTTCCACCCCCTCCTCATCATACTCACCTAACTTACCCACTACAATAAATGCACCCCCCTACTAGCTATTTCACAGAGCAAATTGTCAAACCAATTTTCCCGCCAAATTTGAATCAAAGGCTACAATGCATTCTAGCCATCCAATGGCTCACAAGACTGATGGGATTCACTCAGAAGAAAGAGAAAAAGAGTTTTGGTGTATAAAAAGGGAAGGAGAAGAAGAAGAGAGGAGTAATTAGTTTTCAACTTTTCTTGTATGTCTTTTTAATTAGTAATGTCTTAATCTAAATTTAAAATTGTAATTCTCTGTTTTTATGCACTTAATTAAAGGTATTTTATCATTATAAATCATTCTCAAGCAGCCATTCAAGTTATTATTCATATCAAACATTTTATGCTACTGTTAAAAATTTCCACTTCAAGTTCTTATGAACAAAGTCTCATTAGCTTATTTATAAGCTGAAACAAGCTTACATAAGCTAATCATAGCTTTTTGCAAGCTTGTACTTAGGTTTCAAGCAGTTTAGAGATTTGGTCAACAAAAGTCAAAGATGGAGCAAAAATTGATGCAGAAGGATTTGGGTTGGTTCAGAGCTTGAAATGGGTTGATTTTGTGTACTTGGGTTGGTTTGAATAGGGTAATGTTACTGTGGTTCTGGTTTCAATAGGTGGCAAGCCATTGTGGCTAAAGCATTATATGTAAGTTTAAGGATCTCTTAGCATAATCTGTGTTTGTGGTCATAGCTAGTTCCAATCTGTTTATTAAGTAGTGTTTATGTTATTTAGACTTAGTTTGATGATTAAAATGAGCTGGGTTAGTCTCTAGTTTAATTGTACTTTGCAAATTTGTGTTTAAAGTGGTGTTTGGATAAACACATTCAACTGTCATTTAGGCTAGTTCAGTGATAGCTTTTTGTTGTTTCATGCTTGTTTGACTATAAGTAACTCAATTCAAGTCTTGGTTTGGTGCATGCTAGTTCAAAAGTCAACATTATATTGAAATCTGTCTTACTGATAATCTGTGTGGATTTGGATTTGCTAATTCATTGTTTTGTGTTTAGAGGTGTTAAACAAAGCTTGAATTATATCCATTACACCTTATAACACCTAGATCAGTGATAAAATTGGATCCAAAGTTCACTAAAGTCAAAATTCCAAAATCTGTCAAAAGTCAAATACTTGTAAAACTTGTTTTGAGCTCAATAAGGAAGATTTTTCCTGAGCTTAATTCTGAACTAATCTCAGTGTGACTTGGGATTTCAAAAAGTTCAGCTGGTGCTCTTTCTTGTCATCATTTTATCTGATTTTTACAAATTTTATAAAAGCTCCAAAGAAGCTCTTCTTTTAGGTCCATATTGCCCTGCTCACTGTGTCAGTTAATACCGAGTTTTACTCAGATTTTGTGCAAGTTGCACAGGGCTCAAAAGAGCTTCCCATAGTCTGAATTTTGGAACATTTGATCTCAACCAGGTCTACTTCAGTTTCCAATTTGTAGATTTTAGTTTGAGCTTATTTTTAAGCTTGTGCATGTGATCAAAGTTGGTACCCAAAGCTGTTTAGGTTTATAAAATCAAATAAGTCAAAACTGTTGAGCTTGTGATTCTGTGGTTCATGCTTGTTGATTTTAGTTGCAATTGGTCATTTTTAGTAGTTTAGAGCTTCTGTTAGCAGTTGGTTCACTTTGGTGCTCATTTGCTTATTCTAGTGCTTATTTCAATAAGCACTTGAAAAGCAGTTTCAAATTCATCCATATAAGCACCTGTTTTTCCATTTTTCTTATATTCCTAGTATTAATTTAGAGTTTTCCTGAAAATTTCAGATTTTTCCAAGTTGTTTTGCTATTTTTCCTAATTTAAAGTAGTTTTTAAGCATTTTTAAATAGCTTTTAATACAAAAAATTAAGAAAAGGTTCAAAAAAATAATTTTTCAATTTTCTTAGGTTTAGATAAATATAAAAAGTGAAAAAAGTAATTTTCTAGATTTTTCATAGTTTATTTTGTAATTTTTAGTAATTTAATTAGTTTTTAATAGTTTAAAAATCATAAAAAAATAGAAAATTAATCAGAAAATTACAAAAATAGTTTTGAAAATTCTATTTTGATATTTTAGACTTTTCCAATTCATAATTTTATTTTTCTAGGTTTATTTCCTATTTTCTTGTAATTTAGGTAATTAATTAATAGTTAAAAATAGTTTTTAATTAATAATAATTAGATAATTAGTTATAAAAATAATTTTCTTTTCCTAAAATTTTTCTTTTATCATTAGGTTTATAAAAATATCATTTTCATATTTTTAGGATTAATATTGTGTAAGTTTCACGTTTTTGTTTGTACGTCACGTAGTTTTAATTCAGTTTTATAAAAACAAAAAGAATAAAAACATCATTTTAATAACAGTGATAGCGTTTATTTAATATTTTTATCTTTTTAGATTTCCTTTAATTTGCATTTAAGCCGTTGTAATTTGTTGGCTTTTTCCGTAGTTATAATAAATCAAATCTCTGTATCCATTCAAATCTTCTCGATCACTAAACGTTTGACTATTCTCGCACGGCTCGTTGGGACATAACGACCTGGGAAAACCCTATACTCCCCAGGACTTCATTGCATTTGTGTCTGAACTGTTTTAAGTTTCTTACAGCTAGCCATTCACAAGTGGCTAGCTTGCGTGAGATAACTTGACGGTTTTGCGCGAATCAAATTTTGGCGCCGCTGCCGGGGAGCTGTGCTAATTATCCTACGTTTAGCAGATTAGTGATTTGAATAATCACTCCTTGTTCATACCATCTATCTATATCTATATATATTTCTATAAAAAAATCCAAAAAACCCAAAAACAGCCAA
The DNA here is from genome assembly GCA_019973895.1 of Chrysanthemum seticuspe. Lineage (NCBI taxonomy): Eukaryota > Viridiplantae > Streptophyta > Magnoliopsida > Asterales > Asteraceae > Chrysanthemum > Chrysanthemum seticuspe. The sequence goes on from BPTQ01000005.1 coordinate 230,436,216, forward strand.
AAAACGTATAAAACACAAAAATATTTTGCTTTTGTTTCTATATATGTATCAAATATAAAAATACAAAAAGATTCGTCGTTTTCTTAAATAATAAACAACTTAAAAGATTACCACCGCAAACCAAGGCAGTGCACTACCTAACTGGGGGTGCGACCATAATAAGTTCCCGAACCAAAGATTTAAAACTTGCCTTTGTGTCCTTGTGATTGGTGTACCTTTTTCAAAGAAGCCATTCATCTTGGATTATTGGTTAAGTTCACTGTTGTTTTGCCTCGATCTTGTGTTAATTGATTTTGTTGTGATATCGACGTTTCAGAACCAGAAAACCCTAAAGATTCTTCTCACCCCGATTTTTATAAAACATCTTCATAATTCTCATTCTCATCTGAAAGAATTTCATAATTCCTCTCCTTAACTCTGAGATCCTCTAGAGTTAACTCTAGTGCATGCGCACTCGTTCTTCTAGATCATTGAGTCCTTTTCGTGATCTAGCAGAAATTCCTAGGCGACGTTCTCGTAGACGTGCTGCCCAAATAGTCGAACCCGAGATTCGTACTATTTCAAACAAAATGGCAGACGAACGTACTATGGCGGAAATGCTCCAAGCACCCACCGAGGGTTATGGAGATGCCATCATTCTTCCTGTAATCAATTCTGATCACTTTGAATTGAAGACACATTTGATCACACTTGTGTCTACAAATCAGTTCCACGGGTTTGACCGAGAAGACCCGTATGCACACATCCGTTGGTTTAACAAGTTGACTTCAACTATCAATTACAAGGATGTGTCACAAAAAGTCATCAAGTTGATGCTTTTTCCATTCTCACTTGAGGGGACAGCCCGGATTTGGCTGGAAAAAGAACCCCCTCGATCCATCAAAACTTGGGAGGAACTTGTTCAAAAGTTTGTCAATCATTTCTTTCCTCCATCAAAGACGACTAATCTTAAAAATGAAATTTCTGGATTTCGTCAAAATTTCGATGAAAACTTTGGAGAGGCATGGGAGAGATTCAAGGATCTCCTCAGGAAATGCCCCCATCATGAATTCACGGAGCTTCAACAAGTCAATATCTTTTATAATGGGTTGAACGGTAACGATCAAGATTCTTTGAATGCAGCCGCCGGTGGCAATATCTTGAATCGTAAGCCTAAAGATGTGATTGAGATTTGCGAGCAAAAATCAAAAGTTCCTATTTCTCGCAACAAAGTCAATACTCCTAACACTCCTGCATCTTCATCCAGTAACTCTTCTGAGTTAGCAGCTCCGATAGCTGCTCTAACGGATGCCATCCGTTGTATGATTAAGGATGTTAAGGAAATCAAAAGCGAGATTCATAAACCGGAACCAGTCAAAGCCGTAAACAAGGTGTGTGAAACTTGTAGTGGTCCACACGCGTATTATGATTGTCAAGCAACCGATGCTTCCTTTTACCAAGCTCCAGTAGCTTCGGTAAACCACAATCAATACCGACCACAGGCTGATCCTCACTACCGTGCACCTAGCGGTATGATACCACCTGGTTTTCCTCCTGTGCAAAACCATGGCAATCAAAATCGCTTTGTTCCGAATCAAGGACAAAATTTCAATCAAAACCGGAATAATCACAACCCACCATATCAAGCTCCAAATCAGCAAAGTTATCAACAACCTTCTCATGCTCCCCCACCAAATGACTTCATGAAAATTACTGAGTCAAGCATACGTTCTATGCAAACTCAGATCAATAACATGAGGGTTGAGCTAAAGAAGGAAATTGATACCACAATGTCTCGGCAAACAAATGAGTTGAAGAATATGATGAGCAGTTTCATGAACATGAATACGAACCAAGCTTCATCATCTTCTGGAGGACTCCCAAGCAATACAGTTACCAATCCAAATGCCGAGTTGAAAGCCGTCACCACTCGTAGTGGTAAGACGCACAATGGACCTTCGACTCCTATGCCCCCTCCTCCTGTGGCAATGAGTCAAGTTACCAAGGAGACAACGGACAAGGTGCATTATTCAAGCCCACGAAGTACCGCACACGTCCAACCTTCGGTAGTCCAAGCTTTAAGTCCGGAACCCGAAGTTCCGAAGACACATTCTGAGCCAGAAAACACTTCCATCCCGGCTCAAAAGTCTAGTCAGCTTCCTTACCCATCAAGAATGAATGATGAGAAGCTCAAAGACAGAAACAAAGAGCAAATGGAAAAATTTTTCCAAATCTTCAATGAGCTACACTTTGATATAAGCTTCATTGATGCTCTCGTTCTAATGCCTAAATTTGCATCCACGCTTAAAGGCTTACTGAGCAACAAAGATAAGTTGTCTGAGATGGCGAAAACCCCTCTAAATGAGCAATGCTCAGCGGCCATTCTTAATAAGCTTCCCGAAAATCTTGAAGACCCTGGCCGGTTTTTAATCCCGTGTGATTTCTTGGGGATGTTTCAATGCTCCGCCTTGGCCGATCTTGGCGCTAGCATTAACCTCATGCCACTCTCAGTATGGAAGAAATTGTCCCTTCCTGAACTTTCATCCACTTGTATGACACTCGAGCTAGCGGACCGTACCATAACTCGTCCACTTGGGATAGCCGAGGATGTCGTGATGAAAGTGGGAAAATTTCACTTTCATGCTGACTTTGTTGTAGTTGACTTCGATGCAGATCCTAAAGTTCCCCTCATCTTAGGGAGAGCTTTCTTAAGAACGAGTCGTGCTCTAATTGATGTGTTTGCTGAAGAGTTGACCATACGGGTTGACAACGACGAGCTCACGTTAAATATCAATCAAAATTCCAAACCTCTGTACAAACAGAGTGTTGCCACAATTGATCAAAGATCTGAAAGATTCAATGCAACACTCTCCAATTTCACGGTTAAGAGGAGTTTTCAAAAACGTGCTGAGCTCAAAGCTTTGAAAATTACCCCTGGTTCAAACAAATGGTTTGAAAGTTGTACCAGGGAAGTCAAGAGTATTCTTGATGATGATGATCTAGATTCGGAGACTTCATCGGAAGTGGTGGAAACTGCTAGCTCTAAGAGCACACCACTTGTCCCACCTCCGGAATCAGTTTGTCGCATCGAGTTTGTTAACTCTGTGGATGAAACGAAACTCTCTTCTGTTTCATCTGAGTTGGATGATGATGTTTGTGATCCAATGGGAGACATTCTTCCCATTGATGAATTACTCAAAAATGATCCATCATCTTCTAGTCTTATTCTCGACTCTTCCATTCCTTCTCTCACTCCTGATGAGGAAGATGACAACTTTTGGAATGAAGTCGATGCATTTCTTAGTGATGAGTCAATTCCTACAGGAATTGATAACACTTACTTGGATCCGGAGGGAGACATCCTTTTTCTGGAAAGTCTGTTGATTGAAGAACCATTTCCCACCCTCCCTCCCGGACATCTTCTTGACAATCACCATATAAGCTTCAAGTTTAAGCTTAAAAATGTCAAAAATGGTGATTTGCTTCTTTCTGATGAGGAATGGACTTGCATTCTCATGTACGTCTTTATTCCATTCTTCACAGATGGTGTGGTTGCTCTTTCCCTTTTCTCTTTCGGGAATGAGGACACCATCTTTGACCCCGGTATCATTCTTAATAGTTTTTACTATTAACAATACCGCGGTTGTGTCTCGTCGGTGTGGAACTTTCTGATGTTCATATGTTTGTTAACACTGTGAACGAAAGTCCGACTGAGATTGGTTTTCCACGTTACTTTCCCCAAGAACAAATGAATTCGGGGTCGAGTCAAGCTAGCGACTCGGTAACCAAAAACAGTAGCTAAACATGGGTTTTCACCCGTGTGTACCACCCTAGTGTGGGGGAGTTGCCCCACATGTTGTGTATATATAAGCGTTTCATGATGAAAAAAAAAATAAATAAATAAAAAAAAAAAAAAAAAAAAATGCTAAATAATGGCCGTAGTATTTCCCTTTTACGTTCTTTGTTTCGGCATAACCGCCGGTACTTTGAATATTGAGGGCAATATTCATTTCTAAGTGTGGGGGGGAATTCTCACGAATTTTATCATATAATTATACCAATTCCCCCATTTTTGGCCAAATTTTTTTTTGGAGTAAGTGTTTTACACTTCCTCATTTGGTTATTAGTCCGCCTTGTCTAATAAACAAAAGGATTGGCTAATCCAGGAGCAAACGGCTCTTGGTAAAGATATCTCAAATCCGTTGACGGCTTGCAATTTGCCCAAAATTGTATGGTATTCAGCTCACCATATCCTTAAAAGTGAAGAGTTGGCTAGCCCGCAAGTTTATGGCTTGTGGTAAAGGCAGTGGAAAAACCATAATTGGTAATCAGCTCACCAAAGATAATATTGATAATTTATCTAAGAGTTGGCTAGTCCAGAAGGGTACGGCTTCTGGTAAAGACAAAATCAAATCCGTTGAAAGCTGGTGGTTTGCTCAAAATCACATGGTTATCGGTTTACCATGGTTCTTACTTGAACTGAAACATTTGGCTACTCCAGAAGTAATGGCTTTTGGTAAAGAGATTGAAATCCATTAATTTTTCTCAAAACATTGCTAGGGACTAGCAATATCTTAGTGTGGGGGATTGATGAGTGTCTAAATACTCATCATTTTTGTACAAATTAAACTGCAAAAACATCTGAAAACACTCAGAAATGCATCAAAATGATAAAAATATCACAAACAAGTGTTTTATGTGTTTTAAATGCAAAAATATCAAAATCTGGTGAAAAACGTATCAAGTTTGCATAATTGGCAGTTTTAGTCCCCCAAGTTTCAAAAGTTGTCAAAAATAGTCCCTGGTAAAACCAAATAAAGAGAAATATCATTTTGAGTCCCTAGGGATTCTTAAGTTGTCAAAACTGGTCCTTGAGATTTAAATTTACAAATTTACAACTTTGGTCCTTTAACTTTCAAAAATGACAACTTAGGTCCCTTAACTTTCAATATTGACAAGTTAGGTCCCTAAACTTTCAAAGCTTGTCAATTTTGGTCCCTTTAAAACAAGTTTGGAAAATTACAGGTTTGGTCCTTGGTCTTTTCAGAATATACAAAACAAGTCCTTGTTATTATTTAACAAAAGACTTGTCAAAATAGAATTGTGACCCCTGCCTTTTATCCATTTGACCCCCTGACCCTCTCTTTTTGACCCCTTGGTCAACCCAAGTCAAACAAACAGGATAACCCGCCCACTGGCTTATCTTCCTCTCCAACTTGCCCTGCAACCTCAGGCACCATCACCTCACCTTTCCACCCCCTCCTCATCATACTCACCTAACTTACCCACTACAATAAATGCACCCCCTACTAGCTATTTCACAGAGCAAATTGTCAAACCAATTTTCCCGCCAAATTTGAATCAAAGGCTACAATGCATTCTAGCCATCCAATGGCTCACAAGACTGATGGGATTCACTCAGAAGAAAGAGAAAAAGAGTTTTGGTGTATAAAAAGGGAAGGAGAAGAAGAAGAGAGGAGTAATTAGTTTTCAACTTTTCTTGTATGTCGTTTTAATTAGTAATGTCTTAATCTAAATTTAAAATTGTAATTCTCTGTTTTTATGCACTTAATTAAAGGTATTTTATCATTATAAATCATTCTCAAGCAGCCATTCAAGTTATTATTCATATCAAACATTTTATGCTACTGTTAAAAATTTCCACTTCAAGTTCTTATGAACAAAGTCTCATTAGCTTATTTATAAGCTGAAACAAGCTTACATAAGCTAATCATAGCTTTTTGCAAGCTTGTACTTAGGTTTCAAGCAGTTTAGAGATTTGGTCAACAAAAGTCAAAGATGGAGCAAAAATTGATGCAGAAGGATTTGGGTTGGTTCAGAGCTTGAAATGGGTTGATTTTGTGTACTTGGGTTGGTTTGAATAGGGTAATGTTACTGTGGTTCTGGTTTCAATAGGTGGCAAGCCATTGTGGCTAAAGGATTATATGTAAGTTTAAGGATCTCTTAGCATAATCTGTGTTTGTGGTCATAGCTAGTTCCAATCTGTTTATTAAGTAGTGTTTATGTTATTTAGACTTAGTTTGATGATTAAAATGAGCTGGGTTAGTCTCTAGTTTAATTGTACTTTTCAAATTTGTGTTTAAAGTGGTGTTTGGATAAACACATTCAACTGTCATTTAGGCTAGTTCAGTGATAGCTTTTTGTTGTTTCATGCTTGTTTGACTATAAGTAACTCAATTCAAGTCTTGGTTTGGTGCATGCTAGTTCAAAAGTCAACATTATATTGAAATCTGTCTTACTGATAATCTGTGTGGATTTGGATTTGCTAATTCATTGTTTTGTGTTTAGAGGTGTTAAACAAAGCTTGAATTATATCCATTACACCTTATAACACCTAGATCAGTGATAAAATTGGATCCAAAGTTCACTAAAGTCAAAATTCCAAAATCTGTCAAAAGTCAAATACTTGTAAAACTTGTTTTGAGCTCAATAAGGAAGATTTTTCCTGAGCTTAATTCTGAACTAATCTCAGTGAGACTTGGGATTTCAAAAAGTTCAGCTGGTGCTCTTTCTTGTCATCATTTTATCTGATTTTTACAAATTTTATAAAAGCTCCAAAGAAGCTCTTCTTTTAGGTCCATATTGCCCTGCTCACTGTGTCAGTTAATACTGAGTTTTACTCAGATTTTGTGCAAGTTGCACAGGGCTCTGATGAGTGTCTAAATACTCATCATTTTTATAACATTTAAACTGCAAAATCATCTGAAAACACTCAGAAACAAATCAAAATGATCAAATTATCACAAATCAGTGTTTTATGTGTTTTAAATTCAAAAATATCAAAATCAGATGAAAAACGTATCAAGTTTGCAAAATTGGCAGTTTTAGTCCCCCAAGTTTCTAAAATTGTCAAAAATAGTCCCTGAGTCAAAATTTCAAAAGAAAAGTCACCAAAGGTCCTTTTATCATAAGTTGTCAAATTTAGTCCTTTGGTGAAAAATATGAAAAGTTTGAGAAAATTACAAAAATGGTCCTCCAAGTTTGAAAATTGGCAGAAATGGCCCCCGGAAAATTGGAAAATGGCAAAATTGGTCCTTATAGTTTTGAAGCTTGTCAATTTCAACCCTTGGAGAAACTTTGCTTAATTGGCAGGATTAGTCCCTTGAAATTCAGAAATTACACTTTAAGTCCTTGTATAATTAATAAACTTTAAACCTTTTTGGACCTTGAGCTATTTTGGACCCATGTCACAACCTAATTTTGACCCCCCTTATTACTTATGTCTGGTCAAACAAAATGGTCAAACAGACACCACTTGGCGCCCTTTTAGTCTTCTCCCCAACTGCTCCATGACTGCTTCCCCTGAATTCACTCCTCCACCATCACATACTCACATCCTTGTTCCCCCCTCCTCTACACAAAACAAAAACCATTAATTGCACCCTTTACCCATTCCACTCAACCCCAACAGTTAAAAAAGACTTTGGCGCCAAAAATGATCAAACGGCCAAAATTGGCTCAAAGCATCCAATGGACTAAAATGATGGTGGGATCTATTCAGAGACATGTGGAGAGAAGTTTGGAGCTATAAAAGAAGAGATAGAGAGTAGGAAAGAGAGTAGTAGTTTTAGTTAGTTTTCATTAATGTCGTTTTAATCTTAAAAGTTGTAGTTAAGTAGAAATCCTGTAATCTTTTGTTAATTTGTATCAAACTCAAGTAATGTTCTCAGTTTAATCTAATTTTAAGTATCAATTCCAAGGTTTACTTAAGTTTCATGTTTTTATTCCACTATTGAAAATTTCCAATACAAGGTCTTATATACAAACTCTTATTAGCTCACTTTTAAACTCAAACATGCTTATATGAGCTTATGATAGCTTTCTGTAAGCTTTTATATCAGTTTCAAACATTTTGTGAATAAGTCAACAAAAGTCAACTGTGAGCTCTATTGGATTTGGAAATGGATAATGGTAGATGCAGCAGTGGTATTTGGTTGGAATAGCTTAGGTAGTAGTTTTGGGTTTTGTTCTTAGCCTGCAAACAGCTGGAAACTTGTGAGTGTCTGTTTCACTTTTTCATTTTCAAGCTAATTTGCATTTTATGGATGTGTGTGTATCTGTGGTCTTAAACTGCTAAAACCTGTTTATATAGTTTTACTTAGGTCTTATAAACTCAGTTTTATCAGTAATACATGTTGGTTTGGTGTTTAGCTCATTTTAATTTCAAAACAGTTAAGATACAAGGGTGTTTGGATTAGCTTATTGCTCTGCATTAGAGGTGGTTTCAGTGGTTAGTTCTTGTTGTTTCATGTTGCTTAGTTCCTTTATAGTCATATCTGTCTTTAACTTGTACTTGCTAAGCTCTAAAGTCAAAATCACAGACTATCTATCCTTACAGCAAATCTGTTGGATTTTTAGATAAATAAAATCTTATTTTGTGTTTAAAATTTCATAACCTAGCTAGCAGTAGTGTTGTTTCATCAATATACATCATATTCAGTCCTTGAATCATGCTCAAAGTTGGCAAAGGTCAACTTTCCATTTCTTTCTAAAAGTCAAAATGTTGTAAAATCTGTTTTAGGCTCAACTGGGCAGAATTTTCATGGACTCATTTCTTGGTCAAATCAAGTGATTCTTGTGTTCTTTAAAACCTCTCCTGGTCTATTTACTTATGTCTAATTTAGTGGATTTTTGCAATTTTTTCTAAAAGCTCAAAATAGCTTCTCAAGTTGGTGCTAAATCCCCTGTGCAGGACCTGTTAACTGCACAGGAATTATGCAGAGTTTGAAGCCCTTGCACAGGGGTTGTTTTAGCTTATCAAAGTCTGCAAATTGGCTCATGTGTAGTTAGCCAGGTCCTTGTGAGGTTCCCATGGTTGTTTTCTAGTTTCAAGTTAATTGTGTGGCTTATTTTTAAGCTCTAAGTTGCCCTCAGATTCTGTTTTAGCTTATTAGATCAAATCACTCAAATCATTGCAACTTGATAATCAGAAGGTTTAGCTTGTTGTTTCTCATTTCATTTTGGTCATTTTAGCTTGTAGTAGTTTGCATATCAGTTTGGTTCCCTTTGGACTCCATTTGCTTAATTTAGTGCTTATTTCAATAAGCACTTTCATATCAGTTTCTATATCTTGCAAACAAGTGCTTGTTTTTCTATTTTTCCTGTATTCATAATATTATTTTAGAGTTTTACTGAAATTTTCAGATTTTTCTAAGTTGTTTTGCTATTTTTCTTAATTTAAATTAGTTTTTAATCCTTTTTAATTAGCTTTAAATACAAATAAATTAGAAAAAGCTTAAAAAAATATGTTTTCTATTTTCTTAGGTTAAGATAAATATAAAAGTAATAAAAAGTATTTTTCCATATTTTTCTTAGTTAAATTTGTATTTTTAAATAAGTTAATTAGTTTTAAATAAATAGTAAATACATAAAAAGTCTAAAAAATATATTTTCAGTTTTAAAATTAGTTTTATCATATTTTAGATTTTTCTAAGTCTTAATTTTATTTTTCTAGTCTTATTTCATATTTTCTTTTATTTTTGAGTATTATTAAATAGTTTAAAATAGTTTTTAATTAATAATAATTACTTAAATAGTTTTAAAAATAATTTTCCTTTTCTAATAATTTTCTTATATAATTAGGTTTGTAAAAATGTATTTTTCATATTTTTAGGATTTATATTGTATAGATTTCACGTTTTTATTTGCACGTTTACGTTATTTTTATTTAAAAGTTAGTTTTTAATTTTAAGTAATAAACGTTCATCACTTTAAATATAGTGATAGCGTTTATTTAATATCTTTTATCTTTTTAATTTTCTTAATTTGCATTTAAGTCGCTTTTATTTATAAACTTTTTCAGTAGTGTAATTATCCTTTTCAAATCCTTTCTGATCACTATCATTAGTGATCATTCTATCATCTGATCATGTGTTTAACACACCATTGAGTCTCCGTGGGACATAACGACCCGGGAATCCCCTGTATTCTCTGATCTTCATTGCATTTGTGTTTAAGCTGTTTTAAGTCTGTTTGACTTGACGGTTTTGCGCAGATCAAAATTTTGGCGCCGCTGCCGGGGAGGCTTTAGCGTGTGTTTAGCCATTTTCAGACCCACTCTTGCACATACACCATCTTTTGTAAAATGTTTTTTGTAAAGTTTTCAAAAATCCTAAAAGTTCATTAACACTTTTCCTAAAGTGTTAAAAACGCCAAAAATATTTTCATTCTTTGTTTTTATAGCCTGTTTTTCAAAAAAATCCAAAAATATCCATCTTTTATCCTCTAATCTGTTTAATTCTCCATTTCTTTATCCTCTATAACCGTTTAATTCTTCATCTCTTATTCCTCTTATCCGTTTAATTCTTTATGTCATGGTATTTGACATGTTCCTGGTGTGGAGGTCCATTTAACGGTGGAAATTGTCGGCGATGTACCAATGTGGGTTTCGGAGACAAGTTTGTCGGTAATCCCGATCCCATTTCAAATGATACACCCGATTTTTCCTACCTACCTCCACAACCCCAGTACGAATCCTACTCATGCGAGTTTTGTGGGAATGATTCTCATTACGGTTTTGATTGTCCACCACGGGTCCCGCTTGTCTATGAGCCGGAACCGTGTTACAATCATAACTTTGGTGAAAGTTATTTTCCCAATTATCTCTGTTGTGAGAATTGCGGGGGTCCTCATGAGACTTTTGAATGTCAACCGATGAATCAAAATTTTCAAAATTCCAATTCTCCCGGTTTTGACAATTTCCAACCCCCGCAGTATCCCATCAGTCATCAGACTTCCGAGCCTTCACAGCATCTCAATGATTACGAGGAGTGTAATCTTCCGCAAAGTTCTGAAGAAATACGCATTCGAAAGAAGCTACAAATGAAAAGAATGTTGTGTAAGCTTCAGCAGATGAATATAAGAATCAGATATGATGACGATGATGATGAGGATTCTATTCAAGTAAAGGAATATTATGAGAGCTTGTCAACTGAAATCACACCCGAAGCTTCCATTGACTCTCTCATAATGGGGGACGAGCCTTCTAGCATTATTCCAGAAATGGAACCGTCTAGTGTTGAGAGCCTTGTTCCAACCCCAAGTGAGTCCGAGGTTATCTCCGGTAATATGTGTGATGAGCCTCTTGATGATAATTCTTCTCCTCCTCTTGACATTCCATATGATTATGTCGAGATGTTCTCCGATTCCGATAACGATTGTACTTCGTTTGACGATTCTTTATCCTATGGAGACATCGATTATGTCGAGGAGCTACCTTCTGAGCTAGTTAGCTTAAAGGAGGTGAGAGATTCTGATAATCTGGAAATTGAGGACGAGATACTTCGTGAACAATTGTTCAATATAAATCTCCTCGTTTCTAAGATCGAATCATTTTGTGCTAAGTCAGCTTCATCTCCTATCCCCGTTGTGGATAGTGACTCTACATTGGACAAGCCCGAGCTTGAGGCTTTTTCCAATGATTCTCTTCATGAAGAGTTCTCCGGTGAACTCTCTCATGACATATCTCCTCCGGAATATGATCATTTCTACTTTGATCTTGAGGATGATATTAGCTCGGAGGAAGGTATACTCTATCATAAGAGTTTGCTTATTGATGATACTACCTTCACCCTTCCTCCCGACATGTCTACATTTGAGGATGAAGAATCGATCCTAATTGTTATAAACATCTTCCTTCCATTCCTCACTTATGATGTGTCTTCCTCTCTTCTTCACTCCTTCGGGAGTGAGGACACTATCTTTGACCCCGGCATTTTCATGTACCATCTGTGAGCCGGGTCTGTCTCTGTTTCTCTATATCTCGTCGGTGTGGAACTTTCACGTGCTTCAATGTTTATCCAAACATCTTGAATGAAAGTCCGATGGAGATTGTTTCTTCCACTCAGTTTCCCCATGAACCAATGAATTCGGGGTCGAGTCAAGCTAGCGAATCGGAAATCAAAAACAGTAGCACGCATCATATGGGTTTTCACCCATATTTCTGTCTTCTCACCCCTTTCTACCACCTAAGTGTGGGGGTGATGCCCCACATGTTATATATATATATAAGTTTCAAAAAAAAAAAAAAAAAAAAAAAAAAAAAAAAAAAAAATCTTTCTAAATAAATGGCCGTAATATTTCCCTTTTACGTTCTTTGTTTCGGCATAACCGCCGGTACTTTGAATATTGAGGGCAATATTCATTTCTAAGTGTGGGGGGGAATTCCCCCGTTTTTGGCCAAAAAATTTTTTTTTGGAGTAAGTGTTCTACACTTACTCATTTGGTTATCAGTCCGCCATGTCTGTAAGACAAAAGGATTGGCTAATCCAGGAGCAAACGGCTCTTGGTAAAGATTTCTCAAATCCGTTTATATGGCTTGCAATTTGCCCAAAATTGTATGGTTTCTCAGCTCCCCATCATCCTCAAAAGATAATGAGTTGGCTAGCCCGCAAGTTTATGGCTTGTGGTAAAGGCAGTGGAAAAACCATAATTGGTATTCAGCTCACCAAAGATAATTCTGATAATTTATCTAAGAGTTGGCTAGTCCAGAAGGGTACGGCTTCTGGTAAAGACTAATCAAATCCGTTTACAGCTTATGATTTGCTCAAAATCATTTGGTTATCAGTGTACCAAGGTTCTTACTTGAACTGAAACATTTGGCTACTCCAGAAGTAATGGCTTTTGGTAAAGAGATTAAAATCCATTATGTTTTCTCAAATCATTGCTAGGGACTAGCAATATCTTAGTGTGGGGGATTGATGAGTGTCTAAATACTCATCATTTTTATAACATTTAAACTGCAAAATCATCTGAAAACACTCAGAAACACATCAAAATGATCAAATTATCACAAATCAGTGTTTTATGTGTTTTAAATTCAAAAATATCAAAATCAGATGAAAAACGTATCAAGTTTGCAAAATTGGCAGTTTTAGTCCCCCAAGTTTCTAAAATTGTCAAAAATAGTCCCTGAGTCAAAATTTCAAAAGAAAAGTCACCAAAGGTCCTTTTAAAATCATAAGTTGTCAAATTTAGTCCTTTGGTGAAAAATATGAAAAGTTTGAGAAAATTACAAAAATGGTCCTCCAAGTTTGAAAATTGGCAGAAATGGCCCCCGGAAAATTGGAAAATGGCAAAATTGGTACTTATACTTTTGAAGCTTGTCAATTTCAACCCTTGGAGAAACTTTTCTTAATTGGCAGGATTAGTCCCTTGAAATTCAGAAATTACACTTTAAGTCCTTGTATAATTAATAAACTTTAAACCTTTTTGGACCTTGAGCTATTTTGGACCCATGTCACAACCTAATTTTGACCCCCCTTATTACTTATGTCTGGTCAAACAAAATGGTCAAACAGACACCACTTGGCGCCCTTTTAGTCTTCTCCCCAACTGCTCCATGACTGCTTCCCCTGAATTCACTCCTCCACCATCACATACTCACATCCTTGTTCCCCCCTCCTCTACACAAAACAAAAACCATTAATTGCACCCTTTACCCATTCCACTCAACCCCAACAGTTAAAAAAGACTTTGGCGCCAAAAATGATCAAACGGCCAAAATTGGCTCAAAGCATCCAATGGACTAAAATGATGGTGGGATCTATTCAGAGACATGTGGAGAGAAGTTTGGAGCTATAAAAGAAGAGATAGAGAGTAGGAAAGAGAGTAGTAGTTTTAGTTAGTTTTCATTAATGTCGTTTTAATCTTAAAAGTTGTAGTTAAGTAGAAATCCTGTAATCTTTTGTTAATTTGTATCAAACTCAAGTAATGTTCTCAGTTTAATCTAATTTTAAGTATCAATTCCAAGGTTTACTTAAGTTTCATGTTTTTATTCCACTGTTGAAAATTTCCAATACAAGGTCTTATATACAAACTCTTATTAGCTCACTTTTAAACTCAAACATGCTTATATGAGCTTATGATAGCTTTCTGTAAGCTTTTATATCAGTTTCAAACATTTTGTGAATAAGTCAACAAAAGTCAACTGTGAGCTCTATTGGATTTGGAAATGGATAATGGTAGATGCAGCAGTGGTATTTGGTTGGAATAGCTTAGGTAGTAGTTTTGGGTTTTGTTCTTAGCCTGCAAACAGCTGGAAACTTGTGAGTGTCTGTTTCACTTTTTCATTTTCAAGCTAATTTGCATTTTATGGATGTGTGTGTATCTGTGGTCTTAAACTGCTAAAACTTGTTTATATAGTTTTACTTAGGTCTTATAAACTCAGTTTTATCAGTAATACATGTTGGTTTGGTGTTTAGCTCATTTTAATTTCAAAACAGTTAAGATACAAGGGTGTTTGGATTAGCTTATTGCTCTGCATTAGAGGTGGTTTCAGTGGTTAGTTCTTGTTGTTTCATGTTGCTTAGTTCCTTTATAGTCATATCTGTCTTTAACTTGTACTTGCTAAGCTCTAAAGTCAAAATCACAGACTATCTATCCTTACAGCAAATCTGTTGGATTTTTAGATAAATAAAATCTTATTTTGTGTTTAAAATTTCATAACCTAGCTAGCAGTAGTGTTGTTTCATCAATATACATCATATTCAGTCCTTGAATCATGCTCAAAGTTGGCAAAGGTCAACTTTCCATTTCTTTCTAAAAGTCAAAATGTTGTAAAATCTGTTTTAAGCTCAACTGGGCAGAATTTTCATGGACTCATTTCTTGGTCAAATCAAGTGATTCTTGTGTTCTTTAAAACCTCTCCTGGTCTATTTACTTATGTCTAATTTAGTGGATTTTTGCAATTTTTTCTAAAAGCTCAAAATAGCTTCTCAAGTTGGTGCTAAATCCCCTGTGCAGGACCTGTTAACTGCACAGGAATTATGCAGAGTTTGAAGCCCTTGCACAGGGGTTGTTTTAGCTTATCAAAGTCTGCAAATTGGCTCATGTGTAGTTAGCCAGGTCCTTGTGAGGTTCCCATGGTTGTTTTCTAGTTTCAAGTTAATTGTGTGGCTTATTTTTAAGCTCTAAGTTGCCCTCAGATTCTGTTTTAGCTTATTAGATCAAATCACTCAAATCATTGCAACTTGATAATCAGAAGGTTTAGCTTGTTGTTTCTCATTTCATTTTGGTCATTTTAGCTTGTAGTAGTTTGCATATCAGTTTGGTGCCCTTTGGACTCCATTTGCTTAATTTAGTGCTTATTTCAATAAGCACTTTCATATCAGTTTCTATATCTTGCAAACAAGTGCTTGTTTTTCTATTTTTCATTTATTCATAATATTATTTTAGAGTTTTCCTGAAATTTTCAGATTTTTCTAAGTTGTTTTGCTATTTTTCTTAATTTAAATTAGTTTTTAATCATTTTTAATTAGCTTTAAATACAAATAAATTAGAAAAAGCTTAAAAAAATATGTTTTCTATTTTCTTAGGTTAAGATAAATATAAAAGTAATAAAAAGTATTTTTCCATATTTTTCTTAGTTAAATTTGTATTTTTAAATAAGTTAATTAGTTTTAAATAGTTTTAAATTAATAGTAAATACATAAAAAGTCTAAAAAATATATTTTCAGTTTTAAAATCAGTTTTATCATATTTTAGATTTTTCTAAGTCTTAATTTTATTTTTCTAGTCTTATTTCATATTTTCTTTTATTTTTGAGTATTATTAAATAGTTTAAAATAGTTTTTAATTAATAATAATTACTTAAATAGTTTTAAAAATAATTTTCCTTTTCTAATAATTTTCTTATATAATTAGGTTTGTAAAAATGTATTTTTCATATTTTTAGGATTTATATTGTATAGATTTCACGTTTTTATTTGCACGTTTACGTTATTTTTATTTAAAAGTTAGTTTTTAATTTTAAGTAATAAACGTTCATCACTTTAAATATAGTGATAGCGTTTATTTAATATCTTTTATCTTTTTAATTTTCTTAATTTGCATTTAAGTCGCTTTTATTTATAAACTTTTTCAGTAGTGTAATTATCCTTTTCAAATCCTTTCTGATCACTATCATTAGTGATCATTCTATCATCTGATCATGTGTTTAACACACCATTGAGTCTCCGTGGGACATAACGACCCGGGAATCCCCTGTATTCTCTGATCTTCATTGCATTTGTGTTTAAGCTGTTTTAAGTCTGTTTGACTTGACGATTTTGCGCAGATCAGGCTCAAAAGAGCTTCCCATAGTCTGAATTTTGGAACATTTGATCTCAACCAGGTCTACTTCAGCTTCCAATTTGTAGATTTTAGTTTGAGCTTATTTTTAAGCTTGTGCATGTGATCAAAGTTGGTACCCAAAGCTGTTTAGGTTTATAAAATCAAATAAGTCAAAACTGTTGAGCTTGTGATTCTGTGGTTCATGCTTGTTGATTTTAGTTGCAATTGGTCATTTTTAGTAGTTTAGAGCTTCTGTTAGCAGTTGGTTCACTTTGGTGCTCATTTGCTTATTCTAGTGCTTATTTCAATAAGCACTTGAAAAGCAGTTTCAAATTCATCCATATAAGCACCTGTTTTTCCATTTTTCTTATATTCCTAGTATTAATTTAGAGTTTTCCTGAAAATTTCAGATTTTTCCAAGTTGTTTTGCTATTTTTCCTAATTTAAAGTAGTTTTTAAGCATTTTTAAATAGCTTTTAATACAAAAAATTAAGAAAAGGTTCAAAAAAATAATTTTTCAATTTTCTTAGGTTTAGATAAATATAAAAAGTGAAAAAAGTAATTTTCTAGATTTTTCATAGTTTATTTTGTAATTTTTAGTAATTTAATTAGTTTTTAATAGTTTAAAAATCATAAAAAAATAGAAAATTAATCAGAAAATTACAAAAATAGTTTGAAAATTCTATTTTGATATTTTAGACTTTTCCAATTTATAATTTTATTTTTCTAGGTTTATTTCCTATTTTCTTGTAATTTAGGTAATTAATTAATAGTTAAAAATAGTTTTTAATTAATAATAATTAGATAATTAGTTATAAAAATAATTTTCTTTTCCTAAAATTTTTCTTTTATCATTAGGTTTATAAAAATATCATTTTCATATTTTTAGGATTAATATTGTGTAAGTTTCACGTTTTTGTTTGTACGTCACGTAGTTTTAATTCAGTTTTATAAAAACAAAAAGAATAAAAACATCATTTTAATAACAGTGATAGCGTTTATTTAATATTTTTATCTTTTTAGATTTCCTTTAATTTGCATTTAAGCCGTTGTAATTTGTTGGCTTTTTCCGTAGTTATAATAAATCAAATCTATGTATCCATTCAAATCTTCTCGATCACTAAACGTTTGACTATTCTCGCACGACTCGTTGGGACATAACGACCTGGGAAAACCCTATACTCCCCAGGACTTCATTGCATTTGTGTCTGAACTGTTTTAAGTTTCTTACAGCTAGCCATTCACAAGTGGCTAGCTTGCGTGAGATAACTTGACGGTTTTGCGCGAATCAGTATGCTACTGTTTTTGATTCTCGAGTCGCTAGCTTGACTCGATCCCCGCATTCATTAGTTCATGGGGAAAGTTTGCAGATCCGGGACAACCATGGGTGGAATGTCCTCTCCAAAGTAATGCTTCAATCGATGACCATTCACTTTAAAATTTGGACCATCGGGTTGAGATAACTCAATGGTGCCATAAAGATAAACCTTAGTGATGGTAAATGGACCAGACCAACGGGACTTGAGCTTTCCCGAGAATATCTTCAATCTTGAATTGAAAAGAAGGACTCGATCACCAACGTTGAAAACGCGGTTCTTGATTTTGGAGTCATGAATCTTCTTTGTCTTTTGCTTGTAGATCAAAGAGTTCTCGTATGCTTGATCACGGAGTTCATTTAGTTTATTCATTTGAACTTTTCTGTGATCACCAGCTGTCTGAATATCGAAATTTGCATGTTTTAAGGCCCAGTATGCCTTGTGCTCTAGCTCAATCGGCAGATGACATGCCTTTCCGTACACTAGCTTGTATGGAGTACACCCGATGGGTGTTTTGTAAGCTGTACGGAAGGCCCAGAGTGCGTCATCCAGTTTATCCGACCAGGATGCATGATTTTCGCCTACTGTCCTCTCTAAAATTCTTTTAATACCACGGTTGGAGATTTCCACTTGCCCACTTGTTTGGGGGTGGTATGCAGTAGAAAGACGATGGGTTACACCATACTTTTGCATGACACCATCAAATTGATCATTGCAGAAATGTGTACCACGATCACTGATTATAGCTCGCGGAGTTCTAAACCTAGCAAAAAGAGATTTCAAGAATTTCACAACTACTCGGGCATCATTGGTGGGTAAAGCTTTTGCTTCAACCTATTTTGACAAATAGTCAACAGCCACAAGTATGTATTTGTTTCCTCGAGAAGATGGAAATGGCCCCATAAAGTCAATGCCCCAGATGTCAAATATCTCACACACTTGAATGGCGTTTTGCGGCATTTCATTTCTTTGAGAGATATTTCCGTGACGTTGACAAGCGTCACAGGTTTTGACAAATTCGTGGGCATCCTTATAGATAGAGGGCCAATAAAATCCGGAATCAAACACCTTTTTGGCGGTGTAGTTTGGACTAGGATGGCCCCCGGTGGGTCCAGCATGGCAAGCTTTGAGAATGTCCATAGCTTCTTGTCCATAAACACACCGTCGGATGACTTGATCCGCACAGATTTTGAATAAGTAGGGGTCGTCCCAAAAGTAATGTTTAACATCTTTGAAGAATTTGTTCTTCTGTTGGGTCGACATCCCTTTCACTATGAAGTTACCCGCATGGTAATTTGCGAAGTCAGCAAACCATGGGGTAGAAGAATTTCCACGAAAAGAAACCGCATTGAGTGTCTCGAGAGGAAATGTTTCATTTATTTCCTTTTTCTCGAAAACATCTTGGTGAGGTTTTTCTAATCGGGACAGATGATCAGCAGCCAGATTCTCAGCTCCTTTTTAATCACGTATGATGATATCAAATTCCTGGAGGAGGAGAACCCAACGGAGCAATCTCGGCTTTGCATCTTGTTTTGCAAAGAGATATTTGAGAGCCGAGTGATCCGTATACACCACGCATTTGGTCAAGATTAAGTACGGCCGAAACTTCTCAAATGCATATACCACGGCTAATAGCTCTTTTTCTGTGGTGGTGTAATGGGTTTGAGCCTCATTCATAGTCTTACTTGCGTAGTGGATAGGCTGAAAATGCTTGGATCTACGTTGCCCTAAGACTGCACCGATAGCAAAATCACTTGCATCGCACATGAGCTCAGAAGGCAAGTCCCAGTCGGGAGCAATGAGAATGGGTGCTTCAGTAAGATTTTTATTTAATGTTTCAAAAGCTTCGATGCACTCGGTTGAGAAGATAAAAGGAGCATCTTTTTCAAGAAGATGGGTCATAGGCCGGGCGATTTTAGAAAAATCTTGTATGAATCTACGATAGAAACCGGCATGACCTAAAAAACTCCTAATACCTTTGACGGTAGTAGGATGAGGTAGTTTAGCAATAACATCGACTTTTGCTCTATCTACCTCAATCCCGTTTTTTGAAATCTTATGGCCAAAGACTATGCCTTCCTTGACCATAAAGTGGCTCTTCTCCCAGTTTAGACAAAGATTGGTGTCTTCACACCGTTTAAGCATTTTATCTAGATGGGAGAGACATGTTTGAAACGAATCCCCAATGACCGAGAAATCATCCATAAACACCTCCATTGTTTCCCCGATCATGTCGTGGAAAATGGCCATCATACATCGTTGGAACGTGCCAGGAGCATTACATAGGCCAAAAGGCATACGTCTGTAGGCAAAAGTTCCGTATGGGCAGGTGAACGTGGTCTTCTCTTGATCCTGTGGATCAATGGGAATCTGAAAATAACCCGAGAAACCATCAAGGAAACAATAGTACTCGTTCCCTGCTAATCTCTCAAGCATTTGGTCCATGAAGGGTAGAGGAAAATGGTCTTTACGAGTGGCGTCATTCAACTTACGATAGTCAATGCAAACACGCCATCCCGTAACCAATCGAGTTGGAATTAACTCGTTATCTTCATTTGTGACAACAGTTATGCCACCCTTTTTAGGAACACAGTGAATTGGGCTAACCCAAGGACTATCTGAGATCGGGTAAATCAATCCTGCATCAAGAAGTTTGATAACCTCCTGTTTGATAACATCATGGATTTTTGGATTTACTCTTCTCTGATGTTGAACTGCTGGTTTGAAGTCATCCTCCATCAAGATTTTGTGAGTACAAAACTCAGGGTTGATACCCTTAATGTCGGAGAGTTTCCAAGCAATTGCTTGCTTATGTGACTTCAAGACCTTTATGAGAGCAGCTTTTTCATCTTTACTCAAATCTCGAGCAATAATGACGGGTAATTTATCATCACCTTCAAGAAATGCATACTCGAGATGAGGTGGTAAGTCCTTAAGTTCGACTTCAGGAAATTCTTCAGTTTTCTCAACTGACTTGACTTCCTTGTTATGAAGTTCGACGGGAGGGAGTGATGATGGATCATCATTAAGCAGCTTCTCAATGAGAAGTATGTCCCCCTCAATGTCGATGGGAGCGTGATCAATTTCCCATGGAACAGAATCACTAGACAAGTACGCTTCAATCTCTTCCAAGATGAAGTCACTTTCCTCAAAAGGAGTGAGAGAAGGAGTAGAATTGGCAATGATGGGTTGATATGAATGAGTGAGATTATCACTCGAAGAATTATGATCATAACCAAGAACTTCTTGAGAGTACTCTTCAGAAGCAACATCAATGATATCTATTCGGTTAACCGACTCAGAATCATAGTTTGCGGAGTACCTCGAAGTTTGATCAAGGTTAAAGGTGACAGCTTCATTACCAACACGTAATGTGATTTCTTGCTCAAATACATCAATGAGAGCACGGCCCGTTCTCAGGAATCCTCGTCCAACAACGAGAGGAACCCGATGATCGGCATCAAAATCAACAACCACAAAGTCAGCTGGAAAATGGAACTTTCCTACTTTCACAAATACGTCCTCGGCAATGCCAAGAGGACGGGATATTGTATGATCTGCAAGCTCGAGAGTCATGCATGTAGGAGTAAGTTCCGGAAGAGAAAGTTTCTTCCACACTGAATAAGGCATTAGATTGATGCTTGCACCAAGATCGGCTAAGGCAAAGCATTCAACCATTCCTGGAAATACACAAGGTAAGAGAAATTTTCCAGGATCTCCAAGCTTTTCTGGAAGCTTCTTCAAGATAACTGCAGAGCAGTTCTCATTCAGAGGAGTTCTAGCCATTTCAAACAGCTTTTCCTTGTTGCTTAACATGTGTTTGAGAGTTGATGCAAACTTGGGCATCAGCATGATAGCATCCGCAAAGCTTATGTCAAAATGTAATTCTTGGAAAATTTGAAAAATTTTTTCCATTTGATGACTGGCTTTTTCACGGAGCTTTTGCTCATTCAAACGTGATGGGTAAGGAATAGAAGATTTGGATTTGGTATTTTCAACGGGAGCTACTGGAGGTTCAAAAACAACTCCTGGATTGGATTTGGGTTTCTGGACAACTTGAGGTTGGACATTGTTGGTACCTCCGTTATTAGCAGGAAGTTCCTTGTCCTTTGTTGCCTCAGGCTCACTTTCCACTACCTTCGGGAGAGAAGAAGAAGAAGAGGTAGTAGGAATAGCGGGTCCATTGTATGAAACACCACTTCTGGTTGTGATCGCCTTTGCATCGCCCCTCGGGTTAGCGATCGTGTTGCTCGGAAGTTTTCCTGAGCCCGAGGGTTGATCATTTAAAGACTTCTTAAGATCAGCGATCTGACTGACCAACAACCTGTTCATTTCATCTTGGGATTTCATGAATTGCTTCAATAACTCATCAGATGATGGTCCAGTTGGAACAATGGCTTGAGTTTGATTAGGAAAATTCTGGCCTCTATTGTTAGGAATAGGGCCTTGATTTTGAAAATTTCCTTGATTAGGATTCATATTCCCATGAAATTGATTCCCTCGATTGAAAGTGTTTTGATTAAGATTTCCTTGATGTTGGAAACCTTGATTTGGTCCGGGATAGAAATTACCTTGGTTTTGATAACCTTGGTTCATTCTAGGTTGATTCTGATTCCGGTTAGGATTCTGGTTAAAACCGGGTGGTGCCTGATAAGTGTTAGCACGGTAGTTTGGTTCATTTTGAGGATGGTATTGATTAACTCCCTGATGTGAAGTACCGGCTAGAGCATTGGCTTCAAATGGACTACCATCGGTGGCAGTACAGTTGTAGTATGCATGAGGGCCACCACAAGTAACACAACTCTCGACTTTCTTCACTTCACCATGTGATGGTGTCTGTGTGAAAGTGACTTTCTTTTGGTTAGCAAGAACCAAAGCCTGAACAATATCTGTGAGTTTGTCAATCTGAGCATCGGTGCTAGATGTACTCACAGGAGATGAAGTAGAAGGTCCTGCATTAGACTGAGATTGATATGTCTTTGCTCGGAAATGGCGGACCTGGGACTTGTTTTCAATGATTTGTAAGGCTTCTTTGGTGGTCTTGCTCAGGAAATTACCTCCCGCGGAGGCATTTAAAGAGTCTTGATTAGTCTGGTTCAGACCATTGTAGAAAGTATCCATTTGCATTAACTCGGTAAAACCATGATGCAGACACTTGCGGAGCAACTCTTTGTAACGATCCCATGCCTCACCGAATGATTCATCAAATCTTTGAGAAAATTTCGTTATCTCATTCTTAAGACTTGTAGTTCGGGATGGAGGATAGAATTCGTTAACAAACTTGGTGACTAGATCTTCCCATGTCTCAATGGAACGCGGGGGTTGTTTCTCAAGCCAATTCTGGGCTTGTCCCTCTAGAGAAAATGGGAACAGAAGAAGCTTAATGGCTTCATGTGGGACATTCTTGTATTTGATGGTAGATGCAATCTTGTTAAACCATCGAATGTGTGCATGAGGATCATCCCGCTCAAAACCATAAAATTGGCTTTGGGTTACAAGATTAAGCAACCCGGTTTTGAGCTCAAAGGTATCAGCCACGATGGCTGGGACAACAATGGCATCTCCGTAACCCTCGATGGGTTCCTGGAGAAGCTCATTCATAGGCTTATCTTCTGCCATTACGACAGGGGGTGGTGGTGGTAGACGTTCCTCAGTCACGACTGAAGGAGCAGAACGTCCTCTACGTCTACGAGGAATATTTGCAAGCTCAGAAAGTGGACTTGTAGAACTGGAAGAACGAGAGCGCATGCACTAAGTATAAAAATCAGTTTTCAAAACAAATGCGAGGCAAAACGACAAGTGAACTTAACCAATAATCACAAATGAAATGGCTTCTTTGAAAAAGGTACACCAAATCACAAGGACACAAAGGCAAGTTTTAAATCTGTTGTTCGGGAACTTATTATGGTCACACCCCCAGTTAGTAGGTGTACTGCCTTGATTTGCGGTGGTTGATTTTTATGTATATATTAAGTACCACTGAAAAGACGTAGGTATGGATTTGTGCAAAGGGTTTAAAAACTTTTGGACAATATTTTTGGTATCGTCTCGTTTAACCAAATCGTATCTCTTTAAGAATCACCTTAAAGGGAACACAAGCTAGAAAACGTTACGATTGTTTTGTTGTTTTATATTTTGTTTGGTGTTGTTAACACTTTAGGAAAAGTGTTAGTGAACTTTTTGATTTTTTTTTTTTTTTTTAACTTTACAAAAAACTGTTTACAAACGGTGGTATATGTGCAAGAATGGGTCTGAAAAAGGTTTAACACACGCTAAAGCCTCCCCGGCAGCGGCGCCAAAAATTTGATTCGCTCCCAGACGGTCAAGTTTTATCACGCAAGCTAGCCACTTGTGAATGGCTAACCGTAACAAACTTCAAACAGTCTGGAACCAAATGCAATGAAGATCAGGAGAGTGTAGTGTTTCCCCAGGTCGTTAAGTCCCACGGAGACTCAATGGTGTTTCAAAACTTTCAGATTTAAAATGATTGTTGAGGACAAATTAAGCTGTAGACAACTTAAGCATACTAAAATAAGCTAAAGAATGTAAAGAAACAGACTATTAAACTACAATAAGCAATTCAGCAGAATCAGCAGAATCAGCAGAATCTAAAATTCTAAATCAGCAGAAATGAAATAGAAATTAGCAACAACAAACAAATCGGCAGAATCCAAACTTCTACATTAGCAGAATCAAAAAATTCAATTCAGCAAACTTCAAACAGACCAGCAGAAGCATATCAGCAGAAGCTAAAATACTGAATCAGCAGAATCAGCAAATAACACTTCAGTAGATTCAAATGCAATTCAGCAGAATCACGGATAAGTTGACTAATGTGAACTTAGAATCAAATCTACTTACTGATTATGTTATATTAACCTAAAATAAAATGAGATTAAGCTAAGTTAACAAGTTTTAAACTAATGTGATGAGATTAACAAACTAAAACCTTAACCGTTAACAAATGAGTGAGATTAAAGAGATTTTGACTTTTTATCAACTGAGGACTGGTTTTTTATGGTTTGTTTGAGTTATTAGTTGTGTATGTGACACAGTACAACAAAAAGAAACAACACAAGCAACCTATAACACAGTTTAACTAACAAAACCAAACAAGCCTTTATAAGACTGATTTGAGACTTTTCAAAGACTTTCAAAGATTTAAACCATGCACTTGATTACAAACCTTATAATATCATATATGAAGACTAAATAAGTGTAAAACAACAACAATAACAACATAAAACTCTAGAATGACACTAATGCTATATTAACTGTTAAACTATGATTTTTAACAACTACAAATTTTAATGAACAAACAACTTGTTTTAATGTTTAACTTTACTTAGCTAAAACTAAGAAACACAAAAACACAAAGATTTAAGCTATAAACTTACTTATACAGTAAAATGCAAAAGTTGAGTTAAAAGCTTACAAAAGGGTATCCAACTGAAACCACAGAACCAAGATCAAAAGACCACTCCTATAGGCTTACCACTAAGCCTCTAACCCAAGGCAATCCAATATTCACCCTGCTCCAGCTGTGATCACCATTTCTTATGATTTTTGATTTTCTCACTATTTAATTTGTATTTTTGGTGTTTTTCTCTTTTTGATTCTAAACTGATTTTAAAGGTTTCTAATAGCTTAAATAAGCTATCTAGGAGCTTAAGTAAGCCTATCAGTCCAAGATAACAACTATTAACAACATTAACATCATATGAGATTTTGAACTTGAAAAATGCATAAACTTGAAAATATGATTAAGACTTGAAATTGATACTTGCAAAAGTTTAACAATACACTGAAATGACTTAACAAAACACTTGAAGGCTTTAAAATACACTGAAAATTGAAAATTACTTAAAACGACATAAGCTAAAAGTAAAGTACACTAGCTATCTCCCCACATTGCTTCTTATCTCTTATTTATAGACTTTTGATACTTCTTGTCGATCTCTGATTGTTTCCCACCTTTTTCCAGCCATTGGATCCTCAAAATTCATCAGAATCGTCCATGTGTAGATTTGGCGCCAAAAAAGTCATTAGCAGGTTTCAATCAATTAATGAATTTTGGATATTGTGAAGGTGGAGGGGGTTTGGTATACAAGTGGTGAGACAGGTGTAAAGGGTGGATAGAGCAAATCAAGGAAACCACCATGGTATCTGGATTTTGGCGCGACAATGAGGTAAGGGATGCACAGTGCCTGGTTTTTGACTTTCGCTGACCCGTTTTATTAATTCACAGAGGGCTCAAAATAGGGTTTGGACTGGGGTCAAGGGTCAAGGGTTCTAGGTCCAAGGTTCAAGTGTGGGATGGGCTTGTGTTTAATATAGGATCCGGTTTGGATTTGTATACACAAGGACCATTGTTGTAAATTCTGCAAACTTGAGGGACCAAACTGAACTTTTTCCAATGTTATCAAAAGGACCACACTTGACAAACTTTGATAGCACAAGGACCACTTTTGCATAAAATTCCATTTTTATAAATCCAAGGACTATTTTTGACACTTTTCAAATTTGAAGGACCTTTTCTGCCATTTGACCAAAGATTCATTCAAGGACCATTTTTTGAAAACTTAGAATATTTCAGGGACCTTGAATGATAAAACTCCACATTTTTGGATTCCAGGGACTAGATTTGACAACTTTTGAAACTTGGGGGACTTAAACTGCCAATTTTGCAAACTTGATATGTTTTTCATCTGATTTTGATATTTTTGCATTTAAAACACATAAAACACTGATTTGTGATATTTTCATCATTTTGATGCATTTCTGAGTGTTTTCAGATGTTTTTGCAGTCTAGATGGTACAAAAATGATGAGTATTTAGACACTCATCACAATTCCCATACTTCAAGACGTTTAAATTGATTAAGTTCTTCCTGCATGGATTCAATCTAGTTGTCATAAGTCATTGCTTCTTTAATGTTTTTGGGTTCAGATTGGGAAACGGTAAGTGCGTAAATGCAATGTTCACCGTCAGTCTGAAGGCGTTGTCTAGTTACGACGGGTTGATTCGGGTTTCCAATTATGTTCACAAGAGGATGGTCTTTAGTCCAATGATGTGTTGAGGGTTGATGTTGATATACATTGTGCAAATTAGGAGGATTTAAATGGCTTGTAGACGATCCGCAACATCAGAAGTGGCAGTTTCATTAGCAAACGGATTGAAGAACGCATTTGGATCAAAATCTGCAGGTTGTGGTACTTCTTGGTTCAGAATATCATTAGCTGGTTCAGCGTCATTGGATCCGGTTTGTTCGGCTGTTGTTGTAGAATCAATTGGTGGTGCTTCCTCAACAGTAGTTGTTGTAGTAGGTGTATCAGGTATTGGATTGTGATTAGGTTGAGCAGCGAAAACATTTGATACATCTGTAGCACGTTCATCAATATCATCACTAAACAGAGGAGCAAATAGCTGTTCCATTTGACGTTGAGTAAGTTGTAAACTAGTTCAGCTGATGATGGGGTTAGAGGGAAGTTTAGACGGTTATGACCGGGTTCCAAGCTGTTATGCTCAGAAGCCATTTCTGTAAGCTCATCGAAATTTGCATGAATCGTCTCCATAATCTCCCTTGTACGACGATTCCAGATCCGGTACCATTTAGAATTTTCACAGTATCCAACAAAGACTCCAATGTCAGCTTTAGCCTTGAGCTTTCCAAAGTCATCACGATCATTATTTGGGTAGCAAAGGGATCTAAATACATGAAAGTGTTTGAGATTCGGTTTACGGTTGTGGATAAGTTCAAAAGGTGTTTTGTTGTGGCGTTTGGTAATCATTGAATGATTCTGAGTGTAGCATGCAGTTGACACGGCTTCAGCCCACAAGTCTGGAAGTTTTGCATTTATCAACATTGTTCTTGCAGCTTCCACTAACGTACGGTTTCGTCTTTCAACAACTCCGTTTTGTTCTGGGGTACGTGCAATTGATGTTTGATGCTCAATTCCCACTTTCTCATAATATGCACGAAGTGTTTGATTCACAAATTTAGTTCCTTTGTCTGTTCTGATTTGTCTGACTGTGTTCTGGAGCTGAACTTGAATTTTCGTGAGAAAGGTGATGATCATCTGTGGAGCTTGATCTTTACTTCGAAGAAAATAAACCCAAGTCCATCTTGAGTAGTCATCTACAATTACCAATATGTAGCATTTGCCATTAATCGTCTTCACGCGCATCGGGCCACACAAATCCATGTGAAGAAGATGAAGTACATGCTGTGAGCTGTGTTCCACCTTTGAAGAAAAATGAGCACGAGTGCTTTTTCCTTGTTCACAAGCTGAGCGTAAGTGATCTTTGGAATACCGAAATCGTGGGAGACCTTCAACAAGTTTGTACCGTGCAAGGTTGGTTATGGTTTGAAAGTTTAGATGTGAGAGACGTCGTTGCCATAGCCAAGATTTTTTAGATGTTGCCTTCGAAAGTAGACAGATAGGAGATGAAGCATTCATGTCTTGCATTGAGATTGTGTAAAGACTTGATGTGCGTTGGCCACACATAAGATCGTTTCCTTGTAGATCACGAATGAAACAAGTTTTCTCCCTAAAAACAACTTCCAAATCTCCATCACAAAATTGACCGACTGAGAAGAGATTGTGACCGAGACCTTCCACATAATAAACTCTGCTAATTTCGATGTTCCCATTGATGTAATCTCCGAAGCCCATGATAGCCGCTAAGTGATCATTCCCGAATCTGACAGTGCCAATGAACTTTGAAACAAAGTTTGATAACAGTTTAAGATTTCCTGTCATGTGTCAGGAACATCCGCTATCAACAACCTAGAGGATGATCTGTATCACCTGCATTAAACACAGACGACATAGATGGAATAGAAGTAGATGTGGAACATGAAGAGTTAGAGGGTTCCGAAGCAGTTGTGGGTGAAACACACATGTCTATGATTTTAGGTATCCATGTAAATCCAAGTATATTATGTAACCATTTTTGCCATCTCCAACTAGTCTTAGCTTTGGTCTTAGTAAATGCACTAGGTGATAAGTTCTTCCTAGGAGGTGAAGTGGGTGCTACAGATACATCAATGTTGTTTGCAGAAACACTAGAAGGCGGTTTACCTAGCACAGACTTAGAAGCATTAGTGGGCCTAGAGGTATTTTGTTTTCTAGTATTCCGCTTACGAGATAAGATAGCTTTAGCAACACATTTGTCATGACAACCAGAAAACATACTTTTACGACAACCAACACAAGAAGCTTCAAACTTAACATTTAAAGTACTTAAAGATTTAGCATTCGTTACAACAGTTTTTCTATTACATTTGTCAGACACAATTTCTAAAGTGGGTGCAACTTGAGTTTTATTCAAAGTCCTAAGGTGTTCTTCTACTTCAGCATTCTTTATTGTTCTTTTCTTACGACGCAACTTCCTATTCTTCCTTGTATTGCTCCTAGGCTGTGAAGTGCGGGCGTTGGGAAAAGAGGCAACTATTCCTGTTTCAGTAAAGGGAAGCACATTAGTTTCTTGTGGTTTGTCATTAGATGTTCTAGAGTCATTATGAATCTGTTTAGGTGCAGTTACTACTGTGTTACTATTCCTATCATGCTTAAGTTTCACCAACTCTGCTTTTAGGTCATGGATAGTATGTAACAAATCTTGATTTTAAGAACGAGTATTTCCATTTTGTCATAAAACATCTTTGGTATATGCAAGATGATCATCAATATCTTTTGACGCTTGAGCATGAGTCTTTTTGAGTAAATCAAATATGACACCATATTCCTTTTTAACTTTTGAAATTTCTTGTTCATATTTTGAAATTTGACACTTCAAAGACACATTTTCATCATCCAGTTGCTCAATTTTAGGATAAAGAGTTTTTGTATGCAACTGGTTGATTTTGTTTTGCAAAGCGAGTTCTCGATTATGACAATCTTTTTGACACCATTGAAGACGACGTTTTGCATTTGAAAGCTCGTTAATCAAACGTTCATTTTCAACTTTTAAAGACTTGATTTGTGACACAGTATCAGTATTCTCAACGTTTTCAACGGAATCAACAGGATCATCAGAGATATAATCAAATGCAGATGCAACAGAATGTAATAACACAACATTATGGATATCAAAACAAATAACATTTTCCAAGAGTCGATCAACATCGTTTCTCAACAATTTCTTTTTATGTTTAGTATTTGAAATCGATGTTTCCGTTTGCTCGAAAACTCTTTTCATAAGTCCAAGTTCCTTGTGAAAATCCCTTTCCCAATATATAGCACAATTTTTCAAATTTCGGACATGAGGTAAAATTCTTTTTTGAAGAATATCTCTTTGTGCACGCGCAAGAGGTGATTGAAAATGTTCAACTTTTATTTCAGAATGAAATTCAGTTTCACGTTCCAAAAGTTTGATGTCCGAAATGAATGTTTCAAAATATTTTAAAACTTTACACTGTTCAGCTAATGGTTTTATTTCAGTTAATGAAGGTAAAGGACCATTGACTTGTGCAGTATTGGAAAAAGGACCCTCATTAGAAGACTCAGAAGTAGGTGTGAGAACCCAAGGTGTGTTAGAATGATCCTGTTGTGTGATAAAAGTAACGGCTTTTGAATAGTTAAATGGTTTATTATAAACAACATTTTCCATTTTTGACCGACTCTCGTCATCTGCATCGAATTCCTCCATGCGATTATATTCAACAACGCTCATAATGGAATCATCAATTATGTGTTCTGCACTGTAAACTTGAGGATTTGGTTTGAATGCTCTGTTTGAAAACTTAGGTTTGTAATCAGCAAGATTCGGTCCATATCCATTTGGATTTGGTTTAAAAGTAAACTTTTGAATAGTTGTGATTGACTCACCATGTTTATAAACA
Source organism: Chrysanthemum seticuspe (assembly GCA_019973895.1). NCBI lineage: Eukaryota > Viridiplantae > Streptophyta > Magnoliopsida > Asterales > Asteraceae > Chrysanthemum > Chrysanthemum seticuspe. Next base: position 230,466,426 of record BPTQ01000005.1, read on the forward strand.
ACATTTCGAAACTCTTTGATTTTGTTTTGTAAGTCGACAATTTCTTCAAGATAGTCATCTATTCGTTTCTTTGAATGCTTTTTGTACTCACATAACTGTTTTTGACAAGTTAACAACTCAGACTTGGCTTTTTGAGTTTCCGAAGTGAGAGCGTTAAGTTGTTGTTTATGATCGTATTTCATTTGTTCTATTTGAGACAACAAAGCATTCTTAGATGCAACTGGATCACGTATCTGTTGTTCCAATGATTTTTTGTTTTGGTGAGATTTAGCAAAAGCGACTTCAAAACCTTTTTCACGTTTTTCTTGTTTTTGAAAATTGTTGAGTTGAAATTTTAAGCATTCATTATCCTTAGTCAACAGTGCATTTTTGTCTTTTAGTTGCTTATTGATGTTTTTGCACAATTCCAATCGAGATTCTTGGTTTTTAATTAAGGGCATGAGCACAAGATCTAGATGAGATGAAAGTTCTACTTGTTCAACGTGAGTCTCAACATGATCATTGTTCAAATCCTCAAGTATAACCACGGAGTCAACTTGATTATCAATAGTAACCATAAGGTCATATTGATCGTCAAATATAACTACGGGATCTATTTGATTATCATCAGAATGAGATGTGGACGGCTCATGTTGAACATTCTGAGCCTCGTCGGATGCAGATGTTGGCGGAGATATCAGATCAGGTATAAGAATGTTAGGATCCGGTACCTGAGACAAGCCGTCAGTGTCATACACTGGGCCTGTGTCGCTCATGTAGAGTTCTTGCATGTTAGCCATTAACATCACAACTGCATTAGCCTGCAAGTCCTCCAGGCCATCATCTGAATCAGCATTTGCCATGAAGCTTTGTTCCTTGTTGGTAAGAGTTCCACCAGCTTCATCCTTTAGAGCCAAGAGTAAAGCTTCTTTATGAAATGCGCTGCCTCTTGTCCTTGGCTTAGGGCATGCATTTGCCAGATGACCCTTCTCATTACAGTTATAACAACAAAGACCATTAACCCTGTTATGAGCATTACCCTGTTCAACCACTTGAGCCCTTTGTTGTTGTGGGGTACCCATGTTATTCCTCCCAATAGCATTAAACCCTTGACCACCGCCCATCTGACGAACATTACCACGATTCTAAACTTCAACACGTCCATTGTTAACAACAGCTTGATTCTTTGTGTTTGAAGAGGTACGAATGCGATGGTTGGATTTGTTTGAATATCGGCCGAAGGCTCTATCAATCATGACAAACCCTTGTTGCAATGCATCGAAAGCTTCAGTATCCTCATTAGATTCACTGTAAAGTGCTTGATCATTGTTGTTGTTGTATGGAACCAATTGAGTTTCTTGCTGTGACAGATCATATGGGGTAATTGTAGCTGTTGGTTGTGGAGGATTTAAGACAGTTTGTAGAGTTGGAAATTGAGGATAACAAGTTTGATCCCACAAAGCTAGAGTTTGATTATCCGAGAGTAAAGGTGAAACAGGAGCACCACGGATGACTCTTTTTCTGTCAACTTCCTTTTGGTGTGGTTTCAAGTAGTCATACAATAATCCGTATGTAGCATGATGAAGGTTTTTCGCTTGACGGATGAAAATGACATACTTTTCCCACTCAGGACCAAGACTACTCAGGAACTTAGTGTTGACTGCAATTCTTGGCATTATTATTTAATTATGTTATGTTTGTCCAAGTCATTGATGATGTCTGAGAATTGATGATGATATGACTCTAATGTCTCCCCTAGTTCAATCATGAAGTGTTCATAAGCCAAGTAGATTTTGGATTCCATGTCTTCTTGATTGAGTTCTGTGCCTTCCATGAGAAGATGAATATGCTCCCACATTGCTTTAGCAGTCTTTTGAGCATCAACACTTCGAAGTATCGGATTGGGTAATCCCAAAAGGATATATTGCATTGCCAGTTCATCAGCTTCAAAGTGTAGAAGTTGATCAACAGTAAGTTCATTAAGACCGACAACGTTGGTGAGATCATCTCTTGGTGGATTAGCAGTTGGATCTCCGGGTATAGTGATAGTAGGCATCTGAAATGGACCTTGCATGATGACCTTCTTCAAGAACTTTCCATGTGGCTTCTTTAGATCACAAAACCTAAAGAACCTTATCACCCATTGATCATAGTTTCTGGGAGTGAGCATTGGAGGTATATCAAGTGATCCAGCTTCATGTATGGATTGTTGGCTACTTAAAGCTTCACACATCTTTCCAAACCAAGACAGTTCCTTCATAGTATTCCTGGATAGATGTTGATTGTGAATGTTAGTGTAAGATTGTACTTGAATACTAGGGGGTGGTTGAATTGCTCCTTGAGGAAATTGTTGTTGATATTGTTGTTGTTGTTGTTGTTGTTGTAGTAGTTGTTGATAAAATTGTTGTTGTTGATGGAGTTGTTGTTGTTGTTGTTGTTGAGGATATATGAGGGAAATAGCTAGAGTATGGTGGTTGAGACATCTTAAAACTTGTGTTGATGATGGATATTTCTATTCGAATGAAACGTAGTTGATGAGGTAACCTTATGCGTAGAAAACTAGCTTAGGCAAAGAAAATACCTTATGCGTAAGAACACCAACTTACGCGTAAGAAGTGAGCTTACGCGTAGGATTAGCTTACGCGTATGGTTAAGGAAACCTTAGCTTATGCGTAAAACAAGAGCTTAGTAGTAGAATGCTTATGCGTAAGATTTGCTTATGCGTAAGACAAGGCTTAGGCGTAAGAAAATGCTTATGCGTAAAGATTCTACGCGTAAGTGTTTGCTTATGCGTAAAACTAGGGTTTTGCCCAAAAAATCCTTTACACTTATCCCAATGTAAAAGATATCCAAAGTCGAAGTGTTTTCAGGCTTATCCAAGCAAGAAAACACTGAGTAAACCAAGAACACTGAATATCAAACCTTTAGAAGCTTACGCGTAATTTTAGGGTTTTTCTATGCGTAAGTTTTGCCAAAACTGAGATTTCTATCCAAAAGTGTTTCTAAACCAGATTTTTATGATGAAACAGCTTCAATATCACCAAAATAACACCAAAGTGTGAAACTTGATGATCCAAAACTCTTATACACCTTACGCGTAGAACGAACGACACGAATAAAACCAAGCTAAAAAACAATGAAACACACGTAAAGTTGCAAACTTTTTGCCAAAAACTTAAACTTTATCACCAAATAACCTTTAAAGTGCTAGAATCTTGAGTTTTAAAGTGAAAAAATTAAAGTTTTGAATCGTTTGAAGATTGAACACCGAGACTTACGTGTAGGAAAGAAAACCTCAAAAACAAAATCGTTCACCTAACTATTTGGCGATTGATACCACTATTAGGTCACCTTGTTTGTAACACAAGCATCAATATGAAGAAATATAGAGAAGAAAGGATCGGATGAACACGAGCACACTTATGCGTAAGAAATGAAAGAAAGATTATGCTTAGGATAAATGTGAAAGTGAACAACCAACTCCCAAATGGGAGTTTACAAGGTATTTATAGGGAAGGAGCTAGGGCAACACTCAAGCTCTCTTCCTTTCCTTATTGGGCTTTTGGATAGGCTCATGGGCTTTCTACATGAGCCTAACCTTGATTACTAACTTAAAAGCCTTAATTAAGCTAACTATTACATAATGATTACAAACACTTGAAATATGATTTAGGAGTGATTCCAACATCCTGCAAACAACAGTTAGCAATAAAACACACAAAAGTGTCTTTGTTCACTTTCGTTGAATACGGTTGCAAGAAACACGATTCCCCGTTGATCAGTATAAATACTGCTTTTGATCAGGTAGAATTCCTAAGAATCTCCTTGACAGGGTTTCGCAGCTTGATCTATCCGTTCTCAAACCGGAGTGTCCCAAAGTAGACAACACGGAGTGAGTGAACCAGCAAATTGAGATTCACTGATTGATGAAAAATTGATTTGAAAAAACAATCGCGTATTGCTGAAGAAAGAGAGTTTGCAATACGAAGAAAGTTTTATGAGAAAAATCAAGTTTCAATCATCAATACCTTTTTATTTGAAAAATTAATACACAGTCGATGTGCTAGAGAAAAAAATGTAGCGCACATCAAAAGGTTTTTCAAAAGTATTCGTCAATCCATTTCCTAGACCAAGGTTGATTCAAGAATGATTTGCACCATCATTTCTATCCAGTTGTCACAAGTTTGATTCTTGAAGAATCTCACATGTCATCCACCAAGAGCTTGTTTGATGTTGGCTCAAGAAGGATTTCCATCTTCATCGTGAGCATTTAACATATCACTTAGATGTTCTGGAAACACCACAAGGATAATGTGTAGGACTCTCAATATATTATCTCACTTTCCACATTGTGTGAAACAACAAGTCTTATTGAATTGTGTGTCCTAATGAGATTAATTGATGATCTCTTAGCTCTAGACTCAATTGTGCACTTTGATTTCTTATTCAGAGACTAGGGAGAGGTTCTCCTTCTTCAACATCAACTATCTCTAAGAAAAAGTCGATAGATTATGTAGGTTCCTTGTAAGAATAAAACAAGTCCTTTTAAGAGAACTTGAGTAGCTGGGAAGTTTAGTGCAGTGCGTCACTGGGTCCATGACGTCTTGTCTTCAATATCGGCGTTACCTTAGTAACCACTAGTAGCATATGTATTGAACCCGGTTTCTGCCCTAAGGTTGAATTATTGGAGGGCTATTTCTTTTCACCCTTTTCACTTTTCATTTCTTTTTCATTCTTCAACCCCTTCAGTGCTTACCGAGACTTCATTACTAGAACCTTGTTGGGTTTATTCCAGTTCTAGCTCTATCTCAGTCGGCACTCTGCTCTTATTCTCACTTTTCTCCTTTTTTTTCATCATACTTAAGGACTTCTACACTATCTAGTGGATTGTCCCTGGGTAGATCCCTCCGGCTCTGGCGGGATCATGGGAACTGATACCTAACCTTACCATCCTTAAAAATCCAATGCATAAAGTAAATGGTCTGTGATGTAACATAAAGCATTTTGTACCTCAATATATATATATATATATATATATATATATATATATATATATATATATATATATATATATATATATATATATATATATATATATATATATATATATATATATATATATATATATATATATTTCATAAATGCTCCCCCTCAACATGTGCGTTGGCTTATTGAAATCATTTGGCACATGAAGGAAGGAGTGATTGTTTGAGACAAACGTTGTTGAGTCAGAAACGACAATTTTGGAAAATAGCAGTATGGTCTCACAACAATAATCACCCTTTTATCAAATTTAATATTTAAATCACAATCTCTCCCTCGATCAAAAACTCAGTGTTTAACTCGTAGCCTTTGGTGTATTATTCCAAAACATTTTGGGGAAAGATGTGGTTTTCTTTAAAGCTTTTACTGATAAGGAATATTTAATCGCCCCCTCAATATGTGCATCGATATTCGAAAGAGTTTAGCACATATTAGAGAGAACCTGCACTTTGAGTCAAAAAAACGATCATTTTTTATCTAAACACAATTGTTGCATTAAAGAACGAGCTCATAAAAATGCACAACGTGTTCACGTGATCGGGCTTAATTCTTCTTCTTTGGTTTTAGATAAATGCTCCCCCTTAACATGTGCATAGAAAATTTGAAATCGTTTGGCACGTGTAAGAAGGAGTGCCTTTTATTTATATTCTAAAACACTCACCAATTTATCAGATTATTTCATATTTAAATCACAAACTCTCCCCCGATCAAAAATTTCAAACCATTTGAGATTTGGGATCCCAAAGTGATTTAAATCGTTTAGAAAACTTTTTGAGGAGAGATGTGACTTTGTTTTAAAACACTTAACTGATAAGGATCAGATTTTGGAATTTTAAGAATGTTAGTGTTAGGTATCGAAAAGATTTTTGGAGTCTTGAAAAATCATAACTTTTGAACCGAAACTACGTTTTCATTGGTTCAAAGAAAGATTATACCTTAACACATAACACCAAACCTTTAATCACCACTTTGCAAAGTACAACTTAACATGCTCATGTACCAAATGTTTAAAAAGAACAAAGTAACATGCTTTTGTACCAAATGTTTGTAACCAAAAGTTTATTACGTAGTTGTTGATTGAGTGACAAAGATTTTGACAAAGATTAAGTCCAGTTAATTTTCAAAAAATTAAGTCCGAGTTATTTTCAAACAATGTTATCACCATGATAGAAACAAATATTTTTCAGAAGAATCCTTAGAATGAAAAAAATTTGAATAGGAACATTTGTGTTTTTGGCGGCAAATGTTTCCTGATTATTTTTGTTTTTAGAATCAGAGCTCGGTATTTGAAAAAAAATCAATTTTTGCACAACACTGTCCTTTCTTTAAAAGCGGGTTACAGTCTGAAATAACTGCAAGCCATGATTTGAAGCCCGGGTTACTGCCTGAAATGACAATTAGCCATGAAATTAAGTGTGGGTTACAATCTGAAGTAATTGCAAACCATTTTTGTTTAAGGCATGTTTTGAAAAACAGTTGAACTTCTGTTCAAACTTTATCTAAAGTCCCGTGCCATTATTGAATGATATTTCTAAGATTGTAGATGTTATCAATGCCAAAAGACATGCCTTCAAAAAAATATTTTTGGTATTTTCTGATTTTTCAAAATTTTATGGGTTTTTGAAGGTTTTATAAATTTCTATTTTCTTTTTGTTGGTTTTATATTTTTGAATTTTGCTTTTTGATAAAAATATTTACAAAGAATAAGTGAAAAAACTCCTTTACTCCTCATCTTCCTCTTGAAGACGTTTGAGCGTTTCCGGCTGTAGACTCTTCATGCCGAGTCGTGGGAGGATAAACTCAAAATGGTCTCTTGGAAGAGCTTTAGTGAAGATGTATGCTTAGTGATACTCAGTCCTCATAGAATATAGTTCAATCACACCTTTCTCTACTTGTTCCTTGATGAAATGAATGTCGAATGTCAATGTGCTTTGATCTTGAGTGTTGGACGTTGCTGCAGCAGAGAGCTAAGGCATTTTTGTTATCACAATATATAGGAATTTTGTTGAATACAAAGCCATAGTCAGATAATTGGGATCTCATCCATAAGATTTGAGCACAACATGATGACATGGCAATGTATTCAGCCTTTGTAGAGGATATCGAACTAATCATTTGCTTCTTTGATGACCATCTCACCAATTTATTACCCAAAAACTAAGCACCTCCTGACGTACTTCGACGAGTATCTTGACACCCTGCATGGTCAGCATCTTCATAGTCTGTTAGTGACATATCGGTGTCCTTCGGATACCAAAGTCCCATGTTAATGGTTCCTTGGAGGTACCGAAAGACCCGTTTTACCGCTTCAAGGTGCTTTTTAGTAGGCGTAGCCTGGTAACGAGCACACATGCATACAGCGAACAGAATATCAGGTCTACTGGCAGTGAGATACATCAAGGATCCAATACTACGATATAGTTTGATCAATTTGGATCCCCGAGTGGTCCTCATCAGTTTTGTACGCTCCACCATGGGAGTGTCAACAGGGTCACAAGAATCAAATCCAAATTTCTTTAATATTTCGTTAGCATATTTAGATTGATTAATAAAAATGCCTCCGGGATTTTGTGAAACTTGTAATCCTAAGAAAAATGGCATTTGTCCCATCATTGACATTTGAAATTTAGAGCCCATCTCTTTTGTAAAACGGTCGCATTCATTAGGGTCAGTCGAGGCAAAAATAATATCATCAACATATATTTGAACATGAATTAAATGTTTGTCTGACTTTCGGGTGAACAGTGTAGGATCAACAGCTCCTTTGTAGATCCATTAGCCAATAGGAATCTTGACAGAGTATCGTACCATGCCCTAGGAGCTTTCTTAAAGCCATAGAGAGCCTTCTTCAAGCGATAGACATGGGTAGGATGCTCAGGATCCACAAACCCTTCGGGTTGACTAACATAGAACACTTCCTTGAGATATCTATTAAGAAAAGCAGTCTTTACATCCATCTGATAAACTACCATATTCTTGCTAGCAGCATTAGCCAGGAAGACTTTGATAGCCTCAATTCGTGCAACTAGAGCAAATGATTCCTCAAAGTCAATACCCTTCTCTTGTCAACACCCTTTAGCAACAAGTCTAGCCTTATTTGTTAATACAAATAAGCCGTAAAAACGTTTATTTATATTTTATGATCTTCTAATGTTTTATCGATAACAAACGTAAAATCATTTTAACGAAACAAATAAAATACGTAAATGGTTTGAGCCAATAGTTTACTAACACACTTGCATTGTCATATAAAACACTAAACAAGAAATAATGTTTTCATGTTATAGTAATGCATATGTATAACAACTAGTGTTTACATAATGGGTAGATATATATACATACTTAGTATGTATTTTAATGGGTAACATAATGGGTAGAAGTCTAAGTATTTGACCCATGGACTAAATACATTGAATGTAGTTGGGTAAAGCCCAAAGTCCATGACCCATACCCATGGAGCATGATCCATAACCCATGACCCATTGCGTGACATCATGCATAAGTCATAATGGGTATTATCCATGACTAGATGCATTGCATCTTCTAGATACATTGTATCTATTTGGATACCCATGATCCAAACTCTATGACCCATGACCCATGATCCATGACCCATAACCCATTTAGGGGGAGCATCCTACAGATCCCCAGAAATACACTGGACGGATCCCTCATGTAAGGGATCCGTGGGATCCGTGGAGCAGCAGTGAAATTTTGTCTATAAATAGTGAGCCATTTCTTCATTGTAACTCATTGATAACATCAAATAGTCCTAAATATTCAGTGTCAATTTCCCCCGATAATGCTCGTATTTTATATCATTTATATGGATTTACGCTTGTTTTCCTCTATATTTCACTTTCAGGTAAATTACGAGCATTCGAGCTAATGAGACCCGGATTTGGAGAGTTTATTGAAGATATATGTCACACCCTCGCCGGAGGCGGAAACACGAGGTGTAACGGAAGGGAACATAAGCACAATATAATAGAACATACCAATATTAATATTTAAAAGAAAGATTTCACCATTACAATACAAGTTTAGCCGGCATCGGCAAATATATTACAAAGTTTAGTTCCCAAAATATTGAGTTTTATTACATACGACTTGTAGCGACGAGTGAAAACTTCTTTATGCAAGACTTGATAGAAAAGCTTACTAACGATCACCTGAAATGCATGAGAGAAAAACGGGTCAACTATGAAAATAGTTGGTGAGTAAACACGTTAAGCGAAATAAGAAAACTCGTAAGAAATATCCGAAGCTTTCGGTCAACGAAAATAGTTCTCAAAGCAAAGGCATTGTGTATCCACTCAGTTCCAAATTCCGCCCATACAAAACTTGCAACCTGTGTGTACACAACCCATTGCACAAAGATATAGTGCGTCAAGTAGTCAAGTGTAAGTGGTCATAATAGTTCACAATATAGCATCACGAATATAATAATGTAAGGATGCTCCGAACATAGGAGACTTTGCACTGCTCCAACAAGGGAGACTCCTTTGTCACTCGACCACCTAGGCGAGATTTATTGAGAACGCTCCACCAATAAGGCGAGACTTTATAGTGATGCTCCGAACTGGAACAGGGTTTCAGAGGGGACAAGCCTCGTAGTGATATTTCAGAGCGGAATAACCACCT
>BPTQ01000005.1:230478822-230533397 GCA_019973895.1 Chrysanthemum seticuspe
TTATCCTACTTACGCGTAAGCTAAATCCTACGCGTAACTCCTCATTGTTACGCGTAACTTTTGGTGTTTTTACGCATAAGTGCTACTTGGTTCTTGTCTTTTCTACGCCTAAGGACACTTCATCAACAAAGGTTCATTCGACTACAAAGATCCATTTTACTACACAAGTTTAAACAACATGTCTCAACCACCATACTCTAACTATTTCCCTCACACTTATAATCATCAACAACAACAACAATTAACTCCACAACATCAACAATGGAATCATCAACAAGCTATTTATCAACAACAATTTAATCAGCAACATACTCCACAAATTGGTGCAATTCCATCACCACAAATGGTTCAACCACCACCAAGCCTTCAAGTTCAACCCTACACAAATGATTTCAATCAACATCCATCAAGGAACACTATGAAGGAACCCACTTGGTTTGCAAAGATGTGTGAAGCTTTAAGCAGCCAACAATCAATTCATGAAGCTGGATCACTTGATAGACCTCCAATGCTCACTCCAGGAAACTACGATCAATGGGTGATAAGGTTCTTTAGGTTTTGTGATTTGAAGAAGCCACATGGAAAGTTCGTAAAGAAGGTTATCTTGGAAGGCCCATTTGAGATGCCTACTGTCATTGTACCCGGAGATCCAACTACTGTTCCACCAAGAGATGAACAAACCAACATTGCTACTGTTGCAGATCTAAATGCTACAGAACTTCTACACTATGAAGCTGATGAACTTGCAATGGAATACATCCTCTTAGGATTACCAAACCCAATTCTTCGTAGTGTTGATGCTCAAAAGACTGCACAAAAAATGTGGGATCATATTCGTCTTCTTATGGAAGGATCTGTACTCAATCAGGAGGATTTGGAATCCAAAATTTACTTGGCTTATGAACACTTCATGATTGAACCTGGAGAGACACTAGAGTCCTATCATCATCGATTTTCAGACATCATCAATGATTTGGATAAACACAAAATCATCATGCCAAGAATTGCAGTGAATACTAAGTTCCTGAGTAGTCTTGGTCCTGAATGGGAGAAGTATGTCATTTTTCTCCGTCAAGCGAAGAATATGCATAATTCTACTTATGGATTGTTGTACGATTACTTGAAGCCTCATGAAAAGGAAGTTGATCGGGAAAGGATTCTCCGTGCTCAAATTGCTAAACAGTCACATCCGGATAATCAACAACTTGCCTTGTATGCTCAACAGAATTATCCCTCTCAACCAGCAACTCAACCAACTGCTTCAAACACACCTTCACAGCAACAACCTCAACAAAATCAATTGGTTCCATACAACAACAATGCTCAAGCATATGTCAGTGAACGACTGAGGAAATCGATCCGTTCGAAGCATTGCAACAAGGATTTGTGATGATTGCTAATGCTTTCGGCCGTTACACCAACAAATCCAACAATCGTATTCATTCCTCATCTAACACACGGACTCAAGCTGTTGTGAACAATGGACGTGTTGAAGTTCAGAATCGTGATTATGGTCGTCAGATGGGCAGTGGTCAAGGGTTTAATGCTGTGGGTAGGAATAACAACAGAGCTCAAGTGGTGGAACAGGGAAATGCTCAGAATCGGTTAAATGGTCTTAGATGCTACAACTGCAATGAGAAGGGACACCTGGCTAATGCATGCCCAAAGTCAAGGACTAGGGGCAGTGCTTATTTCAAAGAGGCTTTACTTTTGGCTCTTAAGGATGAAGCTGGTGGATCTCTCACAGTCAAAGAACAGAGCTTTATGGCAGATGCAGACTCAGATGATGATATGGAGGACTTGCAGGCCAATGCAGCTGTTATGTTGATGGCTAATATGCAAGAGTTACACATGAGTGAAACAGGCCCAGTGTATGACACTGATGGCTTGTCTCAGGTACCCGAACAAACCATCATCATATCTGAACTAATATCTCCGTCAATATCTGAATCAGTGAAACAGGCTCAGAATGTTCAAAATGAGTCATCTACATCTCATTCTGCCGATTTTCAAATAAACCCCGTAGTCACATTTGACGATCCAGATGACCTTATGGTTTCCCTTGATAATCAAATTGACTCTGTGGTTATACTTGAGGATCTAAATAATGATCATGTTGTGACTCACGTTGAACAAGATGAACCTTTGCCTCATCCAGATCTTGTTCTGTTACTTAAAGACCAACAATCCCAAATTGCTGAATGTGTTGCATTAAATCAAACCTTAAAAAGTAAAAATGCACTGTTAACCAAGGATTTTGAATGCTTACAAATGCAACTCAATTTTTTCAAAACTCAAGAAAACCGTGAAAAAGCTTTTGAAGCCGCTTTTGCAAAATCTCATCAAAACGAAAAATATTTAGAGAGACAGATGCGTGATCTAGCCGCCTCGAAGAATGCTTTGTTGTCTGAATTAGAACAACTGAAACACGAACATAAAAAGCAAATTAACGCTCTCACCTTGGAAAATCAAAAAGCTAAGGCTGAGTTGTTAAATTGTCAAAAACAGTTCTCCGCATACAAAAAGCATTCAACGAATCGGGTAGATGACCTTCTTGAAGAAATTATCGGCTTGCAAAACAAACTTAAAGAGTTTAAAACTGTTGTTTACAAACATGGTGAATCAGTAACAGCTATTGAAAAGTTTACCTTAAAACCCAATCCAAAAGGATATGGAAAAAATCTAGCTGATTACAAACCAAAGCTTTCACTAAAAACATTCAAACCAACTCCTGAAGTTTCCAGTGCAGAATACAAAATTGATAATACTGTTATGAGTGTTGTTGAATATCATCTTCAAGAGGAATTAGATGCAGAAGACGAGAGTCGATCAAAATTAAAAAACGTGGTTTACAACAAACCTTTTAATTATAAAAACGCGGTCACTTTCGTCACACCAACGGATTCTTCTAACACACCAAGGGTTATCATCAAAACACCTGAGTCTTCTAATGTTAATCCCAAAACAGATTTTGCACAAACTTATGGTCCTTTACCTTCCATTAGTGAAGTAAACTCAAAACCTGAAAATCGAAAAATTCTTCGATATTTTGACATTTTCATGGCTGACCTCAAAATTTTACAACATGACATAGAATATCGCTCTGAAATCAAAGTTGAACATTTTCAATCGCCTCTGGCGCGAGAACAAAGAGACATTTTTCAAAAAAATATTTTACCTAATGTTAAAAACTTGAAAAGTTGTGCAATTGCCTGGGAAAAGGATTTTCATAAGGAACTTGGTGTAATGAAAAACGTTTTCGAGAAAACAGAAACATCTATTTCTAACACTAAACGCAAAAAGAAAATGTTGAGAAAAGATGTTGATCGACTCTTGGAAGATGTTATCTGTGCTGATATCCATAATGTTGTGTTACTTTATTCTTTGCCATATGCATCTGATTATATCTCTGCTGATACTGTTGAAAATGTTGTAACTGTTGAGAACACCGATAATATGCTTCAGATCGAGTCTTTAAAAGCTGAAAATAAACGATTACTCAATGAAATTTACAATGCAAAATGTCGTCTTCATTGGTGTGAAAAAGATATTCACAATCATCAACTTAGTTTTCAAAAGAAAATCGCTCAATTGAGTGCAAAATCTTCTGATCCTAAAATTGAACAACTGGATGATCAAAACGTGTCTTTGAAAAGTCAAATCTCAAAATATGAACAAGAACTTTCAAAAGTTAAACAGGAATATGGTGTCATATTTGATTTACTCAATAAGACTCGTCATGAAGCATCAAATGAACTTGATCACTATCTTGCTCACACTAGAGAAGTCATGAATTTTGCTGGTAATATTCGTTCTGAAAATCAAGATTTGATTCACACTATCTCTAAGTTAAGAGAAATGTTAGGAAAGTATGAACAACTTTCGCCTACCGTGATTAAGAGATTAGCACCAGTCACACTTAGTAATCGTAAACCTAGAATCCCTACTGCCAAATCACAAGTTGCTAATGTGTTTCCCTCTACTGAAACATAAATAGTTGCGTCTTTTCCAAACGTCCGCACTTCACAGCCTAGGAGCACTCAATCGAAGAATAGGAAGTTGCGACCTAAGAAAAGATCAATAAGGAATACTAAAGTAGAAGAACACCCTAGGACTCTGAATAAGACTCATGTTGCTTCCACTATAGATGTTGCGTCTGGCAAATGTAATAGAAATAGTGATGTAACGAATGCTAAACCGTTAAGTACCTTTGATATTCAGTCTGATGCACCTTGTGTTATTTTTCGAAAGAGTATGAATTCAGATTGTCATGACAAATGTGTTGCTAAAGCTTTAATCTCTCGATTACGGAATCCTAAGAATCGGAATACCTCTAGGCCCACTAATCATTCTAAGTTTGTGCTTGGTAGACCGCCTTCTTTAGATTCTAAGGCAACCATTGCTGTCACTGCAGCTCCAGTTTCACCTCCTAAGAATGTAGTACCACCTAGTGCTTTCACTAAGACTAAAGCAAAGAGTAGTTATAGATGGCAGAAATGGATATATAACACACTAGGATTTAAATGGATGCCTAAAATTATCAATGTGTGTATGTCTAATATACTTGCTTCGGAACCCTCTAACATTTCGGGTTCCACATCTACTTCTATTCCATCTGTGTCGTCTGTGTGTAATGCAGGTGATACAGATCATTCTCTGGATTGTTGATAGCGGATGTTCCCGACACATGACAGGCAACCTTAAACTGTTATCAAACTTTATTACAAAGTTCATTGGCACTGTCAGGTTCGGGAACGATCACTTCGTAGCTATCATGGGCTACGGAGATTATGTCAATGGGAACATCGAAATTAGCAGGGTTTACTATGTGGAAGGCCTCGATCACAATCTGTTTTCAGTAGGTCAATTTTGTGATGGAGATTTGGAGGTTGCTTTCAGGGAGAAAACTTGTTTCATTCATGATCTACAAGGAAATGACCTTATGTCTGGCTCGCGTAATTCTAGTCTCTACACTATCTCTATGCAAGACATGGTTGCTTCCTCTCCCATCTGCTTACTTTCAAAGGCAACATCTACAAAATCCTGGCTATGGCACCGTCGTCTCTCACATCTAAACTTTCAAACCATCACCAACCTTGCTCGACACAAACTAGTTGAAGGACTCCCACGATTCCGGTATTCAAAATATCACCTTTGCTCAGCCTGTGAACAAGGAAAAAGCACTCGTGCTCATTTTCCTTCAAAGGTGGAACACAGCTCTCAACATGTGCTTCATCTTCTTCACATGGATTTGTGTGGCCCGATGCGCGTGCAAACGATCAATGGCAAACGCTACATCTTAGTAATTGTTGATGACTACTCACGATGGACTTGGGTCTACTTTCTTCGAAGCAAAGACCAAGCTCCATAAATGATCATCACCTTTCTCACAAAAATACAGGTTCAGCTCCGCAACACCGTCAGGATAATCAGAACAGACAAAGGAACTGAATTTGTTAACAAAACCCTTCGTGAATTCTATGAGAAAGTGGGAATTCAGCATCAAACATCTATTGCACGTACACCTGAACAAAACGGAGTTGTTGAAAGACGAAACCGAACGTTAGTGGAAGCTGCAAGAACAATGTTAATCAATGCTAAACTTCCAGATTACTTATGGGCAGAAGCTGTATCTACTGCATGCTATACTCAAAACCGTTCTATGATCACAAAACGCCACAACAAAACACCTTTCGAGCTTGTCCACAACTATAAACCGAATCTCAAACACTTTCATGTATTTGGATCCCTTTGCTATCCGAATAATGATCGTGATGATTTTGGAAAGCTCAAAGCAAAAGCTGATATTGGAGTCTTTATTGGATACTGTGACAATTCTAAAGGTTTCCGAATCTGGAATCGTCGAACTAAGGAGGTAATGGAAATGATTCATGCTCATTTTGATGAACTCACGGACATGGCTTCTGAGTCTAACAGCTTAGAACCCGGTCACAACCGTTTAAACTTCCCTCAACCCCCATCATCAGCTGAACAAAGCCCCCAGCTAACTCATCAACAAATGGAAAGGTTATTTGCTCCTCTGTTCTGTGACGATATTGATGAACGTGCTCCAGGTGTATCCGCTGTTTCCGCTGCACAACCTGATAATATTCCTATACCTGATACACCTGCTACAACAACTACTGTTGAAGATGCACCTACACCAGTTGACTCCAACACAACAGTTGAACACACCGCTTCCAACAATGATGAACCAGATGATGATATTCTGAATGAAGTACCCCCACCTGCAGATTTTGATCCAAATGCGTTCTTCAACCCGTTTGCTAATGAGACTGCTGCACCAGATGTCGCGGAATCTTCAACAAACCATTTGAATCCTCAGAATCTGCACAATGTATACCAACATCAACCCTCTACACACCGATGGACTAAAGACCATCCTCTGGCTAACATTATTGGCAACCCGAATCAACCAGTCGTTACGAGACAACGTCTTCACACAGATGGTGAACATTGCATTTATGCACTCACTGTCTGCCAATCTGAGCCTAAAAACATTAAAGACGCAATGAAAAAAGACAACTGGATTGAATCCATGCAGGAAGAACTCAACCAATTCAAACGTCTTGAAGTATGGGAACTGGTTGAAAGACCAACAGGGGTCTACGTCATTGGTCTAAAATGGATTTGGAAAAACAAATTGGATGCTGAAGGGAACGTCATCCGAAACAAGTCACGTCTAGTTGCTAAGGGTTATCGTCAGGAAGAGGGAATAGACTTTGAAGAATCTTTTGCTCCGGTTGCTCGTCTTGAGGCTGTTCGAATATTTCTCGCGTTCGCAGCTCATATGAATATGACGGTCTATCAGATGGATGTCAAAACGGCGTTTCTCAATGGACAACTTAAAGAAACGGTCTATGTCAGCCAACCAGATGGATTCGTTGATCCTGAGTTCCCGAACCATGTCTACAAACTGAACAAAGCTCTTTATGGTCTCAAACAAGCCCCTCGGGCATGGTACGATAAGCTATCATCTTTCCTCATTGCCAATAATTTCACCAAAGGCTCGGTTGACCCAACTCTTTTTATACAATATCACGGGGCACATATCTTAATTGTTCAAATTTACGTGGATGACATCATTTTTGGGTCTACACATAAAAAGTTTTCAACCGCTTTTGCAAAACTAATGAAGAAAAATTTTGAAATGTCCATGATGGGTGAACTCACGTTCTTTCTAGGACTGCAAGTTCATCAATCACCCCGTGGTATTTTCTTGAGTCAGTCCAAATATGCCCTTGAATTGTTAAACAAGTTTGGAATGAAAACCTGTGATACTTATGCCACACCAATGACTCATACCAAGAAGCTAGACACTGATTTACATGGGAAATTAGTTGACCCTACCAAATACCGAAGTATTATTGGGTCTCTCATGTATCTAACAGCTAGCAGACCTGATATTGTCTTTTCCGTTTATCTATGCTCCCGTTATCAGTCGCGACCAACTGAAACCCACCTCTCTGAGGCTAAAAGAATCCTCCGATACATAAAGGGAACCATTAACTTGGGGATCTGGTATCCGAAGGATTCTGGTTTTGAACTAATCGCTTTTTCAGACGCTGACCACGCAGGATGCTTAGACTCAAGGAAAAGTACTTCAGGAGCTCTACAATTTCTTGGCGATAAACTTGTGTCTTGGCAATCAAAGAAGCAGGATTGTACATCGCTGTCATCAACCGAAGCAGAATATGTAGCCATGTCCGCATGTTGTGCTCAAGTCATCTGGATGAGAACACAACTCAAAGACTATGGTTACGTATTTGACAGAATTCCGATGTACTGCGACAATCGGAGTGCCATTGTGATCTCGTGCAACTCAGTTCAGCACTCGAAATCAAAGCACATCGATCTTCACTATCATTTCATCAAGGACCACGTGAAACAGGGTACCGTTGAATTATACTTTGTGGGTACTGAATACCAATTGGCAGATCTGCTCACCAAAGCCTTGCCTCCCGCTAGGTTTAATGAGTTGGTCCACCGAATTGGTATAAGGTGTTTGACTCAAGAGGAATTGGATAACCTCCTAAAACAGTCTTAAAAACCTGTCAAACACCAAAAACATCTTTTGTAAATAAATTTTTCAAAAATAAAATACAAAAATATAAAATCTTACAAAACAACAAAAATATTCTTCTAATCTATAATCTTTCAACATGGCAAGTACATGTCTTCCTTCAACACTATAACCTTTCAAAATTCAGTATTTTTTACGATCCAGTGTTGAGGGGGAGAAATTTTCACTTAACCGTTTCAAAACATCCGAGTACTTGCATGTTATCATATCCCGGTTGGTTATTTTATCAATGGTGGTAAAATTTTCTGGTTCAATGACACTCCTCGGACAAAAATTAATAACCTTTCATTATTTTCTAGAGTCGAGGGGGAGTGTCGTCAA
Organism: Chrysanthemum seticuspe; assembly: GCA_019973895.1. Classification (NCBI taxonomy): domain Eukaryota; kingdom Viridiplantae; phylum Streptophyta; class Magnoliopsida; order Asterales; family Asteraceae; genus Chrysanthemum; species Chrysanthemum seticuspe. Next base: position 230,487,248 of record BPTQ01000005.1, read on the forward strand.
GTTTCTTTCCTAAAAACTTTGTTTAGTAACCAAAATGGAAGTTAAATGGCTTTGTTTGAAAAAGGAAATGGTGGAGGGACTAAAACTGTCTAAATCTTAAAGATAACTTTAATAAAACAACTCCACCTACTTTTTCTACTTCACATTTATTACACACAACCAAACACATCTACGCCTAAAATTCGTTCATCAAATCCGTGTTTCAGATCTTCAATTTGTAAGTGTTTTCGTGTTCCTCACAAGATTACAAACAATGGTTTTAAATCGTTTTAAATGTTAACGGTTAGATATTAACCTATGGTCGATTTTGTGTTCTACGCGTATGCGTATGAACACATAATCTTGTTTATGTGTTTGTGGTCTAAAAGATAGTGTCAAAATGTTCTAATAACATCAATGATACCTTCTCTATCAAACGAACCCAGATTCACGAATTGAATGAATTTGAAAATTAGGGTTTATGCGTGGTTTTGGGTGTTTTCAAATGTGTAAGTTTTTGGTCAAAAAGATTGTTGGGTTATGTTCTTGTAATGTTGAATTGATGATATCCCTGCTTAATAACCACCCAGAAACTCTAAACTATTAACAATTTGGAATTAGGGTTTAAAGTTCTATAGTTTGGGTACTTTTGATTCATCATGAACTAAATGTTAATACTTGGTCTAAAGACTCTAACAACACTCTTAAACTATCATAAAAAGTTTTGTGCATATTCCATGGCTAGATTTCATACGCGTAGATTTAGGGTTTAGACTACGCGTAAGTTTTTCTACGCGTAACTGTTTAACTGTGCAATTGTGTTGTGATCTGTCACAAAATGAATGATTATATGTCAAAATTGATGATATGATGCTTTGTTTCAGGCTTGCTACACTTAAAATTCAGAATCAAGGTTGTTGTAACTCTACGCATAAGGTTCTACATATGGGACTACGCGTATCCTGTGAAGGATATGCGTAAACAGTGACCTCTACGCATAAGGTCAACTCTTACGAGTAGCCTTACGCGTAAGGTTAATATTTGCCTACGCGTAAACCCTACGTGTAAGGTCCCCTTTTCCTACGCGTAACATTTCTTACGCGTAAGTTAGGATCCTACGCGTAAGTTTACGCCTACGCATATATCATTTCTGTCTACGCATAACTTTACCAATCCTACGCATAAGCCTAGATCATACCTTCGTTATGAATTGTTACGTGCACAAACTTGTAAATAAACTAATCATATCGTCACGAATCCAATAATGTCACTAATAAACTTAAATCGTTTGATATGTTGTGAACAATAAGTGATAAAATAAACTTTAAAACTTAAAGTTAACTAACTCACGAAACATTTCACGACGTCATTGGACTATTGAACATACAAGTGACTTAGGACTCGTAACAATCATTGACACTGTACATTCAATAACTAGACAATAAGACCTTCTGTTGACTAACATTATGTCTTTCGATATGTTGGTTCTTTTGGCTAATGTTATTTCAGATCACGACATGGCTGAACAAATGAATGTGGATGCATCTGAAGTTCTCTCCATTGCTGATATCTATCCTTATGGCTATCCAATGAAGATAGGAAAGAATAATCTCCGTGTTGACTTTGACACCCTCACTTGCTCAGAATCTTCGTGTTTAATTGCTATTGATATTCTGAGGACTCATCCGTATCAGAATATGCTCACTCACTCTGCAACTGTTCCTGAGATCTATATCCAACAGTTCTGGAACACTATGGAAAGGGTCAAAGGACGAACTGCTGTGACGGTGACTCTGAATCACAAACAAGTCACCATTACACCTGCAGACTTAAGGGCTGTTCTCCTAATTCCTGAAGTCGATCCAACCAAACTATATGCCACACCTGTTGAAGAGCTCACTCTCCAATTCTTAATCGATATCGGTTATGACGAGGTGATTGGCTCCCAAACCGTCAAGTTTTATCACACAAGCTAACCACTTGTGAATGGTCAACCGTAATAAACTTCAAACAGCTCAGACACCAATGCAATGAAGATCTAGAGGAATATAGTGGATTCCTGGGTCGTTAAGTCCCACGGAGGATGAATGGTGTTTTAAAACTTTCAGATGATAGAATGATCACTAAGGATAGTGATCAGTAAGGATTTTGATGGATAATTATACTACTGATTGATTGGAATGTATTTGGATACAGAATTGTAAAACACAACAATCAGATAAGACAAACGTAAATACGTATGATTAAAACTACGTAAACGTACAAAACAAAACGTGAGTTCTGAGAAATAAAAGGCCTAAAAATATGAAAATGATATTTTTGGAATCCTAAAAATAAAAGAAAATTATTGGAAAAAGAAAATTATTTTTATAACTATTTATTTAATTATTATTAATTAAAAACTATTTTTAACTATTTAATAATAACCTAAAATATGATAAAATATGAAATAAGGCTAGAAAAATAAAATTATGACTTAGAAAAATCTAAAATATTATAAAACTTATTTTAAAATTGAAATTATATTTTTTACACTTTTTATCTATTTATTATTAATTAATTACTATTTAAAATACACTTAAATACAAGAAAATATAAAATTAACCTGGAAAAATAAAATTTTAACTTAGAAAAATCTAGAATATTATAAAACTAATTTTAAAACTTAAAAGATATTTTTTATGTTTTTTATTTATTTATTATTAATTATTTAATACTTTTTAACTATTTTAATTTCTAATAAATACTAAACAAGCTAAGAAAATTATGAAAATTTTTCTAAAAATATCTTATGATGACAGAAAGCTAATAAAATTATAAAAACAAGATGTGCTTAATAATAAGCTGAAAAGAAAAATCAAAAAGCTTAATTCTATTAAATAAATGCTATCACTATTTTAAAAATGATGTTTTTGTGGTTTTTATTTTTGAAAACTATTATACTACTGATTATAAGCTACTTTAATGAAAACAAAAATTTTCAAACTTAAAAATAAGCTATTTAATGACCAAAAAGCTTAACAGTGGAAGTTTATGAGCTTATTATGATGTTTTTAGCTCAAATAAGCTTACAAGCTGGAACAAAAGGTAGAATAAGATGCAACAAGCTACAAGCTACTCAAATAAAACTAAAAAGAACAAAGAAGCATACTGAAAAGCTGGAAATAATCAAATAAGCACTTATGATAAGTCTCTCAACCAAACAGGCCTGCAGCCACTTTCTCAAGCAATTTTAGCTTATCAAATAAGCTTAAAAGCTCAAAACAAGAACTGAGGTGTCAAGAGGAGATGGTGACCTTTCCAAAAAGCCAAAGCTCATACACTATGGTCCAATAATAAGCTCTGTGTGAGCTTGTGAAAATGGCTTGTGAGCACTGAGATAAGCAGTTTACACCAAAATGGGACAAGAAATAAACTACTTGCAGCCCTATCTAATAAGCTAGAAAGTGGAATTTTAAGCTTGGGACCTTAAGATGGCTTGGTTAGCTTTTCAAAGAACTAAAATTCACAAGCTGAGGTTCAATTATGAGCTTGTGACAAGCTTGTGAATTTGGTAGCAAAACTGTGCACAGGGCACACTTTTTGACAAGGGGTTCCAAAAAAGCTAAAAAATAAGCTATTAAACAAGCTATCTAGAAAATATAAAAAATACAGTGATGAAGATGAACAACTAGATTTTAATAACCCAAAAGCTCAAATCTTGAAAGCTAATAATAAGTCCTATAGAAAAGTTTCTAGTTTATTCAAAAACGACCAAACTGAAAATTTGACTTTTTGATTTATACTAAAGGTTGACTTTTATGAGTTTTGGATTGATCTCAATCATTGATTATGTTGTATTAAGGTGGATTAAGACTGATTTGATCAATAATGACAACTTATGAACACAAAAACAATATCATGGATCATAAAAATCCAACAGTTAGTACATAAGATGTGATCAAAAGGTATTTTGACTTTTTAACAAATGAGAACTGGTTTTATTTTTTGAAATGAGCTAAATGGTACTTAAGTGACATGAAGCAAGTACAAACAACAACACAAACAAGATCAACCACAGTTAAAACAAGCAAATCCAAATAGTCTTTTACTAGACTGTTTTGATGATTTTCAAAACAAAACACAGATTAAGACTATGAAACTGATTCAAATCTTTATATTATCATATAATAGGACTAATTAAGCATTAAATAATAACAATAACAACATACAACTCAAGAATGATGATGATGCTATTATAACTGTTAAAATGAAATTTTAAAGCAACTACTAATTCTAAATAACAAGTAACCTGTTTTAATATAAAAAATTACTTAACTACAACTTAGAAACATGAAAACACAGAGCTTGAAGCTAAAAGCTACTTACACAGTGAAATGCCAAAATGGATTAAAAGGCTTACAAATTGGATCCAAGCACAAGACTGAGAACTGAGGCACACAAACACATCCTATAGCTTCCCAATAAGCACTAAACCCATGGGCAATCCTTTATTAACCCTGCTCCAGCTTTGATCACCATCTTCATTGCGTTTTTTATTTTTAACTAATTTTTCTTGATTTTTATGAATTTTTGCTTTTTGCTTCTAAACTGAATTTTAAGAGTTTCTAATAGCTTAAATAAGCTATCTAGGAGCTTATGTGGGATTATCAGTCCTTAATAACAACTAACAACAACATTGACAGATTTTGAGAATTTGAACTTGAAAAATTGCATAAACTGAAATGAGATTTAAACTTGAAATTAATCACTGGAAAAGATTCACATACACTGAAATAACTTAAACCAAGTATTTGAAAGCTAAGAAATACACTGGAATTCTTAAAATAATTAAAACGACATAAGCAAATTACAATTATTCTAGATATTATCCCACATTGCTTCCCATCTCTTCTTTATAGACTTTTGAGACTTCTTGTCGACCTCTGATTGTTTCACACTTGATTTCTGCCATTGGATCTCTCTAAATCATCAGAATCGTCCATGTGGAGTTTTTGGCGCCAAAAGTCTATAAGCAGGTTTGAGTTAATTAATGATCTTTGGGTGTTAGTGGTAGTGGAGGGGGTTGGTTAAACAAGTGGTGAGACAGGTGGAATGTTGAAAAAGTGGAAAAACCAGCTCTGGTTTTGGATTTACAGGTGATGAAGAAGGAAGTGAACAGTGGTGGTGGTTTTGGGCCCGTTTTGACTTATTTTGATCATTTGATATAATAGACGGGGGTTCATAATTGGGGGGGTGGTCACAGGTGTTTGACAGGGGGTCTATTGGGTTTGACAAGGGATCAAAATACAAAAGAGGTCCTAATGGTTTGTTTAATAATACAAGGACCAAAGTTGTAATTTTCTGTTTTTGAGGGGCTGAATCTGCCAACAATCCAAAGATATTACAAGGACCAAACTTGTCATTTTTGAATAGTACAAGGACCATTATGCATAAAATTCCATTTTTAATAAATCCAAGGACTATTTTTGACATTTTCAAAACTTGAGGGACCAAAGTTGTAATTTTGCAATTTTACATTTCAAGGGTTTGTTTTGACAACTTTTGAATCCCATGGACCTTAAATGACATTTTTCTTTATTTTGATTTACCAGGGACTATTTTGACAACTTTTGAAACTTGGGGGACTAAAACTGCCAAATATGCAAACTTGATACGTTTTTCATCTGATTTTGATATTTTTGCATTTAAAACACATAAAACACTTATTTGTGATATTTTTATCATTTTGATGCATTTATGAGTGTTTTCAGATGATTTTTTCATTCTAAATGGTACAAAAATGATGAGTATTTAGACACTCATCAATCCCCCACACTAAGATATTGCTAGTCCCTAGCAATGTTTTGAGAAAAATTAATGGATTTCATCTCTTTACCAAAAGCCATTACTTCTGGAGTAGCCAATTGTTTCAGTTCAAGTAAGAACCTTGGTACAATGATAACCAAATGATTTTGAGCAAATCACCAGCTTTCAACGGTTTTGATTTGTCTTTACCAGAAGCCGTTTGCTTCTGGACTAGCCAACTCTTAGATAAATTATCAATATTATCTTTGGTGAGCTGATTACCAATTATGGATTTCCAACTGCCTTTACCACAAGCCATAAACTTGCGGGCTAGCCAACTCTTCACTAGTTAAAGATATGGTGAGTTGAACACCATACAATTTTGGGCAAATTGCAAGCCATAAACGGATTTGAGATATCTTTACCAAGAGCCGTTTGCTCCTGGATTAGCCAATCCTTATGTGGGTTAGACATGGCGGACTGATTACCATTTGCTGAGTAAGTGAAAAACACTTACTCCAAAAAAAAATTTTGGCCAAAAACGGGGGAATTGGGTGGCATAATTACATGATAAAATTCGTGAGAATTCCCCCCCACACTTAGAAATGAATATTGCCCTCAATATTCAAAGTACCGGCTGTTATGCCGAAACATAGAACGTAAAAGGGAAATACTACGGCCATTATTTTGTTTTTGATATATACACAATTTTTTTTTTTTTAGAGAGAGAAAACTTATATACAACAGCGGGGGGCAACTCCCCCACACTAGGGTGGTAGAAAAGGGTAAGAAGACAGAAACATGGGTGAAACCCATATGGTGTGTGCTACTGTTTTTGATTCCCGATTCGCTAGTTTGACTTGATCCCCGCATTCATTGGTTCATGGGGAAAGTTTGTAGATCCGGGACAACCACAGGTGGAATGTCCTCTCCAAAATAATTCTTTAATAGATGACCATTCACTTTAAAATTTGGACCATCAGGCTGATATAACTCAATGGTACCATAAGGATAAACCTTAGCAATGGTAAATGGACCAGACCAGCGGGATTTTAGCTTTCCCGAGAATATCTTCAATCTTGAGTTGAAAAGAAGGACTCGATCACCAACGTTGAAAACGCGGTTCTTTATTTTGGAGTCATGAATCTTCTTTGTCTTTTGTTTGTAGATCAAAGAGTTCTCGTATGCTTGATCACGGAGTTCATTTAGTTCATTCATTTGAACTTTTCTGTGATCACCAGCTGTCTGAATATCGAAATTGGCATGTTTTAAGGCCCAGTATGCCTTGTGCTCAAGCTCTATCGGAAGATGACATGCCTTTCCGTACACTAGCTTGTATGGAGTACACCCGATGGGTGTTTTGTAAGCTGTACGGAAGGCCCAGAGTGCGTCATCTAGTTTATCCGACCAGGATGCACGATTTTCGCCTACTGTCCTTTCAAGAATTCTTTTAATACCACGGTTGGAGACTTCCACTTGCCCACTTGTTTGGGGGTGGTATGCAGTAGAGAGACGGTGGGTTACACCATACTTTTGCATGACACGATCAAATTGGTCATTGCAGAAATGCGTACCACGATCACTGATTATAGCTCGCGGAGTTCCAAACCTAGCAAAAAGAGATTTTAAGAATTTCACAACAACTCGGGCATCATTGGTAGGTGAAGCTTTCGCTTCAACCCATTTTGACAAATAGTCAACAGCCACGAGTATGTATTTGTTTCCTCGAGATGATGGAAATGGCCCCATAAAGTCAATACCCCAGATGTCAAAGATCTCACAAACTTGAATGGCATTTTGTGGCATTTCATTTCTTTGAGAGATATTTCCATGACGTTGACAAGCGTCACAGGCTTTGACAAATTCGTGGGCATCGTTGTAAATTGTGGGCCAATAAAACCCTGAATCAAACACCTTTTTCGCGGTGTAGTTTGGACTATGATGGCCCCCGGTGGGTCCAGCATGGCAAGCTTTGAGAATGTCCATAGCTTCCTGTCCATAAACACACCGTCAGATGACTTGATCCGCACAGATTTTGAATAAGTAGGGGTCGTCCCAGAAGTAATGTTTAACATCTTTGAAGAATTTGTTCTTCTGTTGGGTCGACATCCCTTTCACTATGAAGTTACCCGCATGGTAATTTGCGAAGTCAGCAAACCATGGGGTAGTAGAGTTTCCACGAAAAGAAACCGCATTGAGTGTCTCGAGAGGAAATGTTTCATTTATTTCCTTTTTCTCGAAAACATCTTGGTGAGGGTTTTCTAAACGGGACAGATGATTAGCAGCCAGGTTCTCAGCTCCTTTTTTATCACGTATAATGATACCAAATTCTTGCAGGAGGAGAACCCAACGGAGCAATCTCGGCTTTGTATCTTGTTTTGCAAAGAGATATTTGAGAGCCGAGTGATCCGTATACACCACGCATTTGGTCAAGATTAGGTATGGCCGAAACTTCTCAAACGCATACACCACAGCTAATAGGAGTAAGATCCGGAAGAGAAATTTTCTTCAATACTGAATAAGGCATAAGATTGATGCTTGCACCAAGATCAGCTAAGGCAAAGCATTCAACCATTCCTGGAAATACACAAGGTAAGAGAAATTTTCCAGGATCTCCAAGCTTTTCTGGAAGCTTCTTCAAGATAACTGCTGAGCAGTTCTCGTTCAGAGGAGTTTTTGCCATTTCAAACAGCTTTTCCTTGTTGCTTAACATGTGTTTGAGAGTTGATGCAAACTTGGGCATCAGCATGATAGCATCCGCAAAGCTTATGTCAAAATGTAGTTCTTGGAAAATTTGAAAAAATTTGTCCATTTGATGACTGGCTTTTTCGCGGAGCTTTTGCTCATTCAAACGTGATGGGTAAGGAATAGAAGTTTTGGATCTGGGGTTTTCAACAGGAGCTACTGGAGGTTCAAAAACAACTCCTGGATTGGATTTGGGTTTCGGGACAACTTGAGGATGGACATTGTTGGTACCTCCGTTATTAGTAGGAAGTTCCTTGTCCTTTGTAGCCTCAGGTTCACTTTCCACTACCTTCGGGAGAGAAGAAGAAGAGGTAGTAGGAATAGCGGGTCCATTGTATGAAACACCACTTCTGGTTGTGATCGCCTTTGCATTGCCCCTCGGGTTAGCGATCGTGTTGCTCGGAAGTTTTCCTGAGCCCAAGGGTTGATCATTTAAAGACTTCTTTAGATCAGCGATCTGACTGACCAACAACCTGTTCATTTCATCTTGGGATTTCATGAATTGCTTCAATAACTCATCAGATGATGGTCCAGTTGGAACAATGGCTTGAGTTTGATTAGGAAATTCTGGCCTCTATTGTTAGGAATAGGGCCTTGATTTTGAAAATTTCCTTGATTAGGATTCATATTCCCATGAAATTGATTCCCTCGATTGAAATTGTTTTGATTAAGGTTTCCTTGATGTTGGAAACCTTGATTTGGTCCGGGATAGAAATTACCTTGGTTTTGATAACCTTGGTTCATTCTAGGTTGATTCTGATTCCGGTTAGGATTCTGGTTAAAACCGGGTGGTGCCTGATAAGTATTAGCACGGTAGTTTGGTTCATTTTGAGGACGGTATTGATTACCTCCCTGATGTGAAGTACCGGCTAGAGCATTGGCTTCAAACGGACTACCATCGGTGGCAGTACAGTTGTAGTATGCATGAGGGCCACCACAAGTAACACAAACCTCGACTTTTTTCACTTCACCATGTGATGGTGTCTGTGTGAAGGTGACTTTCTTTTGGTTTGCAAGAACCAAAGCTTGAACAATATCCGTGAGTTTGTCAATCTTAGCATCGGTGCTAGATGTACTCACGGGAGATGAAGTAGAAGGTCCAGCATTAGACTGAGACTGATATGTCTTTACTCGGAAAGGGCGGACCTAGGACTTGTTTTCAATGATTTGCAAGGCTTCTTTTGTGGTCTTGCTCAGGAAATTACCTCCCGCGGAGGCATTTAAAGAGTCTTGATTAGTCTGGTTCAGACCATTGTAGAAAGTATCCATTTGCATTAACTCGGTAAAACCATGATGCGGACACTTGCGGAGCAACTCTTTGTAACGATCCCATGCCTCCCCGAATGATTCATCAAATCTTTGAGAAAATTTCATTATCTCATTCTTAAGACTTGTAGTTCGGGATGGAGGATAGAATTCGTTAACAAACTTGGTGACTAGATCCTCCCATGTCTCAATGGAACGAGGGGGTTGTTTCTCAAGCCAATTCCGGGCTTGTCCCTCTAGAGAAAATGGGAACAGAAGAAGCTTAATTGCTTCATGTGGGACATTCTTGTATTTGATGGTAGATGCAATCTTGTTAAACCATCGAATGTGTGCATGAGGATCATCCCGCTCAAAACCATAAAATTGGCTTTGGGTTACAAGATTAAGCAACCCGGTTTTGAGCTCAAAGGTATCAGCCACGATGGCTGGGACAATAATGGCATCTCCGTAACCCTCGATGGGTGCTTGGAGAAGCTCATTCAACGGTTTGTCTTCTGCCATTACGACAGGGGGTGGTTGTGCTAGACGTTCCTCAGTCACGGCTGAAGGAGCAGAACGTCCTCTACGTCTACGAGGAATATTTGCAAGCTCAGAAAGTGGACTTGTAGAACTGGAAGAACGAGTGCGCATGCACTAAGTATAAAAATCAGTTGTCAAAACAAATGCGAGGCAAAACGACAAGTGAACTTAACCAATAATCACAAATGAAATGGCTTCTTTGAAAAAGGTACACCAAATCACAAGGACACAAAGGCAAGTTTTAAATCTGTTGTTCGGGAACTTATTAATGGTCACACCCCCAGTTGGTAGGTGTACTGCCTTGATTTGCGGTGGTTGATTTTTATGTATTTATTAAGTACCACTGAAAAGACGTAGGTATGGATTTGTGCTAAGGGTTTAAAAACTTTTGGACAATATTTTTGGTATCGCCTCGTTTAACCAAATCGTATCTCTTTAAGAATCACCTTAAAGGAAACACAAGCTAGAAAACGTTACGATTGTTTATTTGTTTTATATTTTTTTGGTGTTGTTAACACTTTAGGAAAAGTTTTAATGAACTTTTTGATTTTTGATTAACTTTACAAAAAACTGTTTACAAAAAGGTGGTATATGTGCAAGAATGGATTTGAAAAATGCTTAGAACACGCTTACAGCCTCCCCGGCAGCGGCGCCAAAATTTGATTGGCTCCCAAACCGTCAAGTTTTATCACACAAGCTAACCACTTGTGAATGGTCAACCGTAATAAACTTCAAACAGCTCAGACACCAATGCAATGAATATCTAGAGGAATATAGTGGATTCCTGGGTCGTTAAGTCCCACGGAGGATGAATGGTGTTTTAAAACTTGCAGATGATAGAATGATCACTAATGATAATGATCAGTAAGGATTTTGATGGATAATTACACTACTGATTGATTGGAATGTATTTGGATACAGAATTGTAAAACACAACAATCAGATAAGACAAACGTAAATACGTATGATTAAAAACTACGTAAACGTACAAAACAAAACGTGAGTTCTGAGAAATAAAAGGCCTAAAAATATGAAAATGATATTTTCGGAATCCTAAAAATAAAAGAAAATTATTGGAAAAAGAAAATTATTTTTATAACTATTTATTTAATTATTATTAATTAAAAACTATTTTTAACTATTTAATAATAACCTAAAATATGATAAAATATGAAATAAGGTTAGAAAAATAAAATTATGACTTAGAAAAATCTAAAATATTATAAAACTTATTTTAAAATTGAAATTATATTTTTTACACTTTTTATCTATTTATTATTAATTAATTACTATTTAAAATACACTTAAATACAAGAAAATATAAAATTAACCTGGAAAAATAAAATTTTAACTTAGAAAAATCTAGAATATTATAAAACTAATTTTAAAACTTAAAAGATATTTTTTATGTTTTTTATTTATTTATTATTAATTATTTAATACTTTTTAACTATTTTAATTTCTAATAAATACTAAACAAGCTAAGAAAATTATGAAACTTTTTCTAAAAATATCTTATGATGACAGAAAGCTAATAAAATTATAAAAACAAGATGTGCTTAATAATAAGCTGAAAAGAAAAATCAAAAAGCTTAATTCTATTAAATAAACGCTATCACTATTTTAAAAATGATGTTTTTGTGGTTTTTATTTTTGAAAACTATTATACTACTGATTATAAGCTACTTTAATGAAAACAAAAATTTTCAAACTTAAAAATAAGTTATTTAATGACCAAAAAGCTTAACAGTGCAAGTTTATGAGCTTATTATGATGTTTTAAGCTCAAATAAGCTTACAAGCTGGAACAAAAGGTAGAATAAGATGCAACAAGCTACAAGCTACTCAAATAAAACTAAAAAGAACAAAGAAGCATACTGAAAAGCTGGAAATAATCAAATAAGCACTTATGATAAGTCTCTCAACCAAACAGGCCTGCAGCCACTTTCTCAAGCAATTTTAGCTTATCAAATAAGCTTAAAAGCTCAAAACAAGAACTGAGGTGTCAAGAGGAGATGGTGACCTTTCCAAAAAGCCAAAGCTCATACACTATGGTCCAATAATAAGCTCTGTGTGAGCTTGTGAAAATGGCTTGTGAGCACTGAGATAAGCAGTTTACACCAAAATGGGACAAGAAATAAACTACTTGCAGCCCTATCTAATAAGCTAGAAAGTGGAATTTTAAGCTTGGGACCTTAAGATGGCTTGGTTAGCTTTCCAAAGAACTAAAATTCACAAGCTGAGGTTCAATTATGAGCTTGTGACAAGCTTGTGAATTTGGTAGCAAAACTGTGCACAGGGCACACTTTTTGACAAGGGGTTCCAAAGAAGCTAAAAAATAAGCTATTAAACAAGCTATCTAGAAAATATAAAAAATACAGTGATGAAGATGAACAACTAGATTTTAATAACCCAAAAGCTCAAATCTTGAAAGCTAATAATAAGTCCTATAGAAAAGTTTCTAGTTTATTCAAAAACGACCAAACTGAAAATTTGACTTTTTGATTTATACTAAAGGTTGACTTTTATGAGTTTTGGATTGATCTCAATCACTGATTATGTTGTATTAAGGTGGATTAAGACTGATTTGATCAATAATGACAACTTATGAACACAAAAACAAGATCATGGATCATAAAAATCCAACAGTTAGTACATAAGATGTGATCAAAAGGTATTTTGACTTTTTAACAAATGAGAAGTGGTTTTATTTGTTGAAATGAGCTAAATGGTACTTAAGTGACATGAAGCAAGTACAAACAACAACACAAACAAGATCAACCACAGTTAAAACAAGCAAATCCAAACAGTCTTTTACTAGACTGTTTTGATGATTTTCAAAACAAAACACAGATTAAGACTATGAAACTGATTCAAATCTTTATATTATCATATAATAGGACTAATTAAGCATTAAATAATAACAATAACAACATACAACTCAAGAATGATGATGATGCTATTATAACTGTTAAAATGAAATTTTAAAGCAACTACTAATTCTAAATAACAAGTAACCTTTTTTAATATAAAAAATTACTTAACTACAACTTAGAAACATGAAAACACAGAGCTTGAAGCTAAAAGCTACTTACACAGTGAAATGCCAAAATGGATTAAAAGGCTTACAAATTGGATCCAAGCACAAGACTGAGAACTGAGGCACACAAACACATCCTATAGCTTCCCAATAAGCACTAAACCCAAGGGCAATCCTTTATTAACCCTGCTCCAGCTTTGATCACCATCTTCATTGCTTTTTTTATTTTTAACTAATTTTTCTTGATTTTTATGAATTTTTGCTTTTTGCTTCTAAACTGAATTTTAAGAGTTTCTAATAGCTTAAATAAGCTATCTAGGAGCTTATGTGGGCTTATCAGTCCTTAATAACAACTAACAACAACATTGACAGATTTTGAGAATTTGAACTTGAAAAATTGCATAAACTGAAATGAGATTTAAACTTGAAATTAATCACTGGAAAAGATTCACATACACTGAAATAACTTAAACCAAGTATTTGAAAGCTAAGAAATACACTGGAATTCTTAAAATAATTAAAACGACATAAGCAAATTACAATTATTCTAGATATTATCCCACATTGCTTCCCATATCTTCTTTATAGACTTTTGAGACTTCTTGTCGACCTCTGATTGTTTCCCACTTGATTTCTGCCATTGGATCTCTCTAAATCATTAGAATCGTCCATGTGGAGTTTTTGGCGCCAAAAGTCTATAAGCAGGTTTGAGTCAATTAATGATCTTTGGGTGTTAGTGGTAGTGGAGGGGGTTGGTTAAACAAGTGGTGAGACAGGTGGAATGTTGAAAAAGTGGAAAAACCAGCTCTGGTTTTGGATTTACAGGTGATGAAGAAGGAAGTGAACAGTGGTGGTGGTTTTGGGCGCGTTTTGACTTATTTTGACCATTTGATATAATAGACGGGGGTTCATAATTGGGGGGGGGTCACAGGTGTTTGACAGGGGGTCTATTGGGTTTGACAAGGGATCAAAATACAAAAGAGGTCCTAATGGTTTGTTTAATAATACAAGGACCAAAGTTGTAATTTTCTGTTTTTGAGGGGCTGAATCTGCCAACAATCCAAAGATATTACAAGGACCAAACTTGTCATTTTTGAATAGTACGAGGACCATTATGCATAAAATTCCATTTTTAATAAATCCAAGGACTATTTTTGACATTTTCAAAACTTGAGGGACCAAAGTTGTAATTTTGCAATTTTACATTTCAAGGGTTTGTTTTGACAACTTTTGAATCCCATGGACCTTAAATGACATTTTTCTTTATTTTGATTTACCAGGGACTATTTTTGACAACTTTTGAAACTTGGGGGACTAAAACTGCCAAATATGCAAACTTGATAAGTTTTTCATCTGATTTTGATATTTTTGCATTTAAAACACATAAAACACTTATTTGTGATATTTTTATCATTTTGATGCATTTATGAGTGCTTTCAGATGATTTTGGCATTCTAAATGGTACAAAAATGATGAGTATTTAGACACTCATCACGAGGCTACAGGAGTAATCACCAAGCATTCTCACATAGAGCTTAAGAGTATTCCTCAACCATGGAGAACTCTCTACATGATCATCACCAAGTCTGTTTCTGGTCGTGACAGTGGCTATGAGCATCCTAAGCTCATGGAACTGCAAATATTTTGGGCATTGGTCAACATGAAACACATCGCTATCGAAGCTCTGATTTGGGATGACATGATGTCATTTCTCAACAAGCTTGGCTCAAAGATTCCCTACATCAGATATACTAAACTGTTGATCCAGAGAGCACTTGGACTTCATCCTGATATTCCCAAGAGGCTCAATGACCCCGACAATCACGATATGTTGACGGAACCTATTCTATCTGTCAGAATCAAGGAATCGTCTACAAAGAAACAAGGTGTTGTGTTGCCAGATTTCCTTCTAATTGAAGATGTCAGAAAGCTCGAAACGTACAAAAGGTATCTGGAAGCAGTTAGACAAGGCAAAGTTGGTCATCTCGACGAAAAATCTTCTGGAACACCTGTAAGGAGAACCAGAAGAGGAAGTACAGGAAGCGCAACAAGTACTGTGAGTCAAAGGAAGCTTCCTAAAAGGAATCCTCCTTCTAAAAGGATTGTTCCCGTAAAGGAAGCCGAACCTATTCCCACACTTGAACCACATAGAAAGCTTGTGGACGAGAGCTCTGAAGATACTTATACAGATGAAGAGTTCCATTACTCTGCAACTGCAACCGAAGCACCTGCCTCAGTAGCAAAACCTCCAAGTCCTCCAGCTGTCCAAGAAAAAGGGAAGACTCCAGCAATTGTACCCTATGATGAGAGCTCTGAAGAAGAAGAAGAGCAACTGGATAAATCATACAGGAAGAAGTTTACTATCGTCAGACACCTTCAAAAGGCTGAAGAATTTGCTAAAGATCAAATGGGTGGCCCCGGAGGATCAAGTGGTGCTGCTCACTCCTCTCCAGATCCTGATGCGGTTAATCAACCCGATAAGGGATCTGGTACCACCACTCTTCTGCAACAACAACAGCTTGTGGAGGATACTATCAGAAATGACTTTGAGGAACCAGAAACCAAGAAGTCTGAGAAAGAAAAGTCTAGAGATGACGATGATGATTATACAAAGTTTCTTCTAGACAGTCCAACACACTCAAAGGAGAAAACCTCAGAAACTCCTAAGGACCCCGAACCTCCTCATGTCTCCTCATCATCAGACTCTTCATCTCATTCATCACCACCACCATCAAAGAAGTCAACCAGATCATCATCCAAATCTGTGAAGAAACCACCTCGCTCTTGGATTTCTCAGACTCATGAAAGAATTGTGAAAGCTGTCCAACAAGTCAGAAAGAAGGACATACCTTACAGAAAACTGAATTGGTTTGCTGACCAAATACAGTACTTAAATGATGAGAAAGACAAGATTCAGAAAGAAAGGGAATTTGTTCAGAAGTTCATGAAGAGTCATCGTAAAGAGGAACTGAACGAAATGATCGAAGGTTACACTAACAAGTACCTTCAGGATATCGTTCCTAAAGTCCAAAAGGAACTGGAGAAGACAGCAAGAGATCATACCCACAAGTTTCTTCTCGACACTGTCCCCGGTGTGACTAGAGAAGTATTTTCCAGACAACTCACCCCTAACATCGTCGCATTGGTTAAACATACAATGGCCAAAGAAGCTGATCTCTCTGAATCTGAGTTAATCGCTAAACTAGTGATGCAAATGTCAAAGCGATCTGGAACGTTTACTTCGGATGAAGCTAAATTTTTCGAAGGTCTACTTGCTTTTCAACTCAGATCATCATGCAAGGAGTCAGCCGATCAACCAAAACGGCCAAGAGATGACGATGATAAGGACAAGGACTCTGCATCTAAACGTCAGAAGCAATCTGGTGAATCTTCTTCGATGCCACCTCCTCTACAACGGATTTCTTCTCAACAGAAGTCTCTTCCACCTCGGTCTTCTACTGATAAACCTCGGGACGATTTCGAGTTACCACCCCTGACTCAAACAACAGGTGATTACTTTGAGTATACGGGTGGTGACGATGAAAAGGTCCTTGAGCCCCAACAACAACCCACCTCTCCCAAACAAGGACAGAAACCATCATCATCATCTAAGCCTTCGAAAAAGAAGAAGAAGACGCTTCATACTGATGTCATATCATGGCTAGATGACGATAAAACTGAAGAATTTGAATGGTTTGCTACACTTGTTAACAACACTCCCTACCCTGAAGAAGGTCAAGAATTGGTAGACGGTAGTACCTTGGAGCATGCAAAGATTTTGCAAGAAAGGTTCCGTGTGAAGAAGATGACGAAATCTGAATTGAAGCGCATCAAGAATGAAGCATTCCTACTTTTGAAAGACAGCTCGGAAAGTGCAATCGAGGTTGAATATCACCTTGAAAACATTGCTCAAGCCATGTCTAATAACATGGATTGGCTCAACCCAGAAGCAAACATCGACTTCACCAAACGGGACAATCCTCCATATTACACCGACTGGTCTCGACCTCTACCTACCATTGGCCAACCTGATCAGCCTAGGATTCCTTTCAGACATTTCTTCAACAAAGACTTAGATTTTATTCAACACGGTGGCGATGGTTCAAGGAAATACGCTACATCTCTGACACTTCCATTCCCTGCTGCCATATACTCTGATTGTATAGCCATCGAGGAACGTGCTACCCACATGTTCTCCGACAAAGTGGTAGCATATGACCAAGATGCAATGTATGGGATTCACCATTGGCCGGAACGCCGAAGAATCTACTACAGAAGCTGCTTGGTCCAGAAGTCTCAACATGCAGTGTTCAGTACTAAAAGTATCGTGGCCATTCAACATGTTGGTCTATCGTCTAAATGGGACTACACTTTTCTCAAAAAGATTGTGGTAAAAAGACAAGACGAAAGGGACTATGCATTCTCTGAAGCTGACTTTGAGAATTTGAACATCAACGATATTGAAGACATGTACCTTGCCAAAGTTCAAGGTCGCATGAGACAATTTCCAACTGAAGTACAACGTGAATTCATCAAGTCACTGCTCATCTTCATCAGACGCATAGTCATCAAAGAACGTGTTGAAGATCTTCAGCTTGCCGTTGAATCATATCAGAAACGTGTCAACCTCACTCCTCCAACGCTTGATCTTCCCGACATCAATCAGCTAACTCAATATACGCTCATCAGCAAACCATTCGGAGTTGTTTACCGCAGTGAACTTCAAAGAAACTGCTTAATGGCGTGTAGTGAACTTCAGAAATTCGGGGATCATACCTTGAAGCTGGTTAGGGATGGATTGGCGTACAGGTTGAAGGATATACACCTGAAAGTTGGGTCTCCTAAGCGCTGGAATTCTCAGGAAAGGAGGGATGTGAGAAGGATCATCACCATGATTGATGAACGGTTATTCAAAAGGGATCAGTTCAGAACGTTGGAAAGTTTTGTTGGTGGTCGACCCAGGATCAACATCACCGGCTATCAACGCCCTGTTCGTACTCCTGGGAACATCACTGCACTTCCTGGTACTCCTTGATTTGGTTCTTTCATTAAAAATTTTGGAAGTATGATGATATATGTCTATGGCTTGTGCACACATAACAGTGTACAACCCGTAATTGTCAAGAAAGGACCCTGTGGTACGCTTCAGTGCCACAATCCTTATAAAAGGAGCGAAAGCTTCTTATTTTTTTGAGTAAAACCTATCAAACCTTTCATTTTTCAAGGTTTTGCTCAAAAACACAAGTACTTCCCCATATGATTTTTCAAAACCTCAACCGTTTTTATCACTTGTTGAGGGGGAGTATTTGAATTAAAACTTTGTTCACAAATTGTTCATAGTGGTCATCTTCCCGCAACACTCGAAATGGTCATATTTATTGTCAACCGTTCAAAAATAGCATTTTTTATGCCATTTTTTAGGGGGAGAAAATTGTGTGATAAGAAATATGTTGTGCTATATGCAAATGAATCTGTGTACCTCAGACTTAACCAATGAATTGACGGTACTAAACTGTTAGTAACTCGAAAAGACTTGTCCTGGACGGGTAATAATTTCAAGCTAGTTCGCTAGTAATGTAAACGTGTCTCGCAAAGGTCTTGTCCAAGTAGAAAGTACCATTCGAGAAACTCTTGATAGACATGAACTCTGACGGGTATGACAACCTTTCGAGGTTTGTCTACACCTTCAAGGTAGTTATTAGAGCTAGTTGTCACCTAAAAGCTGACAATGTAACTCTTTAACTATGCAACGTAACCGTGTCTCGCGGGGGATTGTCTATCTTCAGTGGATCAATTCAAAAAGTGCGCGCTCTTTCCTCACTGTGCATTTAAACCATTAATACTCTTAAGCACATGTGGAGGGGGAGTATTTATGCAAAACATCATCTCTCACAGTGGTTCAAACATGTTTTTCATTTACAAACCATTTGAGAGATTTTTTCACAAACTGTGGTTTTAATGGAAACATAGGTTAGTCATGGAGTTATAAGGTGACTAAGGTTAGGAATAACTGTCCTATGATCCGCCAGAGCCGGAGGGATCTACCCAAGGACATCACAATTAGTTAGTACTTAGAAGTCCTTAGGAATGATCGTAAAAAGGAGAAAATGAGAATCGGAGAAAGAAGGAGTTGAAGAATCAAAAAGAAATGTAAAGTAAAGGGTGAAAAGAAACAGCCCTCCAGATTATTCAACTTAGGGCAGACACCGGGTTCAATTCATATGCTACTGATTGTCACTTAGTGTCACCGGTATTGAAGATTAAAAGTCGTCATGGACCCAGTGACGCACACACTAAACCTTCTTAGCCACTCAAGTTTCTCTCAAAAGAAGCTTGTTTCATTCTCACAGGGAACCCTACGTAAACTATTGGCTTTCTCTTAGAGATCGCTGGTATTGAAGAAGGAGACCCTCTCCCTAGTCTCCGCCCAGGAAAACCAAAACGCACTATTGAGTCTAGAGCCACGAGATTCACCAAAAGATCTCTTAGGAACACTTGACATTTAATAACTTGATGATCAACAAATAAGATTATCAGTGGTTCATATCGAGTCCTTCACAGATCTTAGCAATCTGTCGAGAACATTTATGAGAGGTTCACATCTGTGATCCTCAGTGATTGAATGGAAACTCCTGCCAGGGTCAACATCAAACAGCCCTGACAGCAGGTCACTTCGGTAACTCCCCGTGGATTACGCGGAGTGTGTCTCAAACGGTCTACAGTCGTGAGGTGATGCTTCGGTGTACCTCAGCGACTCATCTGAACTGTAGATGTACTTCGGTACATCGCGTTATCTCACTTGTGGGACTCCAGTTTAGGAACGGCCTTTGTAAGAATTAGAGTTGTGTTTTCACACTATGCTGTTAACACTCTCGAAGTTCAAACTTGTAAGTGCCGTAAACCGCTTATTACTAACCGTTTGAAATGTTTTCTTCTTATGGAAGCTTCAGAGCGGAATGATCGTGCTGATTCTTCTCATGCTCACGCCAACATCATCACTAATGGAAGTTCTATCCAAAAGCAACACAACCGCCAGAATGATTCTTCGTCAAGCCAAAGAATCTACAAAGTTAAAGACTTAAAGAACTTCATTAATATTGAATTCCAACGTCAAAGAGCGTGTGAGCATGTTGAAGAATGACGTGGAGACACTGGAGCAGCGAAGCAGACCTGAGGCAGACTGATACAGACAACAACATACTATCACTTTCACCACAAAGAACAATGATCAAAGAACAAAGTTAATGATGACGTCGAAGCATAACTGTTCAAAGATAACTATCTCTCTACACTGGGGAGATTGTTCGAATCAAGGCAATTCCTCTCACAAGAAAGAAGAATGTCAGAAGACGTCAGAGCTACTATTACATCAACGCCTTCACCGTTTACATTCATATATACTTGAGGGGGAGATTGTTGGAATCACTCCTAAACTGTATTTCAAGTATTTATATTTCATATGTAATAGGTAGCTTATTATGGCCTTTATGTTTGTTTAAGGTCTAGCTTATGTAGAAGGCCCATAAGCTTAGGCCCAAGCCCATATAAGAAAGGATGGGAACTAGGAGTGTTGCCCTAGCTTCCCTCCTATAAATACCCTTGTAAACCCTCATTTGAGGGTTGGTTGTTCAAGTTTTTCTCTCATTCACTCTCTTTGCCTTAACCGTATTATTACTAGTGTGTGCGTGGGTGTTTAGCTTGTTCAATCGCCTCATCTCCTTTCTATATTACTTGTGTTTGTAAAACTAGTGACCTAACAGAGGCACTTGATCAGGTTCTCTTAACACGATTCCTCCAACTAGGGCTTTTATATTCTGACTCTCTAGGCTTTGCTGGATCCCCATTTGCAGAGCAGCATCATCTTCATCAACTACCTTGGAGCTATCCCTTGCTCCCTCAGCATTGTCACCAATTTCTTTTTCCACCTTCTTCTTCTTTTCTTTATGCTTTTTGGATGAGGAGTCTGACTGTTGAGATCTTTCGCGTCTCTTTTTAGGAAGAGAGGCATAAGATGCTTTAGAGCCAGAGATGGTCTTGGGAGCATTGGGTTGTGAGGGAGTGGGTATGATATTAACAGATGATCTTGCAGCAATTTTCATGAACTGTTTGAAGTAGTCCTTTTTCTTGATATCATCCGTGAGTAGAATATCAGGAATTGGCAGTCCAAATATTTCTTTATCCATACCTCTAGGAACATATTTCAGGTTTCCTAAAACAAATTCATCTTCTGCTTTGTGTATAGTTGATTCAGTCCTAGGATTGAAGTTGTGATTTTGTTGCAAGAACTGGATAACAAGCTTTGAAAATCGGATGTTGGGAATCACAAGCTTGTTCTGTTTCTTTCGGCCTTGAGCTTTGTTCTGAAAATTTGTTCTATCAGATATGAATGTGTTCATTGATAAGGAAAATTCTTCCCAAATACGATCTGAGACATTCACATCAACCCTATTGACAATGCCCCATAGAATTTGCAAGATGGGAATTCTCACTTTATCGAATCCTGATGTTTTGCCAGATAAGCACAAGTTGAGAATAGTTGTAATAGCTCTCCAGGGTTGATACATGTGTCCAGTGATGATGTCGGATGCTCTTAAAATGCTGTTCTGATAACCCAACCCAATTAGAAAGACAATCAGATCGTCAGCACCAGGTGGAGATTCAGAACGAAGGTTAGGGTTACATGGGGTGATTCCAAGAGCCTTGCTTAGAATAGCAGAATCAATCGTGAACTCCCTGTCATCCAGTTTGCAAGAGTATTGAGCTGTGATTTTTTCCCATTGAATGGTGTTCTAGAATTGTTGAATGTAAATGGTGGGAATTGAGCATTGCTTGGTAATAGCACCGAAGAAGTTTGTGTTCTTGAGGATGTCAATAGACACTTTGAGTATCGGATTTTGTTGTAGCTTTTGTAGGTCCACATAACAGTTACTTTTTCCAATATCAGCCCATTAACTCCTGGGAAGGATTTCTTCGTCTGAGAGAACTTTGGATGATGCCGAAGGGGTAACGCTCTTTTCAGGGTTTGAACTTGCCATTGATGATCTGAGTAAACATACAATCAACAGTAATGATTGGGAACGAGTTAGATAATAAATGATAAGTGAGACAACATTGAGAGCACCCTTATGACATAGACACATAGAAATAGTAACTCAGAAGGAGTCCCCAAAACACATATAGAGAATGATTGAGTGGCATAAGTGAGATATTACAATGAAGTAGAATCCTTTAGATAAATTTTCACACGACGAGTTGATAAGGGATTAAAAGGTTAAAGAGTGCATTGCAAAGGGATCATGTCATAAGCCAAGATACAAATGTAGAAGTGATATAACAAATATGCATGAGGCAAACAGTAACATTTGGTTGTCGTGAGAGAAACCAAGTACCGTTTGCCTAAACAGAAATGTCATAGCAGATTACATAGAGTATGTTGACTCAACAAGTTGAATCAGGAGATCCTAAGTATTGTGAGAATGAGATCAACTTTAGCAATTAACCTTTAAACATTTTAATAACCCTAGACCCTAAAAAATCCACCAAACATGTCTAAAGTTATAGATAGACAAGCTGTTAAACAGAACTAATTCGCAACATGAAAGTGAACAATGTCGCTAACTTGTAAAGACAAGTCGCCATCACTAGTACCACAGACAAGTCGCTAATAGTTTAGCTCTTTAAGTCGCTATATATGCTAATTCGCTAACTTGTAAAGACAAGTCGCCATGAACAGTAACAAAACCAAGTCGCTACAAATCTGTTAACTAAGTCGCTAATGTTACTAATTCGATAACTTGTAAAGACAAGTCGCCATGAACAGTAACAAAACCAAGTCGCTACAAATTTGTTAACTAAGTCGCTAATATTACTAATTCGCTAACTTGTAAAGACAAGTCGCTGACAACTAAGTCGCTACCCAAGTCGCCAAAATATAATAAACTAATTCGCCACAGCAACTTAGTCGCTAAGTTGAGTGCTAACTCGCCACGATGAACATTCAAGCTAAGTCGCTACCAAGAACAACGTTTAGTCGCCATCAAGAACACTCATAATAAAAAAACAGACGACCCAAACCACTAATCATTCACCACCAGTTCATGAAAACAAATTAACGAGCAATCAAGATAAGATATACCAAACAATTTGTACACTTTCAACATCATAATAACAACAAAACACGATTTCATGATAAATCGAACCTAGGTGGGAATCAAACAGTCACAATTCACGAGCTCGAAGGGATCTGGTTAAAAGACAAGTTAGAAACTAGACACAAACGCGTAAGATAGAACAAATAAGGTGAGATTTGAGACGTACCACTGTTAAGTCGTTAGAATGAACTAATTACTTTGACGAGAAGAAGAGAAGAAAAAAACGAGAGAAAAGAAAAAAAAAACTTATTTAAGAAAATATAGTAAGTCGCTAGGGGTATAGGAAGGATCATTGGCAATTTGACACATTCGGTCCCTGTGGTTTTAAAATGAAGTGTGGTAAGTCGCTAGTGTAAAACTATTTTGGTTATTTGACACATTCGGTCCCTGTGGTTTATGTGCAAAAGTGGTAAGTCGCTAACCTTGATTTTAGACTAAGTCTCTAGCATAGATAACCACAATGAAAAACATGAATCAAATAAACATTTAATCAAATAAGCATTTAATGCAAGACACTCAATACATGGGTACACAATGATAATCACATGAGCAAGATACGACCACAACCTACAACTGAGAGACACACCATAACCAGATAGTTACAATAGCATAACCAGTTAGTCACAAAAGCAAGACACGACCACAGCTTACAAATGAGCAAACATCATAACCAGCACAGAAGCCAATGGCATAGATAATAAAGAAAAACTTATACAGAATCTCCCCCTCAATCATTGTCATCAAAGACCATTGATTGACATTAACCAACCCCTTTTTAAATTTTTTTTTTTTTTTTTTTTTTTTTTTTTTTAAGAATTATATAGTTGTTCGAACTTCATCTATGATCCCGTATCATTATTGAATGATATTTCTAGGATCGTAGATGTTATCGATGACAGCGAATAAATCTTTTATTAGAGAAACTTTTTTTTTTTTTTTTAATTTTTTTTTAAAATAATTTATAAACAGATATTAATGGAGCGAGTCCTGATTCAAGATGAATAGGAGTCAAGGTAATAGGTTCCTTAGTTGTGGCATGCTATAGCTCCTGAATAAGCCATGTTCATTTCTGATGGAAACCAAGTCATGATGTTCCTGATTGAGTTTAGCATTGTACCTGAAAAAGACTGAGAGCACATTGTACTGGAAGCACATGTGGAATTACACATAGAAGGGTTAGTGACATGTTTAATATCACATTTGGATGCATCACAGTATACCACAGACGTATCATTAATGGGGATCCTATTAGGTTCGACATTCTTGAAGAGTTTTCCTGTGGGAATCCACTTGAGGCATGATCTAGGAATGTAAGTTCGTTTAAGTCCTGTAAACTTAAAAAATCTGCCAGTAGGAATCCATTTGAAACCACTGTTAGTTGAACTGAATGAGTGCACAGCCTTGTTTTGACTATTTGTTCTTTTGTGATTAGAGTATTTCTTAGGGGATTGATCAGTCAAATGCTGTTTTGTATGAGAGCTAGTTGTACTTATTGCATTTCTGATCTGAGAGTATTGAACAAAAGTCTGAGGTTTGGGATTCATCATATCGGAACTAGGCAATGAAGTGACTGGTTTTGACAAAACAGATATATTATCAACTTGGGAGGAAAGCTTAGATTTCGATGGTTTAACTCTTTCAGACCTAAAGGCATTAGGTTGTTTAATAACTGTTCGTTTCGAGTGGTTCTGAACAGTTGACTTTCCTAAAGTTGAAGGTTTTGCAAACTTAGTGTTCATCCTATTTCCAATAGACTTCCTAAGCTCATTTTTAGGGCAACAATATTGAAGCTCTTATCCTGAATTTGGGCATTGAGGTCATCAATGTCTTTTATCAAGAGGTTAGATTGATTGACTAACTTAGAATTTGTTTCCTCAAGGTTCATTCTTAAATGCTCATTTTCTTTTAGTAGGTTGGACACACAAAGAGCAAGTTCTGAATTTCTAGATTCTAGTGTATCACTCATCTCATGACAGTCATATTTCTGGACTTCTGAAAGAAGTAATTTCAGATTGCCAATGGTCGAATCTTTGTCCTGAATCTGGGATTTTAACTGATTAATTTCAAAAAATTCTCGAAATTCTGGAAGTTCCTGATTAGTACATGGTCTTTTTGCATAAAACATTTCATCCTTTTGTTGTATTTCAATTTGCAATGAGATACAATGTTTTTCAAGAATTGAAAATTTGTTTGAAAGCTCATCATGTACCCTTTTTTCAATCATGTTATTTGCATTAGATTCAGGTAAAAAAAAGATTGATTCCACGATGTTATGTTCAGAGTAAGAGTCAGGTACCTTTTCATGAGAATTTATGTGATCAGTTAAGTGTACCTTATCGATTGATACCTTTTCTGACTCTGAGAGTTTGAGATCAGTGCTGTTCTCTTCATCCTTTTTCATTACAACTGAGATTCTGCAATCAGTGTCATTCGCTGGTTCGACTGGAATGTTGCATGACATGTCACAATTGCTCAATGGTGTCTCTTGGCACTCATTCAATTCATTCAGCTTGTTATTCTCTTTTGCAGCTTCCTTGATGTATGTTTCCATATTACTCATAAGTTGAATAAATGAGTTTCTGAACTCATGAATTTCCATTCCCGTGTGTTTCTTGAAAGATATTCCAGTCATGATATCATCAAAATCTGAGGAGTATTCTTCCCGGATAAGTGGCTGAAATTGATTGAAGATAGTTTGAAGAGCGGCATGAGACTCATCAGTTGAGAACTTTTCTTTGGTAATTAGAATCCTCAGTCGTTCTAAGTTAAGTAAAACAGTTCTTGTCAAAGTGGGAAAATCCTGACGAAGGATGGCACAACTTGTTCGATCCATGGTTGTAGATAAGAGTAGTTTGAGAAGCTGACTGAGATGTTGAAAGGGCTCACTGGTGCATTCCATATTCTTAGCATCATTTGCAAACATTAAGAGTGACTTATTTGAGTTGTTCTGATTAATCGATGCTGAATCATTAAATGTATGGCATTCAGGTAAGCATTCTGTTTCATTATTCTGTGCTGTGTCATAGAGAGCAAGTACTTTGGTGATTAAAGGATCAGTGATGACTGACATTGTGTTATTTTGAATTACTCCCCAAGTTATTGGAAATCCCAGTAGCAAAATACCAAGTATACAAGATGTTAGTATCAAATTACGAACCCCCAAGTCGCTAGAGATTTTGAACCAACTCGCTAGCAACTCAATAGCAATAATCCCAAGTCGCTAAATCAACAGCCAAGTCGCTAAGTACAAGTCGCTAATCCTCTAGTCGCTAACACCAAGTCGCCAACACCTAAATCACTATACCACCAAGTCGCTAAACAATTGCCAGTCGCTAAGTAGTAACTCGCTAAGCCTTAAGTCGCTAGCAAAATTTTGGCAGCAATTCGCTAATCAAGTCGCTAAAGATTCAAGTCGCTAAAGAGCAACTCGCTACAGACCAAGTCGCTACCACCAAGTCGCTACCCGTAGTGGAGAGTCCACTACTTGTACTGTTAATCGCTAGGTCTAAGTCGCTAGCTCCAAAACTGTAACTCGCTACAAAATTGTGAAGCAAGTCGCTACGAAGAAAGAGATCCGTATATCAAGTCGCTAGCAAGAAAAACCCCATAAACATCACTTTTCAATCCAAAAACAACCCAACCAAGATGATTCAAGCTTACTAAATGAAAACCTAAACACTTGTGATGATTCTAAACATAAAAGTACTAACAAAATCCAAGCTTTAACACAAGAAATCAACCAAATGATGCACAAACCACTAAACTTTTTCAAACTCAAAAACCACCTAAAAACCACTAGAAATCCAAAGATGTGCACGATATGATCTAACCATGGCTCTTGATACCAATTGTAAGTTATTGGATTTCACTTACATATCATAACATTAACACAATGAGCATATAGATGATTTTAGAGAGAGAGAAAGTGGGATATTCTAGTAAGAGAAACTTGTAGAATATTAGATTACCAAAGAACATCCAACCCTCTACCTTGCAAGGTAGAGGGTATTTATAGGTTACAAACTAAACGACCTACTGACGGCCTGTGGATCAGGGATACAGTGGGTAAAGACCCGTCCTTCCTCCACGGTGTTGCACTAAACTAAACTATGTTGCAAACTAACTTATAAACTCCTAAATAATGAAACTAACGACAAATCTACGAGCTACCTTATGCTAGATAATAGTTGGGGTGACCGACTCTTCACTATGGAATTTTCTAATTCCTAACAGTATTTTTTAAGGATTTTTCAAATTTCACCTCAAGCTAAAATTTTATCTCTAGGATCATTTATTATGACTTGACACCACTAAAACCCTTAGTGTTATCCTTGAACATCCATTGGTAGTCATCTAGTACCATCTTCTTTCCATAAAAAGCAATCATTTGCTACAACACTCATTACTCTTGATCATTCAAGTGTACCCTCATCTTAGGAACTTAGGAAGACTGAAACACTCAAAAATAATATAGGATCTAGCTTTTAGAAACAAGATTTCTAACCTGTCATAACTGCTGAGAGCCGGATCCCTAGGATTAGCCTAGACGGATCCCTCAAGAGAGGGAACCGTGGGATCCGGGTGACAGTTTATGTCAAACATTGCTAAAATAATCATTTCAACTCATCTTCCTAACTCAAACACTCCATCTCATCTTAAATGAGTTCCTAGATCAGTGAAACTCTGAACTTCAACCTTGTGCATGTTAATCATCACATTTCCAAGAATCTTAGTGGGCTAAGTCTTAAATGCACTTGCCAAGCTCTTCCCTTTATAAGCCATATTGTTAAGAACACTTTAGTCATCAAACACAAACACAATTATCAGCAATTACAACCATCTTCCTTAGTCATTTCATCATGAGAAAGGCCCCTAGTGCTAACTCATCCACTCAAGAACCACCCAAGAAACTTGCTAGGATCATACACGAAGTTTCCTCAACCGAATCATCTCCGGTTAAGTCCACTAATGCTAGGATTTCTCCTACACCAAGGAAACCAATCTAACTAATCCCCAAGAAAATTCTTCCCACTAGGATTTCATCACCAAACTCTACCAAACCAAACATACGTTCCACAACTCAACCAACATCATTAGTGCCTAGAGCCACCTCACAATCATCTCCACATTCTCACAATGTAGAAGATTTACCTCCTTGGCCATCTCACCTTCCACCATTACCAACTAATTCACTTGAAAAGATTGAGCAACAAAATCAAAGTGTTGAATCAACACTTGCTCCAATAGCAAACTCTCTCATTCCCCCCAATAGTCCATTTTGGATTATGAGAAGACATCAAAGTCAACCACCCGACCACATGGAAGTTGATGCTTCTTTGCCTCCACCCTCAAACATTGTAGAGCCATAACTTAATGAGCCTCCACCAATTCCTCCTTCATTTGAAGATCCTCAACCCACTTCACTTGAACTTCCACTTGAAGAAATTCAAAACCATGACAAGGATTGCTATCATTGTAAACATGTTGAAAGGTTGATACATGAACTACGTGAAGAGCAACGTTTCATGTTTTATCAACTCCTCGAACGTTTTGAAGAGGTCAATGAGCCTAAACTACAATGAGCATCATATTCACAAGCTCAAACTTAGAACGGTTAGGAAACTTATCTCATCCTTGATCATCATTAAGCTTTTAGTTGAATCTTGAGTTTGGGTAACTCATTAGCATTAGTAGCACTTGTATGGCTAGTTCATTCTCTTAGTTTTAGAGATTTGTTTGATCATCTCTTGTTTTTATTGAATGAATATCTATATGCCATAATTGTTTTTTTTTTTGCTTTGTGCTTTATGCTTGATATATCATATACTACTTCACATCTTCATTAGCATTGATTGAAACACTCTCATTGCTGAAGAAACTGTCAACAGATAGCCGGATCCCTCCAAAATGCCTAGGCGGATCCCTCCAAGAAGGAACCGTGGGATCCGTGGTACAGAAGCACAAATTTCTACCAACTTGAGTTTTATTTGCAGGAAATTATGCACTATACTCTTGTTTTCTAACCTTTACTTTGTAGATTTTCAAAATAACACATGAAGATTTTGACACCATAAAGCTAGGGGGAGCTTTGTGTCAAACGATATTGCAAAAACATTTGCAACTTAATCCGCTTTTGGATTATACTTCATGACACCCCATTGCAACTTTGCAATCTTTAAGGGGGAGCACGTTTTCGTCACTTAGACGAATCACTTGCAAACATATTTGCAAACACAATGAGTTTATTTTACGTCATGTCCTTGACGCCCTCTCAAAGGGATGGACTCGTCAAGGGGGAGTTAAGACGAGTACCATTTCCGTCACTTGCTCTCTTTACATTTTTACATATTTTTCTTATAAAAATTGTGTTAATTTCTTTTAACACTTTTTGTTTCGACAAAAAGGGGGAGAAGAAAGTAAAAACTACTAATTCAAATTTGCTACGAATTTGAGTTTTTCTTAAAATAATTTTATGTTTTGTCATAAAAAAAAGGGGAGATTGTTAATACAAATAAGCCGTAAAAACGTTTATTTATATTTTACAATCTTCTAATGTTTTGTCGATAACAAACGTAAAATCATTTTAACGAAACAAATAAAATACGTAAATAGTTGGAGTCAATAGTTTTCTAACACACTAACGTTTTCACATAAAACACTAAAACAAGTCTAAGTGATTTTATGATTTAGATACATATGTACAACAACTAGTGTTTACATATTGGGCTAACATATACTTAAACTAAGTATATACTAAAATGGGTAAAAACAAGTATATACTAAAATGGGTAAAAACAAGTATATACTAAATGGGTAAAAACTAGCAAATGGTATTGACCCATAACCCATGGTTTTATATATACCACTTAACCAAGTTCATTGTATCCTTGAGATACATTGTATCTAGAAAGAAAACCATGGATCAACCCATAACCCATGACCCATGACCCATAACGAAAAATACCCATGGGCAAAGAGGAGCATCCCATGGATCCCTAGCTTTGTGCTAGCCGGATCCCTTGTGGAAGGGATCCGTGGGATCCGGGGAACAGTAGAAAATTTCCTCTATAAATAGAGAGCCATTTCTTCCTTTCTACTTATCACTTTACACACATACTTTCCCAAATATTCTAACCCTCTAACCTTAGATCCAAGTGATCTATGTAGTTTGTCTTTTGTTTTTGTGTGATTCTCTAGGTTCCTCTTAAAGGCGAGATCACCACTTCTTGAAGACGAGCAAACTCAAGTCCATGAGTTGCCATGCTTCGTCATCATCAAGACAACAAAGGTTCTCTTGTTGATAGTTCTTTCTTCCTCCGTAGATGTTGGGTTGAAGGCATTAGTGAAGGATGCTGAAAGTGTCAAGACGAAAGCATTAGTGAAAGGTGTTTATCGTTCATGTCAAAAGCATTAGTGAAGAATGCTAAAGATGTCAAGACGAAGGCATTAGTGAAGGGTGCCAAGCGTTGTGTCAAAGGCATTAGTGAAGGATGCCTAAGAATCAAATCAAGTGGCATTTGGGAAGAATGCCTAGGTCGTATAATCGATGAGGTGCATCGTTATACATATAAGTATTTGTTTATTTCCAAAGACGGTGATATCCTTGATGGTGTTGTAACAAGGAGTAGATCTCCTTGAGATTAGGTGTTGTGTTGTGAAGGGTAGTAGTTCCCCCATAGTAATGGAACTAGGTGCTTAGCCTAGTACCTAATAAAGGGTAGGCGACGTTGTGATAGGATTAGTTCTCCTTGGTGTGAAAGAACTCGGTGGTTAGCCTAGCACCGTATAAAGGGTAGGCGACGTTGTGTTAGGTGTGGTTCACCTTGGTGTGAAGGAACTCGGTATTTAGCTTTGTACCGGAAAAAGGTTAAGAGATGTTGTGAAGGCTTCTCCGCCATAAGGAGTTGGTGTAGTGTTTACGAACTCTCGAGTAGGTGACTCGGGGAGTGGAGTAGGGCAAGGAAGGTGTCCTTGTAGCCGAACCACTATAAATACTCGTATCGTGGTGATGTGCTTCTTACTCTTTATCTTTCATTACACGTTTATATATCTATCTATCAAAGTCCAACATAAACAACCAAATAGATTGAGATAAGTCGATCTAAATATTTAAAAGGAAGTTTTAAATTGGTAAAACTATTCAACCCCCTCTTCTAGTTTTCCACACATTGGTCAGACCTTTAGTGATATTTGCAAGTTCTTACTTTGTCGACTTATTTCGAGTATGCTTGGTCAGACCTTGGACCCAAGGCATAAGATGAGACTAAACATGCTCATGACATTATTACTTGTCTACTAATGTCTTGATCGGTCTCATAAGTCTAAGAGTTGGATTGTGCAATTAACGCTCGTCGCTTACCTCTTGCCCTACTTAGTTACTCATTGGTTAGACCTTTGGTAAATAAGTGGGAGGTCAAGATGGATCTTAGTCTTAATTAGTAATTAACTGGGTAGTTAATTCTTTTAAGAATGTAATTATCGAAAATACTATAATTGAATTTTCTTTGTTATGAATAAATTGTTTTCTTGCAACATAATTCGTAAACAAAAGTTGTTTTTTCTTAAAAAGACAAACTTAGTCTCTTTTCCTGATAAGAAGAGTGAGACTTATTCATATCTTTTCTCCTTAGTTGACAAGCTAAGATAGGATTACAAATTGTTAAACTCACTTATGATCTTTCATTACCCTTTTATGGCCTAGAAATAATTAAAAGATATAATAGAAAGCATATTTTCTATAGCTACCAAAATAAATGACATCTTGCACTTGTCACGATGTATGAGTTTAAACCGCAAAGAGTAAAGAAATTAGTAGAATATTCGCTAGGTAATTTTCTTGGACTCTTAATTATTCCTAAAGTACTAAATACCCTTAGGGTTATGTAGACGATAAAGGAGGAATCGCATGCTAAAGATTCAAGTTAAATGAAAGTATGAAGGGCTAGTCCCTCATCTACATAAGTAGGAATTCATATACTTTATTCAATACCTAAGTACATTGCTACTTGTAGGCATTCGAAGAGAATAAGAAAGTGCATAAAATTGCTATATGCTTTCTACTGGCAATGTAACACTTACAATGTTGACAA
Source organism: Chrysanthemum seticuspe (assembly GCA_019973895.1). Classification (NCBI taxonomy): domain Eukaryota; kingdom Viridiplantae; phylum Streptophyta; class Magnoliopsida; order Asterales; family Asteraceae; genus Chrysanthemum; species Chrysanthemum seticuspe. The sequence goes on from BPTQ01000005.1 coordinate 230,519,823, forward strand.
AGCCAGTGGGACCATTGCATTTTATTACTGAAATAACATTCATGTAATGTTGTCAATTTCAGAGGGAGCTACGAGATTTATTTTCTTGTTAGTCACCTATATCATTTCAAACTTTCTTTGAAATAATTCATTACTTTCCGAATATAAACGACCATTGCTTAAAGGAAAATTGCATTTTATTTTATAAGATAACACGTTTCCTTTCTGTTGTTGCTCTCTGAAGTGTTATCTATAGAATAATAATCAACAATTCCTTATTAAAGGTTATGGTTCTAAAACTACTTGTAATATCTATGAAATTATCATATTGTTTACACAAATCTATCACATGTGATTTGTTTTCACAATATGATGTTGTGCCTTACACAAGTGGGATAAATCTCAAAGTGTGTGCAAGGAACAAAAATATTATTGGTATCTCTTGACCGCAAGGTAAGAAAACTAATAATTCTACTAGGACTTGAACATGCGAAATGTTTGTTACCATATTACATTCTAATAATAATTCTACTAGGACTTGAACACTCAAGATATTTGTTGCCCTACTACAATCAAATGTCATGATATAGTGTAAAGATACTTCAACATTTTGACTACATGTTTTAGTCAACATAATTATGGTTATATGATAATAATCATAATTCTGAAGTATAAAATTAACTTGAAATTACTACAGAACTCAAGAATTTGCGTTCATGATTACCTTTGTTAGTATAATTATGCTTACATGTTAAGACATAATTATAAAGTCTTTGAATTAATCAATGACGTATAACATAAAGTATATAGTCAAATTGTTATGTCTTCTAGTTAACACATAAACATGAGGCCTTTGAATTATTCAAAGACTTATGATGTATGATTGACATTTTATGTTTTCTTGTAAACACATGAACATATAATTCTTGAACAGTTATGTCTTCTTGTGAACACGTGAACATAAGGTTCTTGTATTGTTCAAGGAATATACATTATTGCATGCACTTGGTTCGTAAATACTTAATATACAATTTGGCTCGACCCAATTGACAAGTATTTGGTCCAAAGAGAATTAAGTTATCTATGTTATTCTGATATAGTCTCACAATTCTAATACTCATAGAATACCACTTTATTATGGTATGTCTAATATGTTGAAACAAACCTTTATTTATATTGTTTGATTCATGATAGCTTCAATTGCTCTGCCTCTAAAATATATCAAGGTTAGAAAATTTCGTGTGTCGTGGATACACTCAATATAGTTCAAACCAAGAAGGTATTTAAGACAACCCATAACCAAAACCCCTAAACCCTTAGGGATTTTCAAATTTTTCACTCAAACCAATCGAATCCTAAACCCTTTTGGATTTTTGATTTTCTACACTTTCTAGCTTGAAGATTGTAGTTTTGGTATTCTTTCTAGCTCGACGAAACACAAAACTGTTGCCTAGATTTTTGGTTAAAGAGTGATGCAAAATTAGAGTTTTACGACAAACCCTAAATAGAGTTGTTGGAAGGAATTCCATTATGTATTGATTTAAATTCTGAATTTGTTAAAATCTTATGAAGCATTTTATTAACAAATCTTGAGATGGGAACTTAAAATGTTTTTTGTGGTTCCTAATAATTTTTTTTATTATTGCTTAAATGCGTAATATTTAGAGAATTGCCTCTACTTACAAAAGTAAGTGGGAGCATATACAAATCTCGATGTTATTTGAGAACAAAATACTTAACCTTCTAAAATTCACTTATTAATGTCATACTAAGGTTAAACATGTAAATGTCGACTGAAGTATAATGTTACTCTCATTTATAAATCCGCAAGGATGCCTCATCACTTGAATGATATTTTAATATCAATGCTGAGGGATATAAGTTAGAACATTATTGTAAATCAGCTAACTACTAAAATATATTATCACATCTTGAATCTGATAAATGTTTTTGAACTATGAATGATAAGATGCAGTCCTTAAAAAGGCAAATCAATGTTTTGAGCTTAATTGTTATTTCGCCTAACAGTTAACCTATGAGGTTGGAATGAGTTTCTTTTGAATAAAGGCTCACAAGGACAAAATTGTATACATATTAATGCATGGCATTTAATAAGAAGTTTTTAATCATACTTAAGCAATTGACTGTGATTAAATTTTCTTATATATACACGCATTAATTATATAAAGATAATTAATTGTTATACATGTTTCCTTGTATGTGGAATATGTCAATTAAATTTTATAACTCTTTCTTTATGATTACCTTTTGCGAGGAGGGTGTGTAATCAAAAGGGTTATTAATCTATATAATCTTTATGTAGTATACAAAATTTAAATAATCCAAGTTTGGATTGGATCATGCATTTAGGAGCTAAGATCTTGAATTTAATTATAATATGATTTTGATTGAATTAAGATAACTCTTGAGTACATCTGGCATTAAGTGGGAGCACGGTCTTTTTCCTTTAAATTTATATGTTGAAGATATCATTCCTTTTAAGCTAACAATTAATCCTTAAGCTTGGAATGAAACTTCACTTGAGATTTAGGGAATAAAACAAACAACCTTGAAATAAATGTTTATTTAGAATTAAAAATGCAAAAAATTAAGTCCAACACAAATGCAATATATCATTCAAGCAAGTCTTAAATGGTATATTTCACTTGGAATAATTTTTTACATGGATGGAAACCTTATGTTGTTAACTAAGGATTTACCATGTATATATTATATTGTGTATAAGAGTGGTTGTCGCTTTTGCACAAGAGCAAGATGAGCTGACAACAACAATATCTAATTGATAGTATTTAGATTATTGTTAATACAGATTTTTATGAATTATAAAGCATAGTTGTATAAGTACAATGATTCAAGAGGATTATTAATACTAGTTAAAGTAGGATTTTATCTTTTATGATAAATCTGCTAACTAGATATGCTCAACGTAGAGCATTGTTCATTACACATTAAGGAATGAGAATACTTTACATTTTAAGAAACTGTAATGATGATTGTCAATGTGTCGTTGACTTATAATACCTCATGCAAGGTAGGACGACATTTCCATACTATGACGCTTGCAATAGTATGAGCATATGAAATAAGATACTCATCATATATTTCAAATCCCTCACTATATGTGAAAGTTTACTCATATGACTATTTAGTTTTTTCTTGTAAAGAAAGGTTGAGAATGTTGGAAACATTAGACTTCAATTTACTAATTAGTCACACGCATATCTGTTTTTAGTATTTGGATAATTGGGATTGTAAAACTGTTAGGAATTAGAAATTCCAGGTATTAAAGAGTCGGTCACCTCAAGTATATGTAATCATTATAAAGCTCGTAGTCGTAGTTCTTTTTAGTTAAGTAGTATTTAGTTAAGTAACACCGTGGAGGACGGACGGGTCTTTACCCACTGTATGCCTGATCCACAGCCCGAGGTGTGGCGATTTATGTAAGACTATAAATACTCTCTACCTTCCAAGGTAGAGAGTTGGAGCTCATAATAATATCTTTCACTTTCTCTCACTAAGTTCCCTAAACCTCTAACTTTCTCTCTCTAGAACTCCATTCATACGCCACTTTGTGTTATGGTTTGATGTGTATGTGAAAACTAATATCCTACAATTGGTATCAAGAGCCATGGTTAGATCATATCTCGCACATCTTTGGATTTTTAGTGGTTTTTAGGTGGTTTTTTTTGAGTTTGAAAAGTTTAGTGGTTTGTGCATCATTTGGTTGATTTCTTGTGTTAAAGCTTGGATTTTGTTAGTACTTTTATGTTTAGAATCATCACAAGTGTTTAGGTTTTCATTTGGTAAGCTTGAATCATCTTGGTTGGGTTGTTTTTGGATTAAAAAGTGATGTTTATGTGGTTTTTCTTGCTAGCGACTTGATATACGGATTTCTTTCTTCGTAGCGACTTGCTTCACAATTTTGTAGCGAGTTACAGTTTTGGAGCTAGCGACTTAGACCTAGCGATTAACAGTACAAGTAGTGGACTCTCCACTACGGGTAGCGACTTGGTGGTAGCGACTTGGTCTGTAGCGAGTTGCTCTTTAGCGACTTGAATCTTTAGCGACTTGTGTAGCGAATTGCTGCCAAAATTTTGCTAGCGACTTGAGGCTTAGCGAGTTACTACTTAGCGACTTGCATTTGTCTAGCGACTTGGGACTTTAGCGACTTGGGAGTGTAGCGAATTAGGTGTTAGCGACTTAGTGCATTATCTTCTAGCGACTTGGGTGATTGTTTACGGTTTTCTCTTGATTTAGTAAAATCCCGTGAAAGAATCTATTTCCCGGTTTAATCATAGAGTTATAAAATCCCGTATAATCTGTTAACATGTCTACCAACGTTCCTACTATCATCTCCACTGTTTTCGAGGATGTTCAAGCAGCTGGTTCAGATACTCGTCCACCCATGCTTGACAGAACTGACTACGATTCTTGGGCTCAACGAATCAGATTGTACTGCCTTGGAAAGGAAAATGGTGTCAACATTCTCAAATCCATTGATGAAGGACCGTATCGAGTTGAGACGACTAGAGATATACTTGATACTAATGAAGATGGAACTCCTATTTACGGAATGGACAGACCTAAAATGTATGATGAGCTTGATGATAAGGAGAAAAAGAGATTCGATGCAGATATCAGGGCTTCTAACATTGTTCTTCAAGGTCTTCCTAAAGACATCTACAAGCTGATCAATCATAACACCGAAGCAAAGGCTGTATGGGATAATGTCAAGATGCTTCTCTCAGGTTCTGAATTAACTATGGAAGACAGAGAATCACAACTCTATGACGAATTTGAACACTTCAAGATGAAACCAGATGAGAGTGTCTATGAGTACTATGTGAGATTTCATAAGTTGGTGAATGATATGAGGAACATCAGGATGACTATGCCTAACATTCAGCTGAACTCAAAATTTGTGAACAACATGAATCCCGAATGGCATAAGTTTGTTACCTCTGTGAAGCTCACTAAAGGATTGAAGAATACAAACTATGAGCAACTCTATGCCTTCCTCCTTCAGAATGAGAGACATGCCATGTTTGAAAAGAGGATTCTTGATCAGTTCAAAGGTCAGGGAGAAATAAGCTCTACAAATGATCCAACTGCCTTTTTCACAAATGATGGGATTACCACCAATGCTTCTCAAGTTGTACCCACGAAAGATGATAATCACAAACCCATTTCTGATCCAAGGTTCAAGCAACCTGATGCAAATGCTGTCATGGAACATTTCATCACTCAACTGACACTCATGGTTAAAGAAAACAGGACACTTTCACCTCACACCAACAAACTTCACACCTGCAATGAGATCCGAACCGCCTCCAATCTTCACAACCATGCTTTGATCAGAGATGGGAAAATTATGGGGCAACCAGTTCAGGAAAGACAATATGATCAGGGAAGAGGTGGAGCTGGTAGAGGTTATGTTGGTAACCAGAATCGAGGAAGGAATGGTAACCAAGGTCAAGCTAAGCCGATCAAATGTTATAACTGTGGTGGTGAGGGACACATTGCAAGAAACTGCACATCTCCAAAGCGTCCACAGAATGCTGATTACTTCAGAGATAAGATGCTGCTTGTACAAGCTCAGGACAATGGTGCTGCTTTGGATGAAGAGGAATTGCTGTTTCTAGCTGAGGGCAATGCCAAGACCTATGATGCAGATGTGGATGAGCAGCCTATTCAGGAGATAGGTCACAATCATCAGAATACCTTTCAAGTCGCTGATTGTGATGCATATGACTCTTATGTGGATGATGGACCTACTGCACACACAATTTTTATGGCTAGCATTTCTCCAATGGTTTCTCCCAAGGTCTCTTCTTCACCAAAAACTGGCTCATCCAAAGACAAACTCATCTCAGAGGTATTAAAACTATATGATGATGCTGATGTGCAACAGATGCATGACAAAGTACTTTCAACTGAAACTATTGAATCAAATGTTGAAAATATGGGTAATATCGATATTTTCCCATATGATCAATATGTGAAACAAAGTGAAAGTGAAGTTGTACCAAGTGATGCATCTTCTGCAGTCAACAATGACTATGTTTTTGATGAATACACTGCATGTGCCCCTGATGATTCTGTAATTTCTGAACTAAATGGCTATAAAGAACGTGTTGCTATTTATGAACAACGTGCAAAATTTGAGTTGACCACTCGTGAGCAGGAAATGGATGACCAAGTACGTACAGTCATTAGAAAAAGTAATTTTATAGAAAAAGTATTGAAACAAGAGTTAAATTCCTTGCAAGAAAAGCTTTCTAAAACAGCTAATCAAAAACAAGAACTTCAAGAAAATGTGAAAATGCTTAAGCAAGAATTTAATGCAAAGAAATCAAAACTCTTGAGAGACTTTTCTAATCTGAAAACTTTGAAAAACAAACTTGAAAACAAGTTGTACATACAAGGAAACACCATTCAGACTGCTCACATGATCACTAAGCATAGAGTTCTAAGCGATAAGCATAGTGTTCCCATTATAGATAAACCCAACCCTGAGTACGGAAAGATAGCAAAAACAGCTCAAAGTGTGATCTATGATGGCAATGAGATTCTTAAACCTAGACAAAAACCTAGTTGCGTTGAGTGCACTGAGGATGATAAGAAACTAGATGAAATCACTAGGGAGAAGATGAATAAGAAACTAAATGATCCTAAATGCAAAGAAAAAAAAAATTATTATCACTCCTCATGACTACAAGAAGGAAAACTGGATTTCCTTGAACAAGTTTAAGCCTCAGACATTGCTGACTCCCGAACAAGTTTTCTGGAAAATGGATTTAGATAAGCAGAAAGCTGAAAATATTGTTGAAACAAACCCTCCACTTTGGAAAATGCCTAGAGCGACTGTGTATCCTCCTAATACACCAATGCATCTCGTTCCGAGAACAATTGCCACTAAAAGCAAGACCTTAATTAGCCAATATGTTATATTTCAACTATTTGTTGATTTTGAGAAAACTTGCAAGAAAAGGATCACACCCACTGGTATAACTGAAGAAGAAAGGGGTTTTGAGCAAATGAAAGAATGTTATTTAACTGAGGTCATGCCTTTCTTTAAACTTCTAAAAGATCACTTTGAGAGTCTTAAAAAGGGGATAGAAACTGATATTAAGGGAATGGAAAAGGAATTTGATGCAATGATTGTTGAAGTTAGTGACTATGAGCGTGCACTAAAATATAATGAGATTGAGAGGAAGAACTTGCATACATTAAATGAGACTCTTATTACTGAATGTGTTGCTCAAGATGTGTTTTTCACTGCTTCAAATTGCTCTATTAATGCTTCCCAATTTCATGAACTATCTGTTGCCCTGAAAGTCTCTCATGATCGTGTCATTGAGCTTGAAAAAACTAATTCTAAACTAAACGAGAAAATTGAACTGGATGATCACGATAATTTGGTTAAACATTTTTCTAAACTAGAGGTTGAGCATTTTAATTTACAACTAAAATATCAACATCTTAAAGAAAATGTCAAAACTTCAAATATCAAGACATCCTCAGATGCTCCAGAGTTTGATGCAGTTTTTCAAATTAACAAACGTGATGAACAGATTCAAGCTCATTGCAACACGATCAGAAAGTTGAAAGCCCAAATCTCTCAATTAAAGGGTCAAACGAACAATATGACAGGCTCCCAAATGCCTCCTCCTTTAGACTCTCAGATTTCTCAAACGTTTCATCTTCAAAACCTAGTAAATGCATTACAAAAGGAAAATGAAAGTTTTCTAGAAGAAAATGAAAAAGTTAAACGTCATTTCAATGAGTTATTTGAATCAATAAAGGTTCACTCTTGTAATAAATATGCTTTGTCTGTGAATTATGTCCCTCCTCATCTCAGGAACAACAAACTTGCTGTTCAAACATACTTCTCATCCCTTAAGGATTGCTTAGAATGTCTGCGTGAGATTGTTGAAGAGGATAAGTTAGAGAAACCTCATGATAATGAAATTGGACATGCATGCTTATATGCAAACCGATCTCAAGAAATCTTAGAATGCTTGATCACAATATGCCCAAAGTCATTAGGTGAGAGAGTTAATCCTTTGATTCCATGCTCGATGCCTAATGCCAAGTATGATATTCATTCGATTCCTAGTGCTTTGAATATGAACCGTAGTGTGCCTTTAAGTAGTTCAGATTCCAGATCTGTCAATGCTAAGAAAGAGAACTCAAGTGTACCTTCTAGGAGGAATACAAATATCAGTACTTCTAGTTTCAAGAAAGTGAACCTTAGTGTGCCTGCATGTAGTTCAGATCCCAGCACATCTAAACAGGTGATGCAAAGAGTAGTAAAACCAACTAATGTTCCCATTCCCTCTACAGGAGTAATCAGTGACATTAAAGGGAGCAGGTCAAAGTCTCAAGACAATACAAGGAATGATAGAACCTTGCAAGCTAAGAATGTGCACTGGAAAAGAGTAGAAGAACAGTCTAGGAACTTTAAGTTTGAATCGAATAAAATGAATCGTGTTGATTCTAGTATTAGCCTTATGTCACACCCTCGCCGGAGGCGGAAACACGAGGTGTAACGGAAGGGAACATAAGCACAATATAATAGAACATACCAATATTAATATTTAAAAGAAAGATTTCACCATTACAATACAAGTTTAGCCGGCATCGGCAAATATATTACAAAGTTTAGTTCCCAAAATATTGAGTTTTATTACATACGACTTGTAGCGACGAGTGAAAACTTCTTTATGCAAGACTTGATAGAAAAGCTTACTAACGATCACCTGAAATGCATGAGAGAAAAACGGGTCAACTATGAAAATAGTTGGTGAGTAAACACGTTAAGCGAAATAAGAAAACTCGTAAGAAATATCCGAAGCTTTCGGTCAACGAAAATAGTTCTCAAAGCAAAGGCATTGTGTATCCACTCAGTTCCAAATTCCGCCCATACAAAACTTGCAACCTGTGTGTACACAACCCATTGCACAAAGATATAGTGCGTCAAGTAGTCAAGTGTAAGTGGTCATAATAGTTCACAATATAGCATCACGAATATAATAATGTAAGGATGCTCCGAACATAGGAGACTTTGCACTGCTCCAACAAGGGAGACTCCTTTGTCACTCGACCACCTAGGCGAGATTTATTGAGAACGCTCCACCAATAAGGCGAGACTTTATAGTGATGCTCCGAACAGGGGAGACTTTGCACTACTCCAACAAGGGAGACTCCTTTGTCACTCGACCACCTAGGCGAGATTTATTGAGAACGCTCCACCAATAAGGTGAGACTTTATAGTGATGCTCCGAACATAGGAGACTTTGGGACAAGGTCATAACATGTACGGTTCAATAAATTCCAACAAGTCATAAATTCGTAATTAAGTCCAAGATTCTAAGTCAAGTTCCAAAAGTTCAAGTCTAAAGAGTTCATAGAAGTAAAAATCAATTTAGTTCAAATACGGTTCATGCATTTCGCCCCAAAAATATAGTAAAACGGTAAAAAGGGGATGTGATTACTCACTTGGTAAACTGAGGCGATGACAAAAGTGAGTACACCGAGGTATAATGTGATGTGTTAACCGGGACCTATTACGAATGATATGATATGCAATGAGTTGCAATGTAATGTTATGCATGCATTTCGTATGTTATTTATACCATTTACGGGTTTTGAAAATATTACTCGTCGTCGAAAAATACTCTTTTGACGTCTCGACCCTTCAAAAATCACTTTTCAAGTTTTTACGTCAAAATGTCATCCTACAATGGTTTTATAATGATTTATAGTGAAATTTCCACTTTTCGTCGCAAAACAATGTCGTCGGAATTATCATGAAATTAACAAAAATGGCTTTGGAAAACTAGTCGTAAAATGGTGTACGTCGATCGTTAGAGAACGAACTCGACGGTTTTGGAAAGTTTGTATCGATATCTAAAAGTTTCAGTTCAGAAGTTTTCGTCCAAAAGGTCTCGATCATAAAGATATTAAGGGCTAAAGATGGTGGTTTTTGCTAATTGTGTGCAGAAAATAAGTTTCGGCCAAGTTTGAACATCCGTAATTTATTTACTAAAACTCCGCTTGACAAACGGCTTTTTGTTTTGAAAAATATGGCCGGTGAACTTGATTTTACTAGAAGGCATTTCGTTCTAAAAAGTTTCACAACCTTGTTAAAAACAGCCGCAAACATGGACGTTACAGCTAGTGAAATACTTGTAACGTAAAAATAATATAGTTTTTCAGAAAATAATATTTACGGCAACTTTATAAAAACGTGCATATATTTGTCGTTTCAAATCCGTTTTCTACGTATAATATGTCCTTAGCTTCGTATCGAAGTAAACTAATATATTTTTGATAAGTCGAAATAATTTGTGAAGCTTAAGGCTCGTTTTTGACCCGAACAATGTAAAAACTGCATGCTGAATTTTCTGAAAAAGTTACGTTTCGTCGTCAAACTTTAAAAATTCACCACGGCTTCGTTATAAGTCCGTTTTTATCCGTTCAAAAGGCCACGGATTCGTTTTAAAGTATATTTTCTAAATATCAAGGCCAAAATGTCGTACCATCAGTAGGTTTTTCCAGAAATTCGAATTAAGGACAGAACATATATATATAGTTATCGAAAATAGTTTTTCTCGGCCAAAACCTATTCTAATCCCTTCAAATCAACTCCAAAGCTAATCTAATCCTACCATACACCTTCTTAGGGTGTCATGGGTTCCTAATCACCATCAAGACCAAAGAATACCATGGGAATAATTATAGGATGACCATAAGTATAAATATAACTCTAAAATCATGAAATAAATGGTATAAATCACATATCATGCATATAAGCTCCAAAAATGAAGAGAAACATATGAAAATGAAGAGGAAACATAAAAATGATAAAAACAAGCTTACAAGTGATAGTGAAGAGGTGTAGGTAACAAGGATTAGCCTAAACACTCTTGGTTTTTATTTCAAAACCTAATAAAGAGAGTGATTCTAGATTGTATAAACTTGTGCTTGAGAAAAAAATATGATGATCCCTTGAAGCCTCTATGAAGGCCGGTTATGGAGAGAACCCAAAGAGAGAAATAAAAGTTTTCTATCACTTGGTAATAATGGAGTGAATAAGATACATGAATGTGGTGAAGACTTTAAGGCTTGAGTATAGATTTATACAATCAAAGACATGAATTTCCACTCAATAAATGCTAACTTTCCCCCCCCTTAGAACCGGTTTTGGGGGGGTTGAACCTCACCAAATATATATATTTTTTTTTTTTTTTTTTTTAAAAGGTTGTGAAAATAATATACTTGTTTCAATTATTGATAAATGTATAAGTAAAAAGGTAAATGGTAGATTTTTGGTACAAGTAAGTTTTTAACAAATCAAAATAGAATGTAATGAGATAATAAAAATTGTAAAAATACATTCCTTGTGAAGTTTGAGTGATAAAATAATTATCGAGTAGTTTTTAAGAAAAACGTCGTAATAATATAAATTTAACGAATTATTTACGAAATAAATTTAAAACACTAGGTAAACTCAAAATATAGTTTTTATAAACTAAATGTAAGTTTAAAAATACATCGGGATCATTTTTGAAAGTGACGGATTAAATATTTAAAATAAAAACTCACGCGATAACGTTTATTAAATATAAAAATTTCGCGGTTAATGTGAAATGAAATGCCATGAATGAACTAATATGATGCATATTTAATTTAAGAAATGACCGGAATTTGTGAATTGTGACATTCTTCCCATGTCAGCGGAATCACGTCCCCGTGATTCGATTAACGATACTATGGTCCGAACCTTGACAAGAGTTCTAAAAGTTCATGATCGTACGAACGGTCTAAATGATCATATCAATGTCCATGCGTACAGGTTCCCCATTCAATTAAGTACGTGCCCATGATTAGATTGGATAGGGTAAACTTGCCCAATATCGAACGTAGCTCTCAAAAGACCTTTAGGTAGTCGATTCTAATTTAATCCCACAACTCATCAAACAAGAACTGTCATGAGATTAAACTAAACCGACTTGAGTAAACTTGTCTCTTAGCTTGATTTTCGCAACTCATCAAACAAGAACTGTCACTAGATCAAGCTAGGAAACAAGTTGTTAGAAAGATAGGAATCAACATCCTTGAATGAAGTCTTTTGAAAGATCCGCTCGATATTCGATTTGCTTACACAATCAAATCAAATCAACAAAATATATAACAACTAAGGTCGATATCAATAGGTCTCAAATTAATCAAGGTCGTGAACGTGGTAAGAATCGGAAGGAAATTATGCACTCAAAATTATGTCGTACAGGAATAAGGTAGTTGTTCGAAAGAATGTACCCGTTAAGCGTTACGGGCTTCCTCGGTGCCCAGATAGAATGCTCGACCACGTGCGGGAGGAATTTCAATGTTCTGATCTTGTGGGCCTTCTATTGCCAACGCCAGGTTTGGACGATTACCTCCTTGATTGGGAGTTCTTTTCAACTTTGGACAGGTATTGCGAAGGTGATCTAGACTTCCACACTCGTAACATGCTTTTCTCTGTCCTTGATTTCCAGTTCTGTTTGAGCAATTTTTCGCGAAGTGGCCCGTCTGTCCACATTTGCCGCACCTTGGGCAGTCTCCTAAGTGATGATAATTATATCGAGTGCACAAAGGATGGGGACCTGCATATCCTTTGCGCTCCTGGGTGGTCGCCCCATAGTTCTGGGTTATTCGCTGCCTCTTGTTTTGCTGATTCTGGTCTCGGTTTCCCTGGTGATCCTCCTGTCGCTTTCGTCCATTGTCGTTTGCTTTTGTTAGTTCTCCAGACCTGATCACATCATTTGTCAAGCGATACGCCATACTCACAGCGGCTTGCAGAGTGGTTGGTTTCGACGAAGTGACATCCCTCCTAATTTCTGGTATCAATCCCCATATATATCGGTCAATCAACTTCTCCACAGTGGAAACCATGTGAGGAACCATTCTAGTTAACTCGTGGAACCGGATCGTGTACTTGTCGATCTCTACTCCTACCATCAAGTGGTTCCAAAATTCTTCTTCCAATTTCTGCACTTCATCTTTTCTGCAGTACTCATCAGTTAGTAGTTTCTTGAACGCTTCCCAAGATAGTGCATTTGCAGCCTCTCTTCCTCTAGTCTGTAGTTGGTTGTTCCACCAGGTCAATGCTCGACCCTGTAGTAGCCCAGCAGAGAACTCAACCTTGTTTCCTTCAGCACATTTCGTGATACTAAGCTTCGACTCAACATTCTCGAACCAGGTTAGCAGTCCAATGGCACCCTCAGTACCATGAAATTCCATTGGCTTACATGTCATGAAAGTTTTGTAGCTGCATCCTTGACCAGCGTTTGAAGTACCTTCTCCGTTGTTGGTTCTTCTGGCATCGAGATGTGTTATAATTTGAGTGAGTAGATCCGCTATTCCAGTAGCGTTGTTGTTTGGATGGTCATTGTTGTTTGGGTTGCCGTTGTTGTTTGGGTTGCCGTTGCTGTTGCTTCGTTGCCGTTGGGTTTGTTGTTGCCGTTGGGTTTGTTGTTACTGGTAGGTTTGTTGTTGCGATGACCTTATCGCCTAGATGAGTGAGTTTAA